>VZRL01001773.1:30187-76010 GCA_013397895.1 Origma solitaria
ATTAAAATATTATAAATTATAATAAAATATCATATTTTATTTATATCTAGTTAACAGTGGTAATTTTTAGGTTGACAGATTTCTATCTTTTCATTAAAAGGCTGAGCAAACAAGATTCTTGCTGCTCAGCGTGCAGGACAGAAATGCAGATGTAATACATGCCATAAGAACACAGTGCCAGGACTGACTAGTAATGCTGCAGTTCTCACAGAGATTATTGAAGCATGTTGCCTATGGCTCCACAGCCTTAGAATTAAATTATTCCTTTGGGAATTGAATAAACACGGAGTATCATTAACTGCCTGCAATGCATCAAAATGGGAAAAAAAGCCATAAAATTCTGTATTTGCTCAGGGAGTAAACTATCAAACAAGTTATGGGATTGCTTAGCTATGGACATTCAAAATTATATTTAAATCTATTTTTTTTCTCTACTCTCTTGTGTTTCACCTGAAAACCACTGCTGTTTTCCTCCCACCATTTGTTTCTACTGCACTTTCATCCACCTCATGATGGGTGTTGGTCTGACAGCAGAACCTTCTGCTAAAACAAATTATTGATACATTAATAAGACACAGACAAAAGAACCAACAGGGAACACCCACAAAAAAACCCTGCAAACAGCCCTTCAGTAACCTAACGATAAATCCACTAAAGCACTGATAATTTTCTATTAACACCTTGTGGAACGAGTAGGACAGGAAGTCATGGCAAATATCAAATAATCTCGATGATCAGTACAGTACACCTGAGGGAAGGGACTTGGGGCTCAGCTGCTGCAAAATCCCAACTTCAGCAAGAAAAGGAAGGAGTTTTTGTGTCCTTGCTGAAGCTGCACTTGAGGACCTTGAAAAACGAGGAATTACTTTCCTTCCAGATTTATGGAAATCCAGAAAAACGCATTCACATGAGAAGCAGAGGGGGAAACGTTGAATTCCAAAGACACATTCACCTAAGCCTCATCTATGTCTGTATCAGAGTTCCCAAATTCTGAGCTCAGCCTTCTCCCAAGCCCTCAAGCCTGTCGGGGACAGCTGGTGGCCCCTGAGGTGCAAGGGGCACCCATGGCTAACAGGTACGGGCTGTAAATCTCTGTAAAATAGTATATGCTGCTAAAGAAACTTCTATGGCAGTGAAGGATTGCAGTCCAAAGTCTTAGTTGTTCCCTCAGCTTCCCACCATCACAGCAGATTGATAGTTTATGCTCCCTTTGGTTTTTTACTAACTCATTTTTAATATAAAATATAACAAAACATTAGAGGATGGCTCCAAATTCATTACAGTGTTCTTAAATTTTCTCTGAGTTCTTAAAGCACTCAGCCATGACCTTGACACACCATCATTACTAATGAAATTCAGTATCAGTCTCAGCAAATAATTACTGAAATGCAAGTTTTTTGATTCTAAGTCTTTTGTATGCCCAATGGCCTGAGAGAGCACAACTGAACTCAGCTACACACTGCAAAAAAAGTGCAGCAGAATAATCAATCTAATAAAATGACAGCCAACCTTAGGGAAAAAAAAAAACATCATCACACTTGAACTAGGTCAGAATTCAGACAAGCAACAGGAATAAGATGAAATTTATGAACTCTGCTCCGCTAACTGATCGATATATTCTGTGTCATACCTACACAATTGTGGGCTATTGTCAAGTTTTTCGTCACTGAAATATTGCTGCCAGGGTCTGCAGGGAAAGCAATCCAGGCTGCAGCAATTCCTTGGGCTCTTCATTATTATGCTGGGGGTGAGTTTACCCAGCTTATCAATCAGGGAATTGATCAGGGACTTATCAATCAGGGAATTACCAATCAGGGAATGGATCTGGCATCTTCCTGATCCTATGTGCCTCCCTACAAATATATATATATATATATCTATATATGGGAGATGGGATACACAGCACACCTGCACAATGCTTGAAATAATGTAGGACATTGCCAAATACAAGGGCAGGATGGGAAAAAACCCCCAAACAGCTATGGACATTCAAAATTATGTTTAAATCTATTTTTTTTCTCTACTCTCTTGTGCTCCCCCTGAAAACCACTGCTGTTTTCCTTCCACCATTTGTTTCTACTGCACTTTCATCCACCTCACGATGGGTGTTGGTCTGAAAGCAGAACCTTCTGCTAAACAGATTATTGTTATATTAATGAGATACAGACAAAGGGAACACCCACAAAAAAACCCCTGCAAACAGCCCTTCAGTAACCTAAAGATAAATCCCAAACTTCTGATGTAATCACCAATTTTGGCAGAGCACCACCCCTCGTTTAACAGTCTCCGATCACATCAAAACTTCCATAACATAGGGAATTTTTCTTCAGCCTGTACGGTACCTCTTGTGAAAGACAGAAGCAACAGGGAGAAAAAAATTAACCCTGCAGCCACATCTGTCTGTTCTTTGCCCTCATCCTCCCTCACTTAATGGAGGTTCCTTAGGATCAAGTGCCCAAACTGCCCCAGGATATGAAATTAAAGTCCTACTACCCATTTTAATGTTCTAGTGCCCATTTTAATGTTCCAGAGTAGGGTGGCATTGCTTTGGTGTCTCCTGCAGGAATGGTGTAGCTGCAGCAAGCACCGGGAAGAGAGCTGAGCTGCTTTTGAAATTATGAAATTAAATTATATGAAATTAAAGTCCTACTACCCATTTTAATGTTCCAGTACCCATTTTAAGGTACCAGAGTCGGGTGACACTGCTTTGGTGTCTCCTGCAGCAGTGGTGTAGCTGCAGCAGGGGAAGAGAGCTGAGCTGCTTTAGGAAAAGCAAATCCCCATTACAAATCAGAGACATTGATTTTGCACCAAGCCAAGATCCCTGGGTTTCCATAAAGCATGGACTTCTTTCTCTGTGCAGTTCAAAGCTTGAAGTTTAAGCTAAAAATCCATTTCTGGCCCTGGTCCTCAGAAGGTAGGAACCATCACTTTCCCCGTGGGCCTCCCCAGCTGTCATCTCTAAGTGGGAAGCTTTTGAAGAAGGCTCTCCCATGGCAGCAAAAGGACAGGACAGCAGCCTTGGAATCCTAAATTATTTCCCCACACTCTCTTGGGTCCCTCAGAGATCGTTTTAGTTGAGTTTCAGGAGCAGAATGCAGATGTGTTATTAGCCCAACACACCAGGGCCCTTTTTTTGTAAATAAATGCAGCATGAAGCCAAAATATTTCCCTCAGTCTGTCCCATTAAGGGAGTGGAGCTGTTCTCACTGTTCTCAGAGGCTCCTGTTTGACACGAACCAACCTGGTGTTTTGATTTATATTTTTATTTAAATTTATTTATCTATTTTATTTAAATTTATTTATATTTTTACTTGTTTTTTTTATTTAGAACTGCTTTTACTCAGTAAGCTGCACCATTCAGAGTAGGCCTATTGGTTTCCTAACAGAGAAAGCAGATTTCAAGCAAAACTACACATCCCTGTTCCAAACAGACTTTTCTTTTTTCTCATTCTCTCAGAGAAGTGTTTGGGTGACCAAGAGAAATTTCAGTAAATCTTTCCTCAAATCTAAACATTGTACTGAAAGCTCTTCCGGTACTCAGTTTTTCTAACCTCAGCAATAAAAACATCCCACCCTGCCTAACATCACCACCAATTCCATTTTTCCTCCACCATTTCTGGTCCTTTTCCTTCCCACTAAAGACTGCCAAAATGTTTTGTTCTTCTGCCCCTCCGATCTTTCTCTCTTATTCACCATTTTTTCAGCAGAGCCATCAGTATAGATTTAAATTAATTCATATTAATCAACTCACATTAAAAGCATACAACAGAAATAGTCAATCATAATATCATATATATGACATTTGATAGATATCCTATCATATATAATATTATAGGGGTTTTTTTCCTGTTGATAAGGCCCTGAAATTCCCCAGCACTTGTTTCAGACAGGAACTCCTCTTTGTTTTCAAAGGTGAAAGGGGACTGTTTTATATAAGGCAGTCTCCATTAGGATGGGGTTTCACAGGAGAACAAAAGCCAATGATGCAATTTTTCCTGCCTAGAATCTCAATTAGTAATTTGGATTTAGCATTGGTACACAGCTTTGGAATTAAGTGGGAAACGGAACAGAAAAGTCGATGGAGAAGGGATTTCTTCAAGTGAAAAAAACCTTTCTTTAAAGAGAAGGACAGCTGTAATACCCTACAATTGAATAACAAACCAAAAAGGATGGGAGGCTCTTTAAATACTCTATCAGGAAGAGTGCAGAGTGGTGCTAGAAATTTCCATGTTTAACCACCCAGAATACACATGAAAGAGAATCCCTACATGACACAGTCTGGATCTTCTTCTGCAATATATAAAGAAGAATATGAATATAAATTCATATTTGCCCTGTTAAACACTCTTCAATATCACGAGCACTGGAAAAAAAATGCAGTTTTTGCACTCTGGGTAGAGAGAGCAGTATACTTCAGTTAGTGTTATGAGGACAAGAATTCCAGGAATTTCTGAGAGTCAGGATGCACCACAAACTTCTTCCATCATCTCACACAGATCACCAAATGTCAAAGAAACCAAAAAATGCAAGAGGGCAGATAGGCATTAAAAATGAGGATCTCAGCCCCTCAACATCCTCATTAGGGGAAAAAATTAATCTCATTACAAAAAAATTTGAGATGATGCACCTTAAGAACTTAGGGCACATTTAAAACACAGTGCAAGTTTTTGATTAGCAGTCAAAACAATGCATGCATTTATATAGAGAGGTAGGAAATCTGCAAAGCATGGCTTGGTCAAAAAAAAAAAGTGTTATTGCATGCAGAATTTATTCCACAGAATAAAATAAATGTGTGCTGTAAGAACAGACCAGTTAAATTATCTCACCAAGTAAGGAGGGAGCTGAACAGATGGCAGCACTAGGCATTGCTAGGCCTGGCTTATCAAGATGATCTTTATCATTTCCAAAAGATTAGAAAATTACTCGCCTATGAAATACAACACTCTGAGGGTGAGGAAGAAAATTCTTTTTTGCTTTCCCTGGAATCAAAAGATGATGGAGTGTCCAGCATGATGATGTAAGTGGTTCTAAGAGGAAGTCCCATACAGAGATAGCTCATTTCTGGGAATTTGTGGGCTTTCTTTTGTGAAAAAGCACTTTTCAGAATGAATGTGATCTTCACGAACTCTGCTGGTGGCTACCTCGGATTTGGTTTCTTTGCAGGCAGGGTGTTCTTTTGGAGAAGATTATTTTGAACTGCACATTCACCTTCATCTTTCCCATAAAAAAAAAGGAATTTAGAGCACAGTTAGTGTGCCCAGCCAAAACATGGGTGGCAGCACTGGTGTACAGCACCAGTACAAAATTGGTGCTTCAGTGCTTATCACTATTTTCTAAAAGAAAAGTAGCAAAGACTCTAGGAAAATACTAAATAAATCTCTGAGTCACAGAAGGCAAACCATGGCTGCTTTGGGGCACTTTTTGAATTTATAAAATTGTTTCTCTCTCCAACCAAAGTACTTTTTCCCACTGTGTTTCATACAAAGCTTCCTTCTTCCTGCCTGTTTATCCCATATGTTCCAAAGGAGAAAGGTTTTTAATTACAGCACTTACTGGAGCATTTCCCTGCCTGCAGAGCACAGCAGAGCCTTTTCAGAAAAACAGAATTGGCTTTATCACTATCATCATTAACACCTAAAAACTCCATTTGTGAGCTGCACACAGAGCACAAGAAAATTCATTTATTTCTACTGAATGGAAGAGAGAAGCGCTGAGGGCTTCCCTGGTTGTTTTTTCCTCTGATTTAGCATACAAACGGTTAAATGGCAAAATCTAGGAAATTTTAGTAGAAATTTTCAAGAAATGAGGTAAATATATGCTAGATATAGTTCAGCTGATGTCAAAGAAGGTGGGGGGGAGAAAAATACAGCACTGAAAGTCTCGAAAACTTATCCCTCACACAAACATTTGAAAAGAAATCAAAATCACAGAGTGGAGCAGAGTTTCTCAAGTCTGCTCTGGCACCAAATAAGATAATTCTTTAGCCAGCTGGCCGTACCTTACAGAAAAAGAAAAAAACCCTTCCAGGGTAACTCTTGCAGCATAAGAAGGTTGGGAATGTTTTCTGTGTTGCAGAAATTTATTCCAATGCAAATCTTGCGTTCATTTTTTGACAATAACTGTGAGGTTTCATGTCCTTGAGTCAGGGGAAGTGCACAAAGCTGAGGGATGGTGATTTTTCTGTAATGGCACAGTGCTGGAAGGCATAAGCACTGCATTCCCTGAATAAGGAATTTCTGAACTTGGTTGAAGATGCAGAACCTGCCTGAGTTTGCCTCCAGGCTATTTTTACACCAAGGAGAGTTGAAATGCGTGTATCTGGCCTGAGCAAGGCACAAAATTAGTGCTTCAGTGCTTATCACTATTTTCTAAAAGAAAAGTAGCAAAGACTCTAGGAAAATACTAAATAAATTTTGAAAAGAAATCGATCTCCTGGAGAACAAGAAAGTGCTTGCCAAAATCAAAATGTCTACTTCATATACAATCTCTCTCAGACCAAAAAGTCTAATTCATATAAAATATCTCTCAGACCAAATTAATTTTCCCCACCTTTGGTTGAACAATAATAGGCTATCAAGGCTGTGCAATAAAATCCATAAATTGAATATTTATATCCCAAACCATAAATTGAAAATTACAGCAAGAAAAAAAAAAATCTCCATGTAGCTGGAGAATATCCTAGCTGAAAACACAGGTTCCATCTCTGTATTCATGAGAGAAAGCAGCAATAAATCACGTTGAGAAGTTAACCCAAATCATGCTGAAATAATGGAAATCTCTAATGGGTTACAGACAGAAAAGAGGAAAAGCCAGAAGAGAAGAAGGCACATGGCCCTCACCCCTCCAGACCCTGAATTATGTGCTTCACCGGAGGAAGTGACACGTGTGTATTTTACTTTACTGTTGTTTTCACAACCCATTTTACCACACCATTTAATGGCACCTTTATAGGGCCTGAACGGTTTTCCAGCTGCAGCACTAAATTTAAAAATGACGTGACCTTCCAGACCTCAGATGGGAACGATGCTCAGAGCTGCCTCCACTCCTACAAGGCACAACTAAGAGAAGTAATTTCCTTATAAAAGCATTAAAAAAAAAAATCCCCATTAAATAAAAATGATTAAACACATATAACAAAAATTGACTGTGGTTTTAAGTTTCAGTAATAAGACAAGTATTGCAAGATGGTGTCGAGCTTAGAATTTTGCTGCTGTGCTGGACAGAAATCAAACAGTCACAGCCAAATTTCCTTAAGCAGGGAATATAACAAAGAAGAAACAAGACAATTTTGTTTTTAGTGTCTTGGTCTTGTTTACAACCCCAGAAGAAGAGGTCAGTGCAGTATGATAAGAAAAACAGAACAATAAACCAGTTTTTGCATTTGCTTCTTGATGGAAAAGAAGATTATCTCTCCAGCTCACTCGGAGTTATTGCCAGGATTTTTAATGACATGACAATAGTGATGAAAACCATCTCCAATATATTTGCAACCAGAAATCAAGAAGTTTTCCAGTTGCAGTTAAAAACCAGCATTTTTTGCAACTATCCTGCCTTTAAATACATGATCATGGCTCTTTGTGCCTCAAGCCCAGAGTTACTGGCTGTGGTTATTCTGACTGTGCAAAGAATCAGTATCTTTGATATTTCTGAACGCAGCTAAGAGCAAAACGTAGGCCAGAGCTTTGCCCTTGCCATTTTAATCGCATCCAGCCCAGAACCAGAATCCTGCACCTTCTCACTGCTGTTGTGGAGAACAGCAGAAGGAAAAACGAGGCACAGAGGAACACGAGCAACAAATGTTGAAAACGCTGTATCACCACCAAATTTCGGTGTTTTTGTGAGCAGCCTTGCCTCTGGATGGCCTTTCCGTGCCTAGGTGTGCAGCACTGGTGGGGAATGAGCCGATTTTAAGCCAATTTGCTCTGAGCTGACACTGCGATGCCACACGGGGAGTTCACAGCGAGTGGCAGAGCACTGCACTGAAGGGAAAAATCAGAGCTCTGGCTGATGCCTTCAAGGCACATTTTGCTGCAAGAGCCACCAAACTGTGCTTCAGGAGGAGAGGAAAGGCTCCACAGGCAGAAGGAATGAGCAGTGAAGACAAAAATTGCATTTATACCTAGCCTTACCTATTTGATGGGGTTTTTTTTTAACAATATCATCATAGAAGCAGACGCTGATTATGTATGAGCATCTGCACGTACACATCTAAAACATTTGCCAGCAAAAGTGCATTTCCCTCAATGCTGAAGCTTAGGGGTGGATTTGACCATCACAATGAGAGGGTGATAACACTGTCTGACCTCTGCCTGACTTGCTGCCCACCTCCTGGATGCTGACTGGCACTGACTGCTGAGAATAACTAAAAATAACCAGCTCATCTCGTGGATTGTAATGAGGGCGAAGGGAGAAAAAGGGGTGGCATATTCGAGGTTCACCCTTCAGTCACCTTCCCCTTATAAATTTTCCCCTTGAGGGCAGGGTTTGTTGCAGAAAGTACAATTAGTGCAGATGATGGGAGCCAAGAACTTATTAATGATTTCATACCAGTGGCAAACTGGTAATGAGTTTGAGGTTTTGAGGCAGAAGGGGTCTGAAAAACTGAAGAGAAGGACCTGCTCCACAGAGGACCATATTTATTTAAGGATGGTGTCACGTTGCCACACAGAACAGACTTCAGTTTTGTAAGATGTAGTCTGAATGAATCCAATACAAAAAAAGAGCAGAAAAATATAAACCTCAAAGATGCTGACTTTTCTCATATTTTTCAGGGTTTAAGATGTTTTGCTTCTATGTAATTTCTATTTGTTCAGTGGGATTTTTTAGCAAAAAAATCTCTTGAGGAGTTGCTAACTACCCAAAGGCATAATTTGGATGTGTTTTGCTCCATCTCACAAATCATGCACTTCTGAGGTCAGGTCACAGGCAATGCTCTGTGTCCTGGCAGTCAAGATATATCCCCAGGAAAAGGTAAATCCCATTTCCCAAAATTACCTGCTAAATCCCTCGAGAGACCCTTACAAATAAATCAGTATTGATTAAAAGACAAGAAAAACAAACAGACTGAAAATAAATGTGGGTTTTGAACAAAGAGCAGATGTTGAAGCACCTTGCCTGGTAATTATTGTCCACATGTGATTAGCACATGAGTTTGCCTCAAGGTCCAAGTACTGATCACAGCTCCAGCAGAAATCATTAGGTTTTTCAGTTTTGTTTGGTGGATCTCGTCTCTGAGCCAATGAACAGTCAGTGCCATCCATTCTGTACCACTTAATAATGAGCAAAAAATCAAAAAACCACTTAAAGCTGAGCAAATGAGGAAGGAAAACAAGGATTGGTGCATCCACATGGAGGGAACAGGAGAAAATCAACCACAGCAGGTACAGCCAGGCAGGGCTGCAATGCATGTGGGGATTCCCAGGAGAAGAGAAATGTGATCACACCTTGGGAATAAATCAAAATTCCTGCTCTGTAATCCCAATGAGATCCCAAGGAGTACTGAAGCCTTAAAACATTCAGCAATTGGCAGGCACATTCTAACACTGAATGACTGGGAAGAACAACCTTAGTCTCTCAGAAGCTTTAACTACAATTTTTTTTTTTATTGAAAACTTCTCAGGATATTTTTAAAAAAACAAACAAATAAAGAAAATTAACTGGCACTGGGAAAACAAACTTACCTCCTTTTACTGTTTAATATTCTTTATCAGTGACACACATCATCAAAATTTATGCTCTATTTGCTTATGCACTCCAGCACTGAGGACTTTCAGCAAAAATTTCTCCTTCTCCTTGTGCCTTCCCTTTATCTGGAAGTCTGCTTAAGCTTTTGGACTCAAGTTTCAGAAAGTCTGGCACCCAGGGTTTTCTTCCTTTTTCCCACTTAATCCCAGGCCAATGAATGAAGTCACAAGGTAGGAGTCGACACAAGCTCCTGGGAGTGCAGATCACATTGCAAGGATTCTGTAAAAACTGGCAACACAGCGAATCCCAGCACTGCCAAAAACCATCTTACTCCACACCACTTGAATAGACAAAAGCCCAAGTTATTTTTAGCCAGCAAATTAACACTGGAAAGAATGACTCAGCACAAGCAGCTCTTAAGAGGGCTTCCTCTTCTAGAAAAAAAAAAAAAAGCAAGGCGNCCTCCCCCTACAAAAAAAAAAAAAAAAAAGCAAGGGGGAAAAGTTAGGCCTTTTCGAAAATGAAAAGGCCCAACAAAAAAAAAAAAAAAAATTACACATTCAGAGAGCTGCTAGCACAATATCCACACAGCCACTGGTGGATATATACCTGAGGAAGAGGAATACTATAACCAGTATGACCAATAAGGGGTCATTCTTTCAAAGAACTTATGTAAGAACAGGCACTGCCAGGTCCCGATTTGATTAATTACTGCCCAGAGATTACCGAGCGCAGCTGAAAGTGCACCCTCTCTCATTTTCTATCTGAGGCCCCTTTTCAGAAAGAAGGAGCTGGGAATTTGAGTATTTTTCATAAGGCACTCTGTATTTATGCAACAGTGCCTTGGTTATGCTCCATTATCCCACTTGGCCTTTTTTTGACCTCCCCAGTGTCCATTGTCTGACTCTGCTATTCCCAGCACAGCTAAATGCCTGAGCCTTGCCAAAGAAAACAGTGTCACCAATGTGTCAAATCACAAATTTGCACCCAAATTTGCTGTTTGGGGCTCATTAACAAAAACCACAACCACGCAGAGATGGTTTTTGGGAGCTTGCAGGTGTATTTAAGGATAAGAAGAGCAGAAAAACGAGATGAAGGTTACCCTGAGAAAACACTGCTGTGACAAAATGTATTTATCCTGAACCCTTGACCTTCCAGTCAGTGCTTACGAAGAGCATGAACTTGAAAACAAAAACAATTTATGAGTTGTGACAGCAATTTAGAATTATAAAACCACATTTCAGAAAACAAAATGGTGAATCTCACCACAGCCACCTTTGTTTTCACCTGAGCGGTCCAAATCGTGAAGCAAGAACCCAAAGAATTGTTTAGCGGTAACTAAATAGGAAGATGGAGTTGAAAGGCAGATTTGTAATTAAATCTTTGTCTGTTAATAAGGACACTCAGAAGCAGTCGACATTTTTTGTTGAAAAAACATTTTTTTAAACTCTACCTATCAGCCTTCAGTATCCTAAAGTGGCTGAGTGCATGAATAAACTATCATAACATTTGTCATCCAGGCAAAAACACCATTCCCAGAACCACACAGCACTTATCCAAACCTTTATAATAAGACTGAAAGTGAAAGGAATCATTTTTTTGCTTGTTTGTTTAGTTTATAAGATTTTTACTAAGGCTTAAAGCATATTTTCATGGACAGAGGGGGGAGTGGGAAGGGAGGGGAAAAGTCAGGATACAATCAGGTAATTTATGTCCAGAATCCACCAATCTATCTTTGCATCACTCAGTACAGAGGCCCACATGAAGATCATCTTTTTTCCTTCCATTTTTTCCCTAATTAGATTTCCAGATTTACTGCCTAAAGAGACAAATTGCTTCCTCATTGTAGCAACCCACCCACGGCAGCATCTAATTCTGGCTTTGCCCCAAAACATACCACACACTTCATACTTTTTTTTTTTCCTCACCTTTGTAGCTGTCAATATTTGGAGTAAGTTGAATCTGCTTTTCCCTGCTTGCATGAGGCAGAACCAAGCAGACAAAATTCAGAAACACTTACAGGAGAAGGTCACCACATTTCCTGGGAAAATCAGGATACCAGGCTGGGCACAAGGGTGAGAATCCTTCGAGCACAAGGTGAAATATCAGCGTAATTCAGAGTGAAAAGATCACTCAGAGCCAGAATTAGGTGTCAATCACCCTCTATCTGTTATTATTATTCAAGTAATTAATCATAATAGCACGTGGTGTAATGAACTGACTGCACTAATCCCATTTATGTTTAAGTACACTGAGTGTAGAAACACAAAATTAAAGTTTGACATAGTCAAAGACTTGATACTCAGGGTACGACGTCGTCTTAATAATAACGATCAGTTTATCAGCCTTATTTTTATTCAAGTAAATTCCCTTATTGCACTTTAATTAACTACTATGGCTCGTTTCTATTTATCATTAGAGCAGGAAATAATTGCAGCTGGCTTCACACTAGGGGTAACTGTTATCTCCAAGGAAATGAGGACAATCAATATTCCAGGGAGGACAGGTACTGAAAATGCCTCCTGAACAAATTTCAGATCAATAACCGTGCTAGGAAATGGAAGGGAGATTTGCATTTGAAGGAATCCCAAGGAGACCCCAGAGAAAAAAGAGTGGAGTACAAAGACAAATGTGTATTTTCTCTAACTTGGTTGTTTGTTTGTGACTGAACCCCAAATCATCAGGACCTGAGAGCTAAACCAAACAGATTGGCTGTCAGATGCTGGCTGTCTGCCACCAAGAAGACTTTAGGATAAAAAAATAGATTTTTAGCTAAAAAATAAATAGATTTTTAGATACAAAATAATTAAAAATAAATTTGATTTTTTTGTTGTTGTTAACCACTGCAACAGCAATTACAATCACACATTTTAATTGGAACTTGTGAATAAATGGCCCTTCTTACTGAAACCTGATCTGTACTAGGGGCAAGCCCAGTGAAAACATTAAGTAATAATGATAATAAAGAAGATAAATAAAGAAGATAAATAAAGAAGATAAATAAAGAAGATAAATAAAGAAGATAAATAAAGAAGATAAATAAATTAATGATAATAAATGAAATAAATAGCGACTCAGCTCCAGGGGTCTCCTGTTCCAGGGCTTTCTGTAGGTTAAAGGATGCCATTCTGTTCAGCTACAGAATAATCGTTATATCATTATCGTTAATACCAAAAAATTAACACATTAAATAACCACTTTCAGAATCACCTAGGAAATGTCTCCTCCAGCAGAGGGACAGAGGGGAAATCCCTGTCTGAGCATTGCTGGGGAATGCAGGGAGATGTGGGTTCATTTCCCAGTGCTGCCTTCCCCTGCATGCAGTTCTGCTACACATTCTGTAACTCCCAGATTCCAAGGGGGAAAAAGACAAGTTATTAAATATTACTAAATTCTCCATCAAAATTATCGAACATCTCATTTAGACAGTAACTACATTTGGCTTCCTTACTGTTACCCATTTTCTAAACATGGGCATGCCTCTTAATTTTGCTTTCCAGTAGAAGAAAGCAGTGAAAGTTTCATTTCATTCAGAAATCCAGAAGACCTGAGAAATTATGTAAATGTTGAGAAAGAGAAGGGTTGCATGAACATCAGAAGTGTGCAGAAAATGTGTTTATGTAAAATTCAGTACTGTGAAATACAATGCAAAATGCTAAGGGTGCTTAGGAAATTGCAGCTTCCTGAATTGGATTTCATTATGTTTTAAGGTGGTGGTGGTGCTTAAAAATAATAAAAGTTACTTTTTCCCCTTTCTAAATTCAGGCTGTGTGGTTTGTGGGAAGATCACAGGCTGGGAGGTGAGCGTTTTCACCTCCTGTAATATTTTCCTCACTCACAGCCACGTTATCCATGGAAAACACAGGAAATTGAGCCCCATTTACCTCTTTCAAGTCTTGGACGATAGCAGTGAGCCTCTCATTCTCCGCCTGCACGTTGGTGACCACAGCCCTGCTCTGCTTGAGCTCGTTCTGCATCTCCAGAATCTTCCCCAGGTAATAAGCTTCCTTCGAGGCAGATTCCTGCAGGAGAGTCTCCTCCCGCGTTTCGCCATCCTCGGCCACTTTGCGGTGAACGGAGAAGGATTGCCCAAAAGCCTGAAAGGGAAAACAGCACAGTAAAAAACCCCAGAAGAAGCCCCAGAAAAATTATGAACGGTAATGAGCAGCTGTGTCTAAATATAGATAATTTTCAGTGATGGAATTCTTGTTACCGCCTTACGCTGATCAATTTAATAAGACAATTTCTCAGTGACAATTCCTGATGTTATTTTTGACGGCTCTGGAGCAACCAGGAAGCAAAATAGAAACCATGATGGAGATATCATTTAGCTGTGAAAAACAGAGGGGAAAACCCAGCAGTAATATAATAATATAAAAATAATGTGGTAAAATAAAATAGACACGCAAAGAGGAAATAAAAATAGCAATAAAATAATATATAAAGTAAAATAAAAGCAAAACCTGATCGGAGTGTGTTACCTTTAAAAAAAAGACACCTAGTTGAAAACGACATGACCTAATTCTGGAGAAAGACAAAAGAAGGCTTCTCATGTTAAGAATATTTAGCCAAACACAGGGAGAAGTTCTCTCATATACCTTAAATCAAAGTGAACACATCTGAAAGACCACTTTTGTTTTGTTTTTTTTCCTCCTAATACATGAGAGAAAGATTTGATTCATGGTAGTATGTTATTTCGGGAAAAAAATAATCCCTAAAAGTCTAATTTCTATCCAGTTCTATAAAACCACAAAGCACAGCACAAATTTGTACCCCCTGTAAGCTGTGGCCTCCTTTGCCTTCCCATGGACAAGACTTGCCAAATTAAATCCATTGTTTTACTGCTGCTATTTATAGTCTTCCAGGACACCTTCTAAGCTTTACTGGCACTAGAACTGAAGCAGGCCCTTCGAAACTTCAAAGTAAAACCCTCTTCAAAAACTTCTCAGCTTTTAAGTCTACTTGGAGAATCCTGTGAACTCAGCATTAAAGGATTCTAAAAATATTCAATAATGTATTAACCCAGCTGTCTTCTCAAAAAGCTGTGAGTTACTGAAATAGCAAGCGTCAGCAACTTGCCAAATAGGATTTGCCAAATAACAAGAAATTCAATTTAATGAAACTGTTAAGCACTGATTTCTGTGAATCTACGACAACGGTTTCAGGAACACTGTTAATAAATGATCTTACTCTACAAACTTACATTCAACAGCTCACTGGTCCTAATTTGAGATTGAGAAAGCAATCACAGATCATTTTCCATATTGATGGTAATTATGCAGATACAAGGAAACGAACATGAAATACCTTTTAATTATAAGCAAGCAGAAAGTTCTGCTTCTCTACTTCACAGCCTGTACAGAACACCAAAAAGTTTAAACTTTCCAGACATGCCCACGTAAATTCTTCCATAAGATTGATCACTTTTCAATTAAACCACATATCAATACTTTTCTGCTGGTAGCCAAATATTTGATCTATTTTCATTTTATGTTTTAATAATTTGCTTAATCCATTTACTTATCTATAAAAACTTCTATCCTTGCTCTGATGTAAATATTTTAAGTAATTCTGCTCACATGAGAAGGTGATAAAGGAAGTTCACTTGCATTTGGGTCAAGTGTTGGACACAAACTGGTCCTGTCACTTCTCTCAAGATTTTGCCTCAAAGGATGCTCGACTGAGTTTGAAGACACTTTTTTTGTAAATTGGACCTAAAAGCTGAGTTACAAGACAGCATTAAACATTATATGTAATTTGAACACAATAAAATTTGTGTTCACAATTGAATACAATAAAATAAGGATCCATATTTGAAGTCATGATAAAGGATGGTAAAAGTGGGTGCACACAAGGTCCATTTGATCATGGAGAAAGGTGGAACTTGGGAGGAAAAAAGCCATTTACTGTTGAACTCTAAATAACCCCAGATGGAAATTCCAGTGTCAGAAGCAAACGAGCATGACAGAAACAATGCTGGGAACAAAATGGGCCCAGATTTGCAAAAGAACAATAGAAAAATGACTGCTCCAGACATGTCATATTTATACGATAAATATAAGCAGCAGTAGAAAGCTCAGGTGCAGTGACACAAAATGATGCCTAAAACAAAAACTGAACTTACCACTTCAAGAAAGAAAAGAAAAATAAGCTAGATTTCCAATTTAGGTGTGAAAAGCAACACACATGCAAAGGATCAGTTTAAAACATGAGTAGGTTCTGAAGGCTGCTATTTCTGAATTTCACTTTTATTTTTACTAGTCACCTCCTGGGGCTGGAATTCTGAAGTGCCACACAGAAATTCATCCTTCTAGTCTGGGATGATTAATAAGCAATAAAACATGACCTGAGTGCTATCAGGACAAGCAGGCAGCCTACCTTTATGGCTTTGACACTCAATGCAGTTTTTTTCTGATGCATAATGCAACAGCATCAAACTTGTTCAAATGATTACCTATTTGAGCTGCTAACTCGCTGCAAAGCAGAATGCATTATGTATTAGTTACCTCCACATTCATCGTATAAAAAGAGGGGACAAACAGCCTGGATTATCCAAGAGGGTGGTGGATTTCCTAGTCAGTGCCAGGATGGCATCACAGATGGAAATCTTCGCTAGGGGTTAATGCGAGGCCTTATTTTGTTGCACAGCTTGAATGGCCACTTATCACCAAATATTCCTTTAGCCACTTGCAATTCTGTGTCTCTCAGACAAGGGGTTTTTTTTAAGCTTAAGGTATGCTTTTTTTTTTTTTTTAATTAATTAACAAAAGCTCAGGATTCTTTATAATTTTTCTGCTAAGGAGCAATCAGTGGCAGTCAAGTCTGTGAGGAAATCCTCTCTAGGAAAGGCTGAGCAGAGGAGCAGGATCTGCTCCTTCCCCCAAAATCAGTTGGTACTAAACTGTCTCCTCCATATCTTGTGATGTGGCTCCATCCAGACACGGTATTTCCTTATTTCCAATATTTTACATCCTGCTCACCTGAACGCTGATGAAACCTGTGTGCACTGGTTTCTTTGCTAGTAAAACCAACCCAGAATTCAGCCTAACTCTCTCCATGAGATTTCTTGCAGAGAAAGAAGCTCCAACCATATTAAATCTGCTTTCTTAAAGCATTCCAGCCCTCTGAATTTTGTCACAATTCACACTAAATCTTGATGCAGCTGACATGACCTCCTGATGTTCATTTGAGACAGCTGAGACAGGTCTATAGTTTCCTTTGGAAGCCAAAACTGAAGTGATTAAAGCCTTCAAATACAAATACCAGACATATTGCAATCAAAACACAGGCAGATGAATCCTCAACGATGACAGAAGAAAAAATTAATAGGCATTGTGTGGAGAGCGCGTGTGAGATGGACAGCCCTCGCGGGGAAGCAGATTGAAAAGGCAGAAACAGATTGAGAACACAGCCTGGACCAGCATGGGCTTGTAGGGAGGAAAAGTAGATCATGAACTTCTGGCTGGAAACAGCTGATGGTGTGATTCCTCCTGTGCTCAGCAAAGCAGGAGGCTGAGCTCTTCTGCAGAGGCAGAGATTGAGAATCTTTCTATCCCATCGCTAATTCAGCTTTCGGCTCAGGACAACAAACAAGGTTCCTAGAATTAACCTGTTCCCCGCACAAAAGGAGTGAGAGAATTGATCAAAATTCCATTGCACCCAAGCAACTGGCTAAGCACTGCTCGTTTCACAATTTCCAGACTTGAGAGGATCAGTTTTATGCTCTATAGAACACAGCGTGAATAGGCATTTTTGTGTGTTTGTTTCTAATGGAACAACATACCTTTTACTTCGTATGCCCCATCTTGTAGAGGAAAAAAAAAACAAAAAAACCATTAAATGTTTATTTAATTGCTTCAATTTGAAGCAAGCTAACAAACTGAGGAGTTCCTTATTTGTTCTCGTGCAAGCAGTCCGCTTTTTGAAAATGCTGAAAATTGAACTTTTGAAAAGTTTGAAAGCTTTGAAAAAAGGACAGTTTTTTCCAACTCATGCTTTGCTACAGACACTTGAGGAAGCTGTTCCTCAACTTCCCACTTGGAAAGCGTAGAGGACACTCTCTGCTGCTCAGTAGGAAAGGATGATAGGATAGAGCCATTTGTGATCTGAAATAAAATTTACTCTAGTTAGGACAAGGGGAAATAGCCCCAGGCTGTGCTGGGGAGGTTCAGATGAGACATCAGGGAGAATTTCTTCACTGAAAGGGTGGTCAGGCACTGGAAAGTAGTGGAATCACTGGAAGTGTTTCAGAAATCACTGGACACGGCATTCAGTGCTGTGGTTTCATTGAATTGGTGGTGTTTTGTCAAAGTTTGGACTCGACCTTAGAGATCTTCTCCAGCCTTAAAGATTCTGTGAGCATGGCACAGGCAACTGAGAAATCTATAAAGGACACTTGAAGAAGCTATTTTGTTACCCCCTAAAGGCAAAAAGCATTTAACTTCATCTCCAAACACCAGCTTAGTTAATTCAACCCTCTTCAATAAAAATGCAAATGTTGCTGCGACAATAAAGTCACGCGAGTCAATATCTGCACGAGAGATTTCAGAGCAAAAGGGACTTGCAAGCCAAGGTGAGGGAGGTTTTACCTGTGCCAGAAATGCTGAGGAGATCAGAAACACGGAAAACATAACTAATCCTGAGTCTATTTACCAATGTGGAGCAGTAGGACAAAAGTCAACAATTCACGGGCTTTTCCCCAAGGAAGATTTGGATTAAAATGTGAGCAACGAATGCTTCTGTTTGTTCTCAGTGCATCCCTTCAGTGCCTACAGACCTCTTGAAATTCATATCTCAGATGCTAATCAACAAAGCCTTCAGAAAACACAGAATTGATATTCAACTCAGCTCCAGACAGGCCAAGCTTCTGCAGTCCCAGCGCTGATTTCCATCGATAGTTGTGAGCCCTCAGGCACCCACTCTGCCTTTTTACAAATAAGGAACGAAACCACTCCGAAATGTGACGGTGAGGAAATATTTATAGACAAGAAGAAAGCTCTACCATGAAAATGAGCGCTCGATGCCAACGTCCATTGTTCATCTGCAATCCAGCAAAAGGGAGAGTGAATAAAAATTTCCATTTAATTGCCTTTAACTGCACTCGAGATGGGGATTTCAATTCCCCAGCCCTGAGCGTTCCCTCCAGGCACAGAAAACACGAGAAAGGGGAAGCTGGTAACAAAGAGCACCACTTATCTACAACACAACTAATTAGTTTCATGCTGGTAATTTTAAAGCAGCTCTGTTCAAAATGAATATGGCAAATAATTAAATTATCTATAATAAACAAAATAATTCACACCTTGTTAATGAAGCATAAGGTGGCTTACAATTTTGCACGAATTTCTATCAGAGCAGCATCCAGCTATTGCAAAATTTCAATTAAAACCATTAGAAGCATTACCAGAACAAGTATGTAAGACTATCAGAGTTTTCTGGGTTTTATTTTTATCAAAATGTGCCTGAAGGTGGAGATGAAACTTGCCTTCCATGGAGGTCCTATTACATGTGCATTAAGCACCAAAATCCCATTTTTACAAAAACTTGATTTTTTTTGCTTTTCTAACTGATTTTCTTCTCTTTCTCTAACTATAAAATAGCTGAAATAATAGCAATTTCTCTCCTGGAATAAAGCTGCAAAGGATGAACGCCAAAATCCAGTTTGCTACGAGTTGCCATCCTGCTGGGACATTCTAGTTATTTCACATTAGCTCCCCATATATAAACTCACATTCCAAACTCAGAGCACATTTATAGAGCATTTCAGGAGTGGTCTAAGCAAAGTCATGTTGGTAGTGAATAATAAAAACAACCCATTGCTTATTGAATCACCTGAAAGCTTTAAACCAGCAGGGCCTCATGGATTTGGCCTCAAATTCAGAAGGAAATTATATTCTGCTGCTGCAGAACAGCTGTATTTACAGATATCCTAGAAGCAATAAAATATCTATTTCATTTAGATAATTTTATTTGCATATTTCTTACTGTTTTCTTTCCATTAAAAAGAAAATAAGGTCCCTTCCAAACTGAATCGTTCTATGAGTCTATTAAAAAAAAAACAAACAAAAAAACCCCCAACCAACCCAGATATCAAAACTGGATTCAGAGTTTAGGGTAAGTGGTGGCATTTTTGCTAAGCAGCAAAATTAAGGATTTGTTTCTCAAACAGGAAGCTTCTCTCCTTGAATAAGAAGATAAATAATATAGTTACCATCTTGTCTTCAAAGCGCTGTAAAATGTCACTCTCAGGCAGAAACTTATGCTCAGAATCTTTCTTTGTCATGCAAACAAAAGAAATTAAAAGCTACAATGGGCATTTCCATTCTCCACATTTTCCACAGAGGAGAAATATCACAATTATTCTGACACTATCCCCAAAAACCTATCTTTTAGCTGAGATACGAAGCTAACTCACCAGCAAAGAATGCTTTCCATGTAGAAATCAGTTATTATTAATAGGTTTCACAGAAAAGAGTTAGAAGTTATGAGTTACAATTTAGGCAAAAAAGAAACAAGAAAGTATATTGTAAGGGCAGGAAAACTTCCTATGTGTCATCACCTCTCTGCGTGCATCAGTCCTCTCCACTACTCGACTAAATTAATTATTCATTAACTAACAAAAATTATTCTCCCTCCTCAAATAGCTGGAACTTACAGATACCACTTCAATATGAATAAATAATAACGCACTGACAGGAATATGGTGTTCACGTGGTCAGGAGGATGGTGGAGATGGATCAATGCTCAATTTATACACTAAGCACATACCACAGCAATCATGGCTTTGTACACTCATTCTGATAATGGTTTCCAATACCGAAGCAAAGACAATACACATTTTCTAAAAGAGGAGCAAGTATTTACATTTATGTGCCTCAAAGGCCTTTGAATCTTAAAAGCCAAGCAGTCAGTGCTTTCTAAATATCAAGGCCCCTGGAACCTAGTTTCAAGCTGGGCATTCATAAGTAATTCATTGCTGTTGTTATTTTGGAAGCTTCCTGGAAAGGTTAATGCTGGTTAGTATTTCCCCTAAAATAACAGAGGAGAAACCTTTCTCTATCTAGGACATCACATACTTTTAAATGCAAAAAACATAATAACCTTTCAGTGTGAAGAGTATGGGATGTGGTAAAGAATCCAAACCCCTTTCCCACGCTCATTTGGACAATCCATAGCTGTGCAAACATTTCCTTATTTCTCAAAAGAGAAATCACACAAATCTCTTATCATACTTGGATTTTGTTGCTCAAATTATCAAATAGGATATGGCAGTGTTAATATCTTCAACCTGGTTGCTTAATTTTCCATGGAACTTCTGTTAAGGGCAACCCCAAAAAAGAAGTCTTTTGCCTGTTTTTAAATAGACACATGCCATAGCATTATTTGTGGCAGTGACAGTAAATTACAAATGTTTACACTCTAAAGGAACAGTTATATTCTCTTTTTAAGTGAGATGGTAAAAACCATTTTGTTTCAAAAGAAAATAAGCCATAAACTTTGTGTTTTCTCTGATTACAAAAAGAATTTTGCTTTCTAAGTAGTTTGTGTGTGTACAAGTCAGCAGTCGATGCTGCAATTGTGTATTTTTACTTTTCAAAATGCTTCAGAAAACCCACATAAACCTTTGAAGGTAAATCACGCATCAAGAAAGACAGAAATGCTACCTTGATTCTCTGTTGAAACAGCTGTGGTCCCAGTAGGCAAAAAAAAATAACAGTAAAATTATACAGCCAATTTTAATGCTGCCAAAATAGCCTCACAATTTGCAGAAAATATCCCTGGTTTTCCCCCAAAGTGCTGTGGATGTCAACTGTGACCATTACTCAAACCATAAGGGTTAGTGCATTTCTGTACACAGAATTTAAATCGGCAAATCCCTACCACGGAGAGCAGTTCTGAGATAAACTAATTAGATTTTAAGCTGTTAAAACACTGGCAGTGAGTGATGGCCTGGCTGCTTGCCCTACTATTTCTGCTGAACCAGAAAGAAACCCTTCTGTTAATAACAGCACATTACTAGGAGTGGTTTAAGATAAAACACTACCTGTAATAAGGAGGTCCCATTAGAGCAATCTGAAAGTGCTTTGCAAAGTCCCTGAAAGATCAGCAGATGACAGTGAGGGTTCAAAGCCAGCACTGGTGACATTCACTCAGTTTATTGGGAAGGACAGTGCTGAAATTAAAAAGCTTCCCAAAAACTATTATTTACAGGGGAATGAACACAAATCAGACCATGAAGAACCAATCAGTTTCCCTAAAATAGAGTTTAAGACATGGAACAAGTGGGTACAGACTCCATGAAGGTTCTGTTTGCTATGGGTTATTTCAGGGCAGCGATTCTGCAAAGTAACAGAGTCTTTTCCACTAAGTTTCTCTTGCATTAATTGCTTTATTTTCATTTCAAGGAGCTCACAAAGAAGGCAACAGGTAATAGTCATGAGGAAAGCAGAATGGGGAAAAAATAAATTATATTCTATACTAGAATGTTTTATCACGAGTCTTTGTCATATTTTCAGTAGTCACAAAATTGGAACCTAAAGAACTGTCACTAGTTTAAAAACTAGATTATGCTTCTACATTATATATATATATGTTTCTTTTTATATACATATATACACACACACACACACACACACACTCACAAATTATTTATAGAAGACAAAAAGGATGTTAATGCCAAAAGCCTGAACCCATTGACAGGACAGAGTTCCAGGGGTGCCAGCTACAGACTTGCCTCACTCTCTTCACTAGGATTGCAAATAAATGATTTCTTTTTTAAAATAGGCTATTTGTCTAATATGTGCATTAAATTGCTCTATTTTCATTTCAAGGAGCTCATAAAGAAGGCAACAGGTAATAGTCATGAGGAAAGCAGAATGGGGAAAAAATAAATTATATTCTATACTAGAATGTTTTATCACAAGTCTTTACCATATTTTCAGTAATCACAAAATTAGACCCTAAGTCTGTCACTAGTTTAAAAACTAGATAATGCTTCTACATTATATATATATTTATATATTTTTTTTTAATATATATATTTATAGGTATATATATGCACACACACAAATTATTTATAGAAGACAAAAAGGATGTTAATGCCAAAAGCCTGAACCCTTTTGCAGGACAGAGTTCCAGTTACAGACTTGCCTCACTCTCTTCTCTAGGATTGCAAATAAATTATTTCTTTTTAGAAACAGGCTGTATGTCTGAATATCCACATGGTGATTCTTAGTTTTTACCTCTGCACAGACAAGGATCAATAAAATTAGCCCAAATTTCTTCCCAGCACACATGACCATGGCAAGAGAACCCAGAGCTCCTGGTCCCAGGGAAATGGTCTGTAGGAAGGATAACACACAAATGAGTAGGAAATGCCACGGGAGATGGGAGGGAAGAGAAGAAATGAACCTCAGGACTGTAAGACAGAGATCCTTTCAGATCCTGAACTTTCCCACTGAGCAAGACTTGTCCCAATTTTGGAGCACACAAGACACACACAGTGCTGCAAGAACCCCAAATGAGCTTCGACTTCACTGAATTTACAGAGGCCAGATATTTTCCTTCCCCATTTGCCCACTAACAGCACATCCACCATCCATTTTGTGAGGAGAGCAAACTGCTTTCCCAGGATCCACTGACAATTCCATGGCGATGGCAATTAATCTCCCGACATGGCAGAGACGGCAGCGGATTTGTGCATCCTAACACCTTGATCAATTTTATTGATCAGAGCTGCTGGCCCTTCTAAAACTGCATCTGAGGGAAATATCCTGAACTGCTGCTTCACGCCAGATCCCTTTTTAGCATAGATTGCTATGATTTTTGAGGTAAAATAAAGAATGAGGCTCAAACATTCGAAGTCGCATTTCTTCATCCACAAAAGCATCCTCAGACAGCTAAAAGAAATTAAATTTCAAGGCTAGTTAGGCTTCAACTTTCATTTTAGCCTATTGAAAAGCACCGAAGAACCACATTTCTGAAAACACGAGGAGAAAAAATAAAGAGAAAAGCACTCAGTAATTCTAAGTGCCTTTCCAACAATTGCAGACCAATTTTCTGCTTTCAGTGATGAAATACCACTCACTCCCTGCACGCCAAGGCCTTGGGAGAAAGCTGAAACTCAAGTCTGGAATCTCACAGCACACTGGGTAAAATGTAAAAATCCTAAAAAAATTATCATTCCCCTACATTAAAACTGCACCTGATATCTGGGTCAGCTGGAAAATGATCACACAGAGCACATGCCCACAGTGCCAGCATGGTGGGCAGGCGAACCTGCAATCTGTCGTTTTATCACTAAAAATAAAAACTCCTTTGACCAAAAAAAAAAAATCAGGTGTTTTGCTTTCCATCTACTGTCCCTTCTTTCCTTGCGAGGAGCCAATTAAAGACTCATCAATTCTATTTTCAAGCTGCTTTGTGGGAATTGTACTTTCACACCTAATTGCTCTGCTTACTCTATCAGCCAGAAAACATCTCATTTCCTTTTGCAGGACCCTCTGGGTTTATTCACAATATCTTCTGTAATGCTCTGGGACTGAATTCATCTTCCCTGACTAAACTGCTTTGAATCACCTATCCTTTTCCATGTGTTATTTCAAAATGCCTTTCCTGTTATTCCATGGAGGTTTCATGCCTGCACAGCCTGAATTTTCTGAGCATCACACTGACAGCATCAGATCCTTCAAGGCTGGGGGAGTATTTTTTATTTTCCTTGGAGCATCCTAAAAGAAAAGAAAAAACCAAGCTGAAATGCCATAAATAGTTGCTTGAGGAGAATGGTAGGAATACTTTTCAATATTTATAAATATTGATATGTATGGATATTAGCAATTATAAATGGGGATATTTACTGCAGTGAGAGCATGCAAACACTAAATTTAAAGTAGTCAGATCTTGTACTTAATTGAGCTGGGGGAGGGAGAGAGGGGAAGAGCTGCTTTTCAGAACTCCCCTCCCTGCCTGGATTTCGTCCAAGTTGACAGCCTGTAATATACAAAATAGCCTAATGAAATACTAAAGATTATTTTCCATGCATAGATTAAGCATGGATTGCTTTTAACTTCTTGGAAAAAAAAAAAAAAATCCTATGGTTTATCTACAGAACAACCATACTTGGATATTTCAGGCTCATTTTATAGTCAGCGCTGCTCACTTCCATAGTTATTTGCTTCACTATTTTAAAGAATACATTGTTCATTTAAGGAAAAGAAAAAGCCACAACAACGAAGGAGAGTTTTCCCTCCCACTCACTCCCCTACACACAATTTATTCATTCAGCAGTCCTGGAAATTCCGTGGGGAATTATCAGCCTTCTGTTCAGCTACAGAGCAGCTCAAGGGACACGAGTAGGAGAGTTAAAAATAAAAAATAAAAAAAAGCAGCTGTGAATTGTGGCTGCCATCAACACCAAACCTGACTGAATGACCTTCCTGATAAATTGCAGAAAAGAAGATAAGACAGAAAGAAAATTGTTTTAAGATGCAGATTTACTCTCCTACATGATAAAATATATAAATATATATACATAAACATATAGAAATATATAAAAATATTTATATATATATAAATCTTAATGACCATATGAAGTGTTGGTGATTTTATTCAGCATATAATATGAATGTAAATATCAAAAAAGTTCCCTGCACTGACATTGTCAGCAATATCATCATTCTTTAAGGAAAGCATTTCACCCTGAAAGGGCTGAAAAAATTAATCAGCTTCACTTCAAGTCATGAACAACAATAAATGCAGCACAAAAGAGATTCAGCAAAAGCAGCAGCACTGCAAAACCTCTTTTAGGAGCCAAAATTGAGATTGATCCAGTTGGTTTTCAAGGGGATTTTCAATAAAGATGCAAAAGAGGTCTCAATCCAGGAAAGCCCTTGAGCACGTGATAACCTCGGCATGTAAACAGCCCTAGGTTTCCATGGCACTAATCACAAAATGTTGCATTGGATTAGCACAGAACTCTTTATTTTCTCCCTGCAGCTACTCAAGTAATTATTTCAGGCTGAGTAAGGCCTGGGTTATTCACAGGCAGATTCACTGGCACCTGAAAAGAAGATCAGTCACATACACCAACCAATATATCATCCTGGGTGATCCTCACAATCCTAAAACTGAAAATTTCTTAGTTATTCCAATTTCAGGGAAACTCACAGAAACTCTAAATATAATACAGTAGTATCTATAACCAATCATTTTTTAAAGTCATTAAATAAAAGCTGAGGTAACACAATTCCAGGTACTTCTATTATATTTAATCTACCCTTAGCAGGATTTTGGAAGAATCAAAAATATTTAATCCACCCTTAGCAGT
The DNA here is from genome assembly GCA_013397895.1 of Origma solitaria. Lineage (NCBI taxonomy): Eukaryota > Metazoa > Chordata > Aves > Passeriformes > Acanthizidae > Origma > Origma solitaria. The sequence continues at coordinate 56,199 of VZRL01001773.1, forward strand.
ATTTTGGAAGAATCAAAAATTGTTTAACTACTTTCAAAGCCGCCAATCTTCCAGCTGTGTTTTAGAAACAGTAACATACAATAATGACTATTTCACGGAAGAAATGCGTTCTTGGTTTGTTTCCCCCAGTGAAGCTTAGTGTTCAGTTGAATACAGAGAGAAAACTCCATGCTATTAGCAAATTAGGGGAAAATCTCATAAGACTGTGGTATCTTTTTTGACTAATTGCCTTTTATTTGCCATCTGCAGTAGCATCAAAAGCGTAACTTAGCACAGCTCCAGTGAAAGAAAAAGCTGAAGCCATAAAAATTCAAAACAAGCTAATTTGTTTTCCTGCAGCAGCAGCAGCAACAAATTTAGGAAACATCTAATCCTGAGCAAAAGGCACTCAAGTTTCTGCTCATTCTGTGCCATTGTGCCACCATAGCCAAAGCCAAGGACTGGTTCAGGGTCCTCACTTTTCCCACCCAAATAATTGCCCTCATGCAATTCTCTCCCCAAAAACGACCCAGGAGCAGCTATGCTAGATGGGAATAAAAGTGGAAAAGGCTTTCTTTAAAAATTTGTTAATGAACTGTGTTTAATTAGCTAAGGAACCTTCCAGTGTGTTATTTTAATTTGGTTTTGCTTTAGATCTGTGTTGACTGTGTCAGTAGAAAACTCTGAAAAATTGCCTCACTGCACCTGCAGAAAGGAACTCCATGGACCCCTCTGGGAACTTAACCAACAGCTGAAGAACAAAATTCAACAAGGAATTGTTCAATGGCTCTCATATAACCACAGGTGATTTAGAGGTCCTAGAAGAAGAGAGAGATCTACAGAGAATTAAGGGTCAAAGGCCTGCAAAGCCAGAAAATTTGATTAATACATTGCAGGTGCACTAAGGGAGACCATTCATAAGCTTTACACCCCAGAAAAGTTCATCAATAGTAATTGTCTAACCAGGGCAGCAAATTTAATAAAATAAAAATAATAAAATTCGGGTTATTCATTAAACAAAGACAGATGTGATGTTCTGGTAGTAATTAAACAAAACACCTATACCATGATGAAATAAATTGGGCAGACGTTTTGGGAGTGTCTACAAAAAAATCTTGGATATTAAAAGTATATACAAATGTCTGGTTTTTTGATCATGAACAAACTTGCAGAGCATCTTTTTTCCTAGAAAGAGTTTGTTTTTAGCCAAAATCTGAAATAACTTGTCTCTTCAAATGCACAAAAGGTTATTTTAACCTCTGTACTTTGCTCTCAATAGAGGAGAGAGCAGTGTAAGAGTTCCTCTTTGGCTTCTTCCACTGAAAACAACAAACAAAATAAAGTATTTTGAAGCACTGTATTTGACAGAAACAATTCCTAACATATTCTCTTTAACAAGAAAAGCTCTTGATACGTGTATTATGTATTTACTGAGGGGATCCAGAATAAATCCCTGGAATAAAGGCCCATCAATATAGCTGATGAATATTTTATATTTCTAACGTAATCCAAGCTTGTTTGTCTCAGTGAAACTTCCTGGGTTTTGTGTATAACCTGAAATCCCTTCTCCTGTAATAGGATACAGAATAGCATAAAGTTCCTCATTTTGGTACAATCGTCTATTTGCCCCTCCGAGGGGCCAAAAAACTGCAGCAGATTTAAAGTGAAAAATGTGGAAAATGTAACAGCTCTTTGAATCAAGAGGGATATTAAAAAGCAGAGTATAAAGGACAACCTCTGGTCAGTGGCAGAATGCTTCACTCACCTTTTGCCACAAGTCTGCAATTCCCTTTATAAAAAGGGAATTTTTTCTCCCTCCTTTATAAAAAACACAACAAAATACACAAGTGAAAGCAAATTCTTTTGCAACGTCCTCCAGGAGAGAATTAATATATTTGACAGCTGCCTAATCTGGAAAGCTTTCTCTTCAGGAAACATTTAATGAATCGCCATCCCTTAACATTTTCAAGTAGGGATGTGCAGATTAATTTGCATCTTTAATTGGGGAGTGTAGAGCAAGTAACAGGAGAGTTGCAGTTGCTGCCTGTGCACCTCTTTCACTCATTTAGAAGTCCCACATTCTCCAAGAACATCTAGTATATTCCAAATATTCTTGTATACTTCACCATTCCAAGTCACAAAAATCAGATTCATCTGATTATAAAGGTTTTATACCATTATTAACATAATTAATATTCATGTGGTATTGCTGCTATGGCCCATGGAAGGGAATAAAAATCCATACTGGTACTTTTAGCCCGTTTTTGAATTCTCACCTAAGGTTGGGGATTTTAGGGGGTAGAAATTAACTTCAAAGAGAAGAAGACAAGCTTTTATTAACTCAAATATGTTATGCATTTATATAGAACTAAAGTATCCTGTACTTGAAATGATACACATCTGTATTAGTAGCCAGTTTAAGAGGAAAAGAAAATTATACACAGGTAATCTTTGGAGTAAGATGCTAGTAACATGAGATTAGCTAAAAAAACCACGAAACAACCCCACCAGTGCCTAAAATCTGCTTGTGGAAATGCCATCCACGAGGCAATACTCGGTATGACACTTGTTGATCACAAGGAACAGCGATTCTGTTCCATCAGTTCCTCCATAAGGACAGAATTCAATTACAGTCAGAAAAAAAAATAAAACAGCAGCAAAGTGCCCTCTGCCTGTCAGCTTCTCTCTACAACTCGTCTAAGCATTAGGCAAAAATAAGGATGAAAACAGAATTCATCCTGGTGAAGAAAAAGGATTTGATTACAGCACCCAGAGCTCTGTAGCAGCTGTTTGCATAAACCTTGATTTAATGGGCAGAAGTGAAGATTTAAGAAGTCATAACGATAAGTACACAGACATAAAATGAGGAACTCACAGGCAGTGCTTCTGCCTGGAAGAAAAGGAGATAATACACTGAATAATGAGCTTTTCTGCTACCTAGGTTTTGACGGTGAGATTGCCATGGTTATTGCTTAGCCTGATATTTAACAAAATTTAACAAATTTCTCAGGGTCCAAACCCACAGACCCCAAACGGGAGGGAAGCAGCAAAGGTGAAGATCCCTGGGTCAGCCTGAACCAGCACAAAACTGAGTCTTTGTCCAGGGAAAAATCTTCGTCCAGACCTGCCAGGGCTGGTGGAATAACTGATCAATATTCCCTTCTATAATCAGGATTCCCATCTCTAATGACAGAACCGATGGGCTCATCTCACACATCCTGTCATGCATCAACTCCTGCCTTAAAGCCCAATCTGCCTTGAAGTTGAAAGGCAGTCCTTGAATACTTTAGCTTGGAGTAAAGTAGAGGAAAAAAATAAAACAAGCTATGACTCTCTTGCATAAAAAAGTCTCCCTGAGTTACTCTTATTTCAGTTAGTTTATGGATGAGGAACTCGGTGTTTCCAGCACCTTATCTGAGACACTCAAAAGTAAAGGCTTTAGCAGAAGTTTCATGATTTTCCCATATTGTAAACAGAACTGATAAAAATCACATTTATTTGGAGAAAGAGCCACAGCACATGGATCACATCGGATGGATAACTCCCAGCATGACTGGAACTTTCAGTAAACCCAGCAAATGACATACTAATAAAGCAGATGATAGATTTGGCACCCAGAGAGCCTTTTTTTCTTTTCTTTTCTTTCCTGTTAAAGTGCCTTCTTCCTTCTCCCCTTCTTACTCTCCTGGCAATCCTTTCCTCTAGGGCATATAGAAATCAGAGTAAGGAGAGACAAAATGCCCTGCCAAGGACTGTTCAATGACATGGGCAGCCTTCCACCTGGCTCCTCCCTGATCCCCCAGCTAAAAACATTAATTAGTCACAAACACCACCATGGAAAACCATTTTGAATTCCAGCCCAAAACCCAGCTATTTCATTATTCAGGGACCACTCTCCGCACCCCAAATCCCAGCCACCTCCACATTCACAAGGAGCACAGCCCTGCAGTATCACTACAGACAAAATGCCAATCCCATTTCGGCTGCCGAGGCTGGGCAGTGATGGTTTGTGACAAGGTAATCCAGGCATGGTGTGACTCCAGGAGCTCAGATCTGAGCTGGCAGCCCTGGCTGACATCCCCAGGTAGGACACAATCCTCCCTCGGGCCCTCCACTCATTCACTGCTCACAGCTTCCCTCGCCCTGACCCTTCCCAGAGCTGCCGATATTTTGACCCTTTTGTCCTTCCTTTTGTGAAAGTGTCTGCGACTGAACTCAGGCAAAAATAATCTTGATTTGAAAAGGCAGGAGAGATGAAAATCTCTTTGTACTCACTCATTTCTGCTTCAGCCCATCACTTGGATTTTGATTATAATCTGTTTGCTTCCCTTTAGATCAAGAGATTTAGTTTTTCCTTTTCAGGCCATGGTAATGAAAATGGTTTCTCTTTCTTTTAGCCATTTGAAAAGCTCTGCTGAAATTTAAAACAGGGGCTGAGCTATGGAATTTGCCTGTTCAATTTTAAAACATTTTTAACCAGGCAGAGATTCTTCAGTTTAAACAGCATTGAGACATGCAACAATATCTGTGTACACGTACACATACACACACCAAAAAACACATTTCAGCCACACAGAGTAAGGGGCACTCCAAAACACCTCTGAAACCACTGATTTCACCTAAATCTAGAGCACATCATGTCTCACACCACCACTTCCACATACCCTGATGAAGGGATTGTGGATGCCAGCAGGAACTCCTTGATTTAATTTCGAGGATCTTAACTCAGTGTTGTCCTCACAACTATCCTCATTTGCTGGCTCCAAAAATGAAATGGAGAGATCTGGATATCAGATGATAAATTTAAAAAACACCTATTCAGAATGCACCCAAAAAAAAGGCATTTATTATGTTTAAAGAACATACACATGCAAAATGTATGTTCACCAATAGTTAGCCTCCTGTAACTCCCAGCTTCCCCAGAAAGAATAATTTCAGCCTGCTTTAACAATGCCTGAGATCAAAGCCTGGCTTGATTATGTCTTTTCAGCACGAGAACATTGTTACACAGGTAAGAAAAAAGAGAGTCAAAAAGTCAAATTTGCACTTTGAGCTCAAAATAAGTGTCAAAGCACTAAATAAAGGCAGCCTTTACCTCAGCCGTGTCCCCAAAGCTGTGCTCAGAGCACAGAGCCCGTGGGGGTGGATGGAGCTGAGATGTTCTACAGGCAGCAGAGAGGAAGGGGGACAGGATTTTGTGTCCCTGTTGATCTCAAACCTATTTGAAGGCACGGATAGTATTGCTATTGGCTGTCCCAAAAGATAAACCATTCCACCCTGGGCAGAAGGAATGTGCTCCCCCAGCCCCTCCCAGAAAAGGCCTTGGGTCTGTGCAAACTCTGCTCAGCAATAACCAAAACATCCCTGAGATATCAGCACTGCTTTGGTCACAAATCCAAACCACAGCCCCAAACCAGCCACTCTGAAAGAAAAAAAAAAAAAACAAACTCTGTCCCAACCCAAACCAGGACATTGTGTTTCTGCTTAAAAGGGAATTAAGAGCATGCATTAAGCTTACTAGTAAAACACTTAACTGCCAAGAATGATGGTAATGAACTTGACTACAGAGGAAAAAAAAAAGAAAAAGAAAATTAACATTTTAAACCTTTTAATTGCAGGAAGAACAAATTCTCGTGTTTAACTGAGGGTAGTCGGTTTGAAGTAGCAACAGAACGCCCTCATGAAGTTGAAATAAGAACCAAACCTGTGAGCACATGGCAAAGCACAGGGATCACATCATAGATGGCAGAGAACCAAGAAGGTGCAATTCATCAGCAAGACTTACACAGACACTTAAACAATCTCAATTCCTCATCCTGCCTCTCCCATTAGCTGTGCTCCTACACCTTCCCATCCTTCTTTGAGTAGGACTCAAAGTATTACTTTGAGAAATGCATCAAACACATCCTGACATTAAGCTCTTCCTGATTTATTCTTGCACATGCTTGCCAAAAATCAATTATCAACCAAAGTCAAGAAGATGCAAAAAGTCATGAAGGTGCAAATACAGGAATATTTTGCTTATGAGGTTCATTCTCCATTTGCTTTAGGAGATGCAGAACCAGCCCTTATTTCCAGGAATCTGTAAATATAAACCATTTACAGACATATAGTTCTGGAAATAAGCTGATCAATTTTTTTCCTGAATGATTTGCAGAACCATATTCCCAAGATGTATTGGAATGCCAAACCCAGACCTCCAGCAGCTCTGTATCTGTTTCTCCTCATCTTACAGCATGCCACTTTTTTACTGTGAGAAGATCAATAATAGAATTATTAGATCAAAGTTGTATTTCCTACATAATTTCTCTTCTGTTCTGTTTCAACAGAGGAAGCATTAGTCTGCTAAATGGTAACTGCTTTCCACAAGCTACTCGGTTTCTCACACAGCAGCATTCTTTTACAGAGCTTAAAAAAATACACATCTTTTCTCCCCTTCAAATAAAATCATTCACATTAGTGAGGCCTAAAACGATGGGGCTAAAGAGAATAAAAAGAATGAAAACAGGAGGAACAGATAACATTTTATATTTCCTTTGACATGGCACTTGCTGCATTTAAGATCATCTCTAGAAAGACAGATCAAAGAGCAAGGATAAATCCACAAAAGCCCTTAACTTCACCCTCCAATCTCACCTTTTAAACTCTGAATAATCATTATGTTTTTGAAGTCTTATGCAAATTCCCTTTTCTAGCAGAAGCAAAAACAACAGAAAGGAGAAAGGGATAGTGGTGTCTTCCAGAAAACATTATTTCCAATATTCTAGGTTTATCCAGCTGCTGAACACAGCCCTACATCCTCTGCATCAGTGAACTCCAATTTAACCTTTATTCCGTGTCTGACCAAGGAAGCAGATCAAGACTACAGCATCTCGTGCTCTTGGTTACACATGCAGAGAGCTGTAATTCCGAAAATCATCAGAGAAATGAGGAGTGGAAACAGACTCCCACTAGAGCTGTCACTGAAATACAATATATTAGGTGTTATCATGAATGGAGAGTGCGGCAAGAGAGAGTTTCACTTGATATGATGTGATAAACTTCCATCCTGGTGAATTAATACGGTGTTAAAAAAGGTGTTATGGAGCTCCTGCAGCTGAACCTTGCCACATGAAATTCATTTACGAAAGCACCTGAGCAGAATTTGTCTGTTCAAGCTCCATATGGATATTTCAGTGGTGGCAATGAGCAATTCAACTGTACCTAAGAAAAGGGAAATGAAAAAATATCCCAGCAAGGAATAAAGCTGCATGCTTGGCAAAAGAAAAGCACAAAGCTTTCATTTATTAAAAGGAGCCAGTTTTTCCTTCAATTCCTTACATTTCATCTGCTCCAAGTCTGCATTTTGGAGAGCAACAAAAAGGAAACCAAGGATTTTCTTTTCACCTACTACCCACAGTTACAACAAGTTAAATGAAAGTTTGTTAACATTAAAAATTGCCCTCTGTTAAATATTAGCCTACAAATGCTGATACAAAACATATCCTCAAATTAATCATGATGTGGTATACTGGGATGGAGTTAACTTTCTCCACAGCAGCCCAGACGGTACTGGGATTTGTATCTGTGACTAAAACAGAGTTAATAACGCACCAGTGTTTTGGTAATTGCTGAGCAGTGCTTGTAGAGCATCAAGAACAGCTTTTTTTCCCAATTTTTCTCCAATGAGTGGGGTGGGCAAGAGGCTGGGAGACCCCAACTGCCCAAAGGAACATTCCCAGACCACATAACACCAAACTGGGATTAAACTGGAGGAAACGTGCCCCAGGTAACCCTCATTTATCATCACTCTGATGGTGGGAGGCAGTGAGTGATTTCCTTTGCATCACACGTTTATTTTCCTCTTGCAAATCAGAATTCAGTAACTCAGCATTCCTTTTCAATTTGGTTTTTTTTGTTTGGTTGGTTTTTTGGTGGGGTTTTGTTTGTTTGGTTGGTTGGTTTTGGGGGTTTTTTTTGGTTTTTTGTTTAGTTCTTGTGGCAGTGTACAAGAGGCCACGGAACTGTACTGTCCTTGGAACGGAAGAACCTCAAAGGGCATTCAAACAGGAGCATCCCTCAACAGCTCCTAAAACTGTGCTCCAGGAAATCAGGGAACGTCCATTTTTGGAAGCAAAATCTGTAATTTAAATCAGGAGCCAGCAGCTCAGCTGCAGACAGACTGAGCAGGGCTGGACACACATCAGGCTAAATAAAAAGAGAATTTGCCTTCAGAAAAGTCAATCAAACAATTGTTCCAATCAGAACGTGAGTCTAACTAAGCTTCCAATATCTCCAGTCCTCATCAAGCTGAAGCTTCCTAAGTGAATGAGACTGAAAATTCAGTTTCCTTCCCAGCTCTGCCTCTGATCTAGGCAAAAATTAAAATACATCAGCCCATGGCCAATGAGCAGAGCGAGTGTGCACTGCCCCAGGCTCAGTGCTGGGCTCCACCTCCTGGGAGGTGTGAAAATGCTGGGGCAGGTTTAGGTCTCTGCTGTAAGGTCCCCAGAACTCTCTATAATTCCCATTGGTTCAATCTTTAAAGCCAAAAGTATCAGAGTAACACCTCCTGCTCTCCAAACCCACAACACCGGGTTTTTTTCCTTTACTGACAGGCAATTTAAAAAAATAAACAAAACAAAAATTGCTTTTACTATGACAGAAAGATGTGAGTAAAGAATTGTCACCTCACAACAACATATCATTATATATTATATATATCATTATGTTATATCCTGATTTTGGGAGGCTAATGCTTCTAACTACACAAATAAATAAGTGTAAGAAAAGAACAGCAGAGTCCAGGTATCTCTTCCATTTCTGCTCATCCTCTGCCTTCAATTCCCCTTGTTTATTCCATTTCTGTCTTGAAGAGATTACTATCTCTTTTACACAGTGCCATAATCCTGCACAGAGATTCCAGGATCCAACGAAAAATAAACAGATTACTACTAATAAAATAAGTTATATCAGAGTCAGAACAAGTCTTCATCGGAGCAGTTTTTTAAACTTGTTCTGTACAGGATTAAAACCTATTTATTTATATATAACATATGTATATACATATTTGCATACCTGTGTCTATATCAATACTCATATATACACACCCCATCATATTTGACATATATAATTTATAATTCTATCAATATTGCATATTAGAACTTATAAAATTTACATATATATATGTACACACATATATATATATGCATACATACATATACACACACACACACACATCATATATATATATATATATATATATATACACANAAAAGGAAAAAACAGTGGCAGAGAAGTCCAAAAAGCTGAGAAGACAAACAAGCACACTTGCCAAGAGGAGGGCAGAGGCAGCAGAGGCCCAAGGCACTGTGGGCTGGGAATTCTCTGTGGAATTCTCTGTGGAATTCTGTGTGGAATGGACCTGGGAGCCTCAGCTCACACACTCCCTGTGGAGCACAGCAGTGACACAGAGAGTGCTCCAAACAGGACTGCAGGAAAGAGTCCAAAATGGACTGTTCCAGAATGGAAATTCTGCCCTATTAACTTTCCCACCGGCATTATTACCTCCCTTTTCAACTTGCTGCTTTATAAACCAAATAAAACGCTCTAAAATGGTGCATTTATGGACTTGGTGCTGCTGCATAAGCTTATAACTCAGTGGACTTTATGACTGCAAGTCATTTGTATTGATTTATTTACTTCATTAGTGAGGGGAAGATGTAATTCTGCATTGATGGAGAATCAAATTGAAGAAGGAATAGCTGATGAGGCATTTTAAAATCACATTTTGTAGTGAAGTTTTATAACGGCGCATCCAAAATTAAACACCAGGAGTACAGAGTTAAACAATCTCAACCCAGAGTCAGAAACTTAAATCATCGATCTGAGTTGTGGAGCTGCTTTAAAACTCTCACCTTACCTGCCCTACCTGATGAAGTTTTCCAAGATGTGCTAATGCAATTATGAAAACTCTTTAATTGCATCAACAACGCTGCAAGTTTTTACTCCTGGGCTTTGAAGGAACTGTGTTGATTGAGACCAACATTTTCCTGGAAGCAGAGCTGGATCCTCAGTCAGGTAAATCCCTTCCCCTGCACACCACGCAGTCACATTTTGCCTCTGAATCCCAAACCGTTTTGGCATTTTCCTTTGATGCAGCCCCTCCAGCAGCACGCAGGGGTAATCAGCATTAAAGCAATAATTTGGGAAGCACGGAATGTAATCTTTAAGTGGGAAATTAATCTTCCCAGACTAGGAGATGTAAATATTTAATTCTAAGCAGCAAAAATTAATACAAGAAGTTGGAAAAAGACGTGAGTCTATAATAATAGTGCTCGCCCCACCTTTCTGTGTTGGGCATCCCAAAATCCAGGAGGACCTCCTGAAAGACTGAACTTCTCAGGAGGGCCTCCTGAAAGACTGAACTTCTCAGGAGGACCTCCTGAAAGACTGAACTTCTCAGGAGGACCTCCTGAAAGACTGAACTTCTCAGGAGGACCTCCTGAAAGACTGAACTTCTCAGGAGGGCCTCCTGAAAGACTGAACTTCTCAGGAGGGCCTCCTGAAAGACTGAACTTCTCAGGAGGGCCTCCTGAAAGACTGAACTTCTCAGGAGGACCTCCTGAAAGACTGAACTTCTCAGGAGGACTGACTCAGCTCCACCACTGCCTCGTGGAGATCCAGGAATGGACATAATGAACCATGATGTCAGCACTCTGAGAAAATAATCTGTCACACCAACCTAATGCAGCCTGAATCTTTAATGGGATATTGATTTCGCTAATGTTCCTCCTTGCTGCCATCTGGGAAGAAAATACTTCTTTGTGATACAGTAAACTCCACTCAGGGTCATGCAGAACAACAGCCAATATCATTGTGAAGAGGGTTTTGTTTTCGGGCTTTTGAGTTTTATTGCTGCTTTTTTTTTTTTTTAAGGTATTTAAAATTCTGCATTCAAAGGCAGCCACTGACATGATTTGCACTAAGAGAAGAACTGGTCATGCCAAATTCCAGTAATTTTGTCTTACATCACCCAAGGAAAAGACACTTTGACATGGCAGGCATGTCCTGAGACAGGAGGTAAAGAAGGAGGCAGAGCTGCAGGAATTACAGAATAAGGAGCTGCAACAGTAAATCAGCATTTCACTGCTCAAGTCAAGGGCTCTTCTGGTCAGAATTTTTGGTCTTTTTTTCCTTCTCACTACGCAAGTTAAATCTTATTTTTTCCCATCAAATAGCTGATCTTACATTTTAGCATTGCCCACTAGAAATGTGCTGACATTCACCATTTCCCACTGATTTTGGGACAGCTGTTTTATTTCTGTTACCTCGCTGCACACACAGAAACTCAGAACTATTTGTGAAAATCGGAGGAATTCTGGTGGCAAAACGCTTTGCTACTAAATTCCTCCACCAAAACCCAAACCTCTTCTCACCCTTTTCTTTCCAATCCCTTGTAGGACAAGGAAAAACTTCAGCATCATTCTTTTCCCTGCCTCAAATCACAGCCAGCTCTCATTTAGGAATTTAGAATTCGGAATTATGCTTCCAATAAGGAAAAGAGAGGTTTTCACTTTTTTTGAAATCCAGGGCTGGCCCCTGAGCAGGATCCCACTTGAAGTGGGGCAACTTTCTTTGAGTGCTGAGAAAAATCTTCACCTGGCAGACAGCTGTGATAACTCCTGTCAGCAAAAAAATTACAAAATGCCTCTTTAAAAAGTGTTATAACTATAGTTAGAACACACAGGATGACTCAATCCTGGAAAATGATATCCCCATCTGTCAGATTCAAAGAGCCAGGAAACTTTATTTAGAAATCACACAACTTTCCTTCAACTTTCCTGCCAAATCTGTGCCTTTTCTAAAATTGTAACCTGCCTCGTTCTGCGGCTCAGAACACCATTTTGGGGCAATGCCTCACTACAGATTAGGATTAATTTGTTTTCTTTCCACTCTACCTGGCTGCAAACAGGTAAAAAGTAATTATTAATCATCAGTAGAGGGACCTCCGCCAGATGGCCAAAATGAAGGATGCGATGGGTTAAACACAATTCACCTCTGAGGGAATTTAAAGTGCTCATGTTCTTTCTCTAGTACTTACATGTACTAAAAAAAACTATGGTGCTCATAAACTGTCCTATCTTCTTCAGAAATTCAGGCAGAAAAATCATTTTGAAGAATAAATCAAGTGCAGGCAAATTTCAACATACATTCACACATAGGACATGGATTTTGTCTAACCACAGGGACGTTTTTGTTTATTTTTAAAAATGGCAAATTCTCTTAAGCAAAGGTTGCGTTATGGACATCAAATCATCACTGCTCCCAGGAGTTTCTGCTGTAAAAGTATTAATATTGATAAGGTACACTTCAGGAAATATTCAAAAAAATTCAAAAAATATCTACTTTGCTGTTTAAATGCTCTCCAAATAGTTACATTATCACTGAAGATCCTATAGAGAAGATGAATATGAAAAAAGTTTATGCTCCAAGCATGACCTGCAGTCTTACGTATGACAATTTTATGTGATGTTCAGAAAAAGTGATTTTATTGAACCATTTTACTCTTTTTTTTCCCCTCAGAAAAAAAAAAAATTAAAAATCTTTAAAACATCCTAGCGTTTGCAAAGTACCATCTCTGCTTCTAGGATCTGAGGTGACCTTAAAATGGTTTAGTGCTTTGATTTTTGGGTTTTCTCCCAGCGGTGCAGGAGATCGCACCCAGTGAGTCCTCATTTGCACTCTTCCTCTCCACTTCAGTTGGGTCAGTCACATTTGGTCCTGCTTTGTATCACAATGAGTCCATTTCCTCTGCACTCAAGCGAGCGCAGGAAAAGGAGAATAATTGGAATATTTTGTACAAAGGATTGTCTGGGTCATCACGGAGCCAGAACACCTAGAGGAAAATGAAGTCGCTCATAAAATGGGAATATTTATTCAAGAAGGTTTTCTAAACAGTTGTGATCCTTCATGATTTATGAAGTTGAGTCACAGTGCTTCTATAGGAAGTTTAAGTCTAATGTAAAATTTTTTTTAAAAAATTGTTCTACTGCAGTATCAGTTTTCATTCCTGCTATTTAATTCCTCAGAGCCACACAGTACTTAGATTTATGTTTTGCCCCTCCTACACGTAACCAGAAGATTCTTAATAATAATTGTTTACAAATACACAATTTCAAGGAGGAAGCAAAAAGCAAAACCTGAAAACATCTCTAGCAGTTTCCCAGGACAACTGAAAAGGAGCAAGAGAGCTTGGATAGGCAGAATGTCAGGAGTGAAATTCCATCGAGGTGTGCTCTGCAGCAGCAGTGAAGGGCTCAGGGCACCTTGCACTATAAATGAACCCATGGGTTTGTGCAAAGGGAAAGGTCTCCTCACATTTCTACTAAAGAGCTTCACAGACCTTTATTTACCATGGGTAGAGTTGATAAAAGAAATTGAATTAGTCACGCTAGCCCAATTAAATATACACAAAATTAGACTAGGAGAATTAGTGAAAAACCACTATAAAGCTGATTATATGTTAAGCATTTGCTGCTAAGAACATTAATGTCATGAATTACTATAATGAACATTTTAAATCTGGACAATTAATATTTTGTTCTGTAGGTCTCCATGATTAGACACTACATTTAAGCAACTCCTATCAGCATTTATACATTACTTTAAAAGTTTTGCTCATTGAAGAGATATATATCACTTTGAACTGTTTTCCTTTAAACAAAGAAAAGGTAAAAAAATTTTTCCTTTAAAGTGAAAAAAATTACCACGATTAGGTTTATTCAAAAATAGGATCTGAACTTGTCCATTTTGCACATTTGGCCAAGAAGGTGCAGAATTCACACGCCATCCCCTCTGCAGCTGAAATTTTGGGGCACTCCCAGGGCAGGGGGGGAACATTGACCTATTATGTATGGAGCAAAGGGCCTGTTCTTCCGATATTTCCTGGTTCCAGCCTTATTCTTCTGTTCTGCTCTGAAAACACCCAAAATAGAAATCATTTAAGGAGTCCAGCTCTTTAAACGGTTGCTAGGTCACATTCTCAATGAAAGGTTTCTAAAGAAGATTCGCTGACGCTTCCGTGCCCTGGGGCAATACAGACCAAAGCATTTGCAACCTAACCTTAAAATTACTTATTTTAAAATAACTCCTGAAATGCCTCTTGTCATTAATTATAATTTGTTTTTCCTTAGCAATGTTTTGGAGATATTATTTGCTAATGCAAGATAATCCAATCGTCAACAGGTTCACATAGGTTTATGAAACTCTGCTTGTTATTTTACACCAGTTTTCAAAAATCGAAGCAATTTTGATGGAATAAATACAACCTTTGAGCAAAGATGATGTGTATGTCATCCTGTCTACTATTTGCTGAGCTGTAGGTCAAATAATCGTGATCTATATCTGCTTTGCCTACACCACCCTTGCTGCTCTTTTCCACATCTGTGACATTTTCGACGTGGCCAAACCTCCTGATTTCAGGTTTGGGGTGGGGTTTTGGAGGCTGTTTTCACTCACAAGGATGTCTTTTCCAATCTCAAGGCGTTCCTTTTGAAGGGAAGCTGGCAGTTCACATCAATACATCGATTTTCACGTGACCTCCTGCTGCCCACTTGCTCAACCTCATCAAGCCTGTCTGCAATTTCTCACTCAGGTCCCACTCTGACTACCCTGAATATTTAAGTAGCATCAGCAGCTTGTTCCCTTCACTGTTGCTGTCTTTTCCAGGCTCCCCATCAATATATTGAGCTGCTCAGGCTCCAGCAGAGACCTCTGCAGTCGATGCCTGGTGTGGCTTTAATTCCACTGTGAGATTTGCCCATTTTACTGACACCTGCACTCTGTAATTTTTCACCCATTATTAATTCATTTGAAGATTTACCTTGCTGGTCCATTGCAGTGTTGGGGGGTTTTTTTAATTTTTTTTTTTTTTAAATGAAGTGTGGTTGGTGATTTTGTCAAACACCTAAGGAAAATCCCAGTGTATCACCTCACTTAATCCTCTTCGTTCATATGTTCACCATGTGCTTCAAAGAAATCCAATACATAAATGGGGAAACCTTGCTGCTGGAAAAGCCATTCTAAACATTCTGCTATCTGTCATGTTCACCCAAAGGTGAATTCTATTATTAAAAGTAAACTCAATTAATCTCGAGATAAGGACAATGAGCTTTTTGGGCTTCCCTGGAAGTTCTGCCTCCCCCTTGCCCTTTACCATCCTTTCAGTCTCCTGGTGCAAAATCATATTAAGGGAATAATGTCAAAGTGAGCAGTTACATATCACAAGTTATTTTCTGCCCTTCGAGGCACACCACACTGTAGTGATGACATGTTATCATTTATTTTAATTATGTTGTTCCTCTAGTTACCCTTTCTAAAGGCACCAGGACAAATCCTTTGGGTACCTGCGTCCCTCACAGGGGAGGTTTCGGGGCATTTAAAACTCCCACATTCTCCACCAGGATGGCAAAAGTGAAAAAATAATTTGATTTTACTATTACCACTTCTCTGAATGGTTTTGAAAAAAACAAGACACAGCCATTGCACCCCATCCCATTTCAGCCTCCCCCATCTTCCTCCACAGCACTGATGGCAATAATAAATCCATGTTTGTTCTTTTCTATGCCCAAACTCACTTGGATTTTTCTGTTACGCATAGCAAGGCGCTGATCTGACTTGGGTTTAAGCTTCAAAACACAGCACAGTTCCTCTGCCAGCTCAGATTATTTCTCTGTACTTTGGCACTGCATTATCCCAGCACACGTCACCCTCCTGCCCCATTTAAGAGGCACATTATGCCAATATCCTCTTTTAAAGACGAGAAATTAGTTCTGCATTTCAGTACTTCGGTTTCTGGGATTAAGGCAGAAGTACACATAAAATGTTTTGATTTTATTTTCCTCTGTGCACATTTAAGCAGCACTTCATTGGCTTCTATTCTTCTGTTTGCTACTGATTAGGGACAAAAGAGGACCCACACAGGGCAGGGCTGAGGAGGTACTGATGCCTAAATCAGCCTTTCCTAAAGCAGAGGATAGACAGAGTTAGGAGAATGAAAAACAGTTCAATTTATTGAAGGCCTTCAGGTGCATTTAGGGCAACCACAGCCCACCCAGGGGCTACACCCAAAATGGGAGTCAGGTCATGGGTTTTTCATACTTTATAAGTTCTGTCCACTTGCATATCGAGGTTTAATCCTTCAATTACACCTTCAGGTGATGATGCAAATTACTCCAAATTTGCACCCCTCAATTAATTCACTGTTATTTACGTATCTTGGGGCCTGAGACAGTGAGGTGTCCTTGGGTTTTGGGCTTAAAGAGGAATTGTTTAGAATTTTTGTGTCTAAAAAGTTGACACAGTCAACAGTGTGTGTTGACACACAACACACAGAGTTGTACACTAAAATTCACAGGATTACAGATACATGGAGAATATAGAAGAAGAATAGAAGAATATAGAAGCTAAAATCCTAAGGCATCAGCACTGCCTAAGGTTTGCGTCCAGACCCTCTGGACTCACTGCACCATGGACACAAGCAAAGAACCTCTCCAAACACCTTGCCCTGCTCACCACACAGTCCTTACTTGAATAACAAGCTGGCTTTAATATATTCCTCTTAATTTAATATTTCCTCCCACTTCAAAAAGCCTGGGAATGTATTTTCAGTGCAGGAAAATACATTACAGTGCAGGAAAAACACGCTACAAGGAGAAGGACTCACAGTCACACGTGATTTCCTCACCACCAAGTCATTGTCCTCCTTCTATGAGATAAGGGCTGCTCCTTTAGGGACAGGACCAGCATCACTCAGCCCTGATATGATCCTTTCTCCCTCCCTCAGCAACACCAGCGCTGCTGCCCCAAAAGCGAACCTTCTGAAACATAGGGTTTTCTTCTAGACACTTAAATGTAGAGATTTTAGATAAAAGTTAGTTTTGTTAAAATCAACTAGAGTAGAAAAGACACAGAACTCAGCTAGAAAGAAATTAATGATTAAATGCAGAGTAGCCCTTCGATTATTTGATATTTACTCAGATGTGCTTAGAATAGACAATTAATAATCTTAAGAAAAGAAGTTCAAAGGAGAGCCTAGACAGTTACAAATTTTGCCCAGATGCAACCTACTTAAAAACAATAGAAGAGAGCATTGGGAGTTTTCCAGGGTCAAATGTATTGTCAAAAACCAGCAAAGTAAGAAGGTCAAAGTGAGGAAGACAAGTTTTTATTTCTCAAAAGCAGCCTTCAAACCCATTTTATGACCACCGACCCAATTCCATTGCAGGAACTGTGCATGCTTAATGACTTTTTGCTAATTTCCATACAAAGCGGGGAATGGAAGGCGCTTATGCTATGAATATGTATCTGTATTTTAAATATGCATTATTGTTATAGATAAATAAGTTCTGTGTTGCATTGTTACTTTGGAGCTGTACATTTGGGAGCTCTCCCTGCAGCTCAAATAAACATACACTTTCTAACCTTAACAAGTTAGAGAGTCTTTGTCCGTCTCAGGTGAATATCAATATTAGATCTGTATCCATATTTTAATAATTCACTTCCCCCTTCACTCTCAGCTTTCCTTCACACCCTTGGCTTAGGAGAGCTTTGGCTCCAAGAGCCCTGAGCTGTTCTGAGGAGCAAAGATAAACCACATTTTGGAAAGTCAGAGCAGCAAACTGCGAAGTACAAACATGAGAGAGATTAAATATCCCTGCTTTTGCCTGGCAGCACACACTCCCAAATCCCCAGCAACACCCTACAGTGAATCTCTCATAAAAATTACAGCATCGTTCCCTCGTTGTGAACAACATCAAACCAATCCAAAAATATACAGCAACACATCTTCCACGCACCATCCAGAGATGCTGTGACAGAAGCCACAGCCCTCCCCTGGCACCAGAATGTGGAGGAACAGGGATGGCAGTGGATTTCACTGCACCTCTTTATCTGCAACGGTGCAGGAAAAAAAGGAAAGGAAAAAAAAAAGGAAAAAAAGGAAAGACAGACATCACCTCTAGGTAAGTAATTTTGGGGTGCAGGAGGGAAGCCCAGCTATCAAGATGAGAAAGTTAATGTAAAGGAAGCTTTGAAAACAGTTCTCACTGACATTAAAAACTGAATTATTCATGTGCTGAGTGCAGACACAGGTGCTGGCACAGGCAGCAGAAGCTTGGAGCAGAAGCTTTCCAGTCCCCACGAAATACTCTGAACTTCTGCTTTTAGATATATGCAAGAGGTCTTGGCCTTCGAGAGACATCACATGAAGCAATTGCTTATCTACTTTATATCTAAATTGCTTGAAATTAATTATTTTTAACTCCTCCAGGACTCTCGTGTGTTTATCTGATAAAAACAGCAGATTGCCAGAGGTTAGAGAGCTCTTTAGCTCATCTCTGATCCTCAGTGACATCCCTGCAGGTACCAGCAGAGACACGCACACTGAAGGAGAAGTTTCCTTATTGATTTATCCCACACCTCTGATCCAATAAGCCATTTACCACTGCCAGGAGGACAGTGACAAATAGATTTAACATGAGGTGTTAAACACCCAAGGCTGTAAAAGGATTGAACCTCGATTCCCGAGAGGAAAATGCTCAACCTAAGAAATGTGGAAGCACGAATTGCACCTGTGGTTCTGCACACAGGAACGAGGTGCAGGTATAGTACCAGAAATTAATTTAATTTTTTTTAACCCAATGGGTCTTGGTAATGCGCTTCCAATGACAATATAAAGCCATTTTTTCTGAGGTAGATGGTTTTTTTTGCATGTTGCTGTGATACACCTTGGAAAGCCTAGGAACAGACCTATTGACAAATTTTGTACTTCACAAATTATGTGTATTTGTGGCAGAAATGTAAACCACTGGAATTTTAAGACACCTCTCCTTGTCTTCTCTATTAAAAAAAACCAAAACAAACCAACCAACCAAAAAAAGCCAAAACCAACCAACCAAAAAAAGCCAAAACCAACCAACCAAAAAAAGCCAAAACCAACCAACCAAAAAAAGCCAAAACCAACCAACCAAAAAAAGCCAAAACCAACCAACCAAAAAAAGCCAAAACCAACCAACCAAAAGGACCACACTTTGCTCTCTGCCCAGGCTTTATTAAATACCTGTAAGCAAGAACATTTTCTCCTAAATCCTATCATTACATTTTAAAAAATCCCTACTCAGACCCATCCAGGGGTTCCCCAATTAACTACACAGCTAAGCACAATGTATGTTATCCAACCCAAAGACAGACATCATTAAATTGCAACAAGTCAAAATAAACTCTGAAAACTTCCAACGTATATTAGTATGCTCAATTTTCTTATTAAATGAATGCAATTCAATAAATTTACATCTTCTTAAAAAGAGAATATTACATGGATTTCAGCTAACATCACCAAATTCACACATGGCTAATGTCAGAACCATAAGAATCCCTCACTGAGGAATTACTTATTTTATGAGACTGCTTATAAAGTTTATGCTCGTGGTAGCGATTTCTTTGCAACACTTCCTGAAAATCTGAGGAATTCTATAAAGCTGCACTCAGCTTATTACGATTCTTAAATAAATAATTGAACACGTGTACAAACAGATAACATCACCTGCTGTGAACCACCACTGTAGCAGTATGTTCTGCAATTCTGATTAATATATTTTGGTCTAATCATTACCACACTCAATTGAAATAATTTATATAAATGTATTTGATTTGCCGTCCTTAATCCTGCAGGACAAAACTGTATAAAGGTTCAATTATGCTCTATAACTCTTCAGATATAAACACTGACTCAGTCAGGGGCTAGGATTGGATGCAGCTGCACCCAGACTCATCATTAATTCAGAAAAAAAAAAA
>VZRL01001773.1:76017-92614 GCA_013397895.1 Origma solitaria
AAAAAAAAAAAAAAACCACTTGCAAGACAACAGGAAAGAAAAAGCAGAGAAAATTTTACCCTGGTAGGGTTGGTTTGGTTGATGACACAGGAGGTAGCTCATTCAGAAAAGTCAGTGCACAACTAAAAGTGTATTAGGTATGCCAAATCAGAGTATAAAGCTTTAATTATTGTTTCCAAATATTTATTGCCCTTCAAGCGCTGTAAAGGTCATTTCACAATAATCCAAACATGCATGTCTTGGATGGATTAGTCACACCAGCATGCTCCAGATTCAACATTAATTAGATTCTCCCTCTTCATTGCTCATAATATTTTCTGTGTTTTCGTTTAAAATGCCAGTGTATTTCAAATTTCAAAATCCAAACTCCTAAAAAATTGCAGATATTCCTATTTAGACAGCAAACTAAACCCCAGAGTGCCACCATCCCTAAGGTTTCTTCCTTCCTTTTTTTTTTTTTCTGATGGGCAGGTATGACATATTCCAGTTCAGAAAAGCCATCTCACTTTTCCAGGAAGAGCCAAGTGCACATCAAACAAAACAGCCAATCCAAAGATTGTTTCAGCAGCTCATTGCCACAACAACAATTTACCAGTTGCAAAGGCAGGTTATATTAAGAATAATGGAAGCAGGAGCCATAAATGAGTTTTTAAAAGGCTCAGTGTCTCAGGGCATTTGGAAGAAGGAGCTGGGAGAGCTCAGGAATTTTATTAATTTTTACTAGCTGGATCACAAACATAAAAGCTCTTGCTATACCAGAGGCTATTTTAAAATATTAAGGTGCAAAGTATCCCATATTTCATTATAAATTATCAAGAGCTAGATATAGGCTGACAGGGAGAATAAAGCAACAATATCACATCCAAGAAGGATCATTAAATCTTCGTGTTTAAACCAAATGTTTTCTGACCACTTAAGCCCACAGTTCTCCTCACTGCATATACCAATACCAAATTTCAAACATGCTCATTTTTCTCTAAAATGACCACAAAAGCACCTAAGAGCAAACCTGTCCTGCAAGAAGAACACAATTAGAGTGGAAACCTCAGAGACACCTCGGAGTGGCAATTCCTGGAGATTTCTAAGGCATGTTTCCAGAAGGCAGAGCTTTCCCTGACAGCCAGGGAAAGATGCATTTTATAAAATTAATTCACAGACTGTGCTCTATCTCTGTCCTTTCAGTGAGGTTTGTGGGCTGAGAGCACAAGGGCGCTAAAAGCAGCAAGCAATCAAGAATCCCCTCTAAACTCCAAGATTTAAAATTTCAGTGTGGGCTCAAATTGGGGCTCAAATTTTCAGCTCAACCTTCAGATATTAAGATTTGGGGTTGGTTTTTTTCTTCCCCCAAAAATCCTTATCAGAAAATTCCTGCAGCAGCAAAGTGTTACTTCTAAACAACTTTGACTTTCATCATGGCTCAGGTTTAAGAAGCAGAGCACTGTTTTGTCACAAAAACCAGGGTGAGGACCGAATTTAAAAGCAATAAATGAAAAAAAAAGTTAACTGTTGCAAAATGGTGAGTACAGTAAAAACTTCCTTAAGAAAGGATGCTCTTTGATGTTTGATCTTTGTGCACTTACAAGTCTAATCAAAAAGAATGGAGATTAACCTGTGAAAGAGCAGCTAACAAGCAAACTCTAAGTGATAACCACGCGTTAGAAAAACATTATTTGTTGGAAGAATTGCCTTGTTAAAGTTTAGGGCTGAATGCTTCAGTGATATCAGAGTTAGGAGGAGGTTGACAAAGCTGGGGAAGAAGGATGAACCACTGACAGTGGACACAGGAATTCAGAATTTATGGGCCACAAAGTCTTCAGGCAGAGCTCTCGAGATAAGGAGGAAAGCAATAAACCAAACTGTGCTGATTCCAGCTGGGGAAAAAGGCAATTCCAGCAGGGGGAGATGGGGACCACCAACTCAAGAGGATTGAGACTCAGCATGAGGACTAATTAGCGTGAGAAGCAGGAGAATCATTAACCTATAGAAGACAGAATACTAATTAAGAAGAGAACTGTACAACTTGTAGCCAATTTCTTTGTTTGCTAAAATGCATAAATAGTAAAACATTGTGATAGCTGATTTCTTGTGGAATTCCAGCAAGCACCTTGGATTGCACAACTCCAAAATAAATAATCAATGTCTCTCCTGAGTGTGTAATTATTGGCTTATTGCACACCAGATTTTTGTAGACAACACCACCACTTAAGACTCTAAACAGTCTTGGTAGTATCCATAATTTTAAAAGCTTATTTTTGCACTTGTCAATCATAAGTCAGAGCCTAGTATCTATTACATAAGAACTAATTTCAAGTTCCATAAAGTTTTTTATTCCTTCTTATGTGGATAAAGACACTTGAAACAGTGAAGAGAAAATCATGTATTTTGAGAAACATGCATGGAAATATAATTTATTGTTTCCCAAAATGACAGCTATGAAATTAACCTTGCGCATGGATTTATTAAGGACCTAGGAGCTTCACAAGTCCTGTGTGTGCCTCATTGGTATTCCAGCCATGCTGCGGTGTCTGCAGACAGAAACACTCACACTTCGAGACAGCAGCAGATCATAATTTGAGTGTGGTAAACAAGCTCAGGCTGGACAATGTGGTTCACATACATTGATCATCTTCCTTTGAACAATTCATTGCCCAGATCGGTTGTTTCAGCCTTTGGAACCAAATACACCAATATTTTCTGTTAACACCAGCAGCAAGGAGGTTATTGCTGGAGTCTCCTCCTTTCCACAAGCCAGTTGGTAAAAGGAACAGGAGGCACGTGCTTCATGGAGCAAGATGAAGAGACACAGACATGAGACAGAAGTTGCCTTTTTTCTTCTTCACGTAACCCTGGGACTGGCTCTGCTGGAACCACAGCACCAGAGGAACCGCACTATTCCAAAATAAAGCTTGGATCTGGTTTGCAGTGTAATGGAATCATCTTTTTTCTGGCAAAGCTGAAGGTGTGGGAATGAGGAGTCATCACTGAGGGAAATTCTAATCCACCACCACTTTGGGTAATTCTAAAGTGTTTGCTTGGGGTAGGGCTCCTCTCCAGAAACATCCAAGCAACAGAGCTGGAGGGGGCTGGAATCAAACCGGGAGCATTTCAGGAAATCAGACGTTTGGATGATGAGAAAACAGATCCAGGCAGAGCTGGTTAATTATGTAGGAAACACAGAGATAGAAAACTACTGGCAGGGGAGGCAACCATGAGTGCTTCACCTTCCTCCATTCCTGCAGATAAACAGAGCCCCTGGCTCGGGCATCGCACAGCCTGGGTTGGTTAAAGGAGCTGTAAAATTATTTATTCCCTCATCTCTCAGGAAATCAGGCATTCCTCCTGAGTTATCCCTGCAGGAATCAGTGCATGGACACAGAGAGAAAGGGAATGCTGCCACAGAGGAGAGGCGAGAGAGCAACAGCCTTGGGGAGAAAAGGCAAGAGTGGAGAGGAGCCTGGAGAAATAAACCATCCATGCCTCCAAAAGTGCTCAGTGCAGAGTAAACTATGATAAGAGATGAGATTTTACTGGCGGGGATTGGCTCCACATACTCTTTTCCTCATCCCTTTTGTATCTTGGTGGAAGGAAAAATTGTATTTCAAAGAGCATGTGTTAGTTTCTGCCTTTTCCACGAGAAATCTGAAGCACTCAATTCCCATTATGATCCATTAGGGCAGAGTCTGACTGGAGACACTCATTAGAAGCCATTTCCTCTGCCTGGATGCAGGAGGCCTCCCAGCATGGAAATGATATACTATCACACAAAAAAAGCATCTTTATCATCTGCCTTGATTAAATAAAAAAAAAAGATTAACTAGTTACAGCATTTATCATTCAGTGTTGTTATCTCCACTCAATTCACACCACCCTTAAAAACAGTCACTGCACAGCCCCAGAGCCCTGAACCTTTCCTGGTGCTGACACAAACCCTCACCTAAATGAGGAGGACAAGGTCCTCTTGGGCTAAAAAGCTTTGTTTTTGGTCAAAGCCTGAAGCAGGATGGTCTGGAACCACATACACACCTCTTAATTTAGATCCTGCCACCACCACCCATGGCTGATCCCTTTTGTGATCCTTCCATTTCACAGCAGAAAAGTCTCCATTCGCTCTGCGGACTCTTGATTAACTTAAAATACACAATTTGGCATGCAGTTGCTTTAATGCTTTGTTTTCATAAATTATAGTCTGCCTCAAGTACATTCATGACAGATTTAAATAAAAGCAGATAAACAGACCCAAGAGAACTTCCTCCAAGAGCTCGCAGTTCTTTGGGGATGTTTTGGCAATGCTGCTGAATGCATTTTGTCACAGCTGGGGAGCAAGAATAAGCTCACAGTAGCTTTGTCTAAGAAATATTAGCAATATCAGACTTGCTGATGCAAACCTGGCAAATAATCAAGTTCTGTACTTAATTGCACATCGGATTGCTTAATAGGCAAAATATGTCTCCATAAAAGAAGATTTAAAAAAGAATTGTAAACAAAAACATGGAAACAGCAGCAGAAAAATTTAAACTATAAATCATGTGGTCCAGTGTTATCACTCTAATAGACTGTGCAATGCTATTAATCATCGAAATAGCCATGTGATTTTAGAGCACTACAGAATGCTGCTTGTTAGTACTGGCCAACCATTCCATCCCCCAAAATCAAAACCAAACTAAAATATTCTGAAACTTCAAACCAGCCGAGGTGAGACCTCATTTACTGCAGCTGAACCAACCCAGAACAGCAAATGTGCCACTTCCATTTGAGATAATCTCAATTTCAGAAGCTAATGCACCTCATTTGTCACAACAAAGGGCTTACACATCATATGTGTACACATATATTATACCTATCAATGTCTCCTGTTTGTGTAAAATCCTTTGAAGCTTTGTTGTACATCAAACTACTTCACCAAAACCCACACACAAGGAGAGTATTTTTCCACTCAACATTGATTTTTTTATTAATGTAGGCATGCAGCAGTCACCTGTGAAAGACATTTTAGCAACAGTGGACACATGAAGAACATGTGCCAAAAGGTGAGCCCTGGGTCACCTAAATTGAACCTCCAGGACAGAATTTAGCAACCAAAATGCAGAGAAATAGCAGCTCTTGGATTTCTGACTGATCAGAAACACATCCCACCAGGAACTGGTGACTAATTAGTTTCCAATTAGACTGTTTACACCCTTGCTGAAGCAAAACAATTGCGATATTTTATCTTTCTTTAGCAAAATAACCATTTCCAGGCTGTGCAGAGCAGCATTCTGGCTAGCATGCCGTGTTTAATTCAATGACAGATTTGAATGCTAGGTTTAAAAAAAAAACCAAACAAAAAAAAAAATCCCATGAAAATACTCACAAGACAACATATTTATGTGATTTAAATTATGGTTTGATTGCAAAGCTGATTAGCTACAGAGCTTCAAACATACCAAGGTTTCCACACTGTGTGTTAACAAATTAGACAGCTACCTTTAGACTCACAGCCTAAATTGCACATAAATCTAGTGGATTGCATTGTCTGCAATGAGTTGGAGTCAAAAAACCTAGTAACATGAAAAAAAAAATTGTATTTCAATTGCATTTTTGTTTCTACCCCACTCTGCAACTCAGGCAGGGAAGAAATTGCTCCTGTGCAAACAGGAGCTTGGAAAAGATCTTCCCAAAGGGCTCTTGGCACTTTCCAATTAATTTTTCCATCCCAAGCCCCTCGCAGGAAAATTCCCCTGGAATTTGAGCCAAATTATTCCTCTCATGCCTTTCCAGCTGTGCAGTGCCTTGACAGAAAGCACAACGGAGTTGTTATCCCTTCGTTATATCCAAATGGGAATTCCATCAGGGCTGAGCTTGTCCCCTTCTCCAACTCCACTTACACCTTGGCTAATGATGGCCACAGGCCTTTCACCCCAGAAAATTGTGTTCTAAATTTATGGAAGATTTTTCCTCTTCCTTCCTCCTGCATCAGAGCCTAACAGCTGTGTGCTCACCCATAAAAACATTTATTGTGCTGCTAAAAATCAAATGCATACTCGAATTTGATCCTAAATAAAACCTATTCAGTGCAAATGTGATTAAAATCTTGCTCCTGTTCACTTCTTCTCACAAGAACAGAAAATGGATGCTTAAGAAACCATGCATTCAATTATCATTTTCAGCTTGGCAGGTTGGATTTGAAACAGATACGGTTCCAATGAAAAATTGCTTTGCATCTCAAGAGCACTGAGACATTTGCTGTTCACAAACTTGCTCATTAAAAAGCTGCCAGAACTTCCTTCAACCCTCTCCCCATCCCTTCTCCTCCTCAGTAAACAGTGATTCCCACCACAAAAAAAACCATAAAAACAATAGAAAACAAACAAACAAAAACCACAAATAAAACAAAGAGAAAACAGAGGACAGCACTAGCATTTTGCTTAATTTTGAAGCCCAGGACTGCAGAGCTTTCAGATGATGTGGTAGTGATGAAACCATGATGGCATTGGCTCATCTGACACATTTTCTTTTTTCCTCTCCCCCCTAAACAAGCTTAACTGCTCAGGAAGCTCAGATTTGTTCTGATTTCAGCTACAACACTCCCAAAATGGAATTCTTCTGTCCAAACAGCCCCAGTTAATGAAGAACCCTGTTCATTTATTTTATATTGACATCCACTCACATCATATGAACACACAGGCTCAGGTGCACACCACCAGCCCCACCTTAAAGGCGATTTGGTTAAGAAGTACATTAGTACTCAAAAAGCTGTTTTAGCTTAGTTAATTAACTTAGAGTGATGCACAGTCAGTGATATAATTATTAAAATAATATATATTATTATAATTGTGTAGATAAATACACCACTGTTTTGGGGAGTTACAAGGTTGGGGTTTTTTTAAAATTCATTGTGTACCTTTATAAAAAAACAACTCCACAACCTTGGAACTCTCTACAACATACAGCCTTTTTACAGTCCTATAAAAAACCCCTAAAGTCGTTATCTGTAGCTATGCAATATGGAACAGTGAAGATATGAATCAGTATTTTTCATGCTCCTCTTTGAAAGATTTTACCACAAGATTCACACCATTATATCTCAAAGATAGGAAACAGTTATTTTTTACATAATTCATTCTTTTGAAGAGCAATATAAAAACCTCAGAAATGAGCTATCAAAAATCTCCATTTTCCCTCAATTTTACACAATTATCCAGGGAAAATTGCATAACTGCAGGCAGGAGATATACAAGAGATAAAACACAGGGTCAGACATGCTTTTTCATTAAACTTTCACCACCATTTCCTACTGAAGACTCCAGACTGTTTCTAATTAACAAAGCACAGGTCTGGCGCTATATTCGGTATTTTTATGAATAATGTTGGCAGCTCCAAAAGCTCTGAAGAGAAATGAGGCAGAGCAGAGGATGAGCAACTCAGCACAAGTTTCTGTGTGATTCTTTGTCAGGAAAAGAGCAAACATAATCCTCGGATGTATAGGAAGGAATTAGGAGGCAAGAATGCAATTTTTTCCCCCCAAGTTAAGGTATTAGCTACACGGATGTAGGATTAACCAAGAGTTCCAATAACTCACTTAAAAAGGACACCAAAAATCGGGAGATGAGGCAGAGAATTACAATACTCTCTCAAGGTTATTTGAAAACTCAGCATTGAGGGAAAGGAGCTCACTGTGTTTAGGAGATGAAAGCTGATAGCTCAGTGACATGACTACATCTAATAAAAAGGAAAAAAAAGGAGAAAATCACCTCTGGCAGAAATTTAAATGTCCTTGAGGCTTTTTATTCAAGCAACAAAAAGCACCTAAAAAGGAACTTTTCAGCTAGGATTTAAATGTAAAACCGAACACATTGAAACCTGAGATTAGGTACAGAGTTTTTAATCACAGAGGGAGTTAACTAATAAAATTAATTGCCAAGGAAACACTCAAGGCTGCCTTCTAATTTCTCCACATCCAGACTGGATGCCCACAAGACAAATGCAAACCCTGGGGTTCAGCACAAAGCTGAGGGAGAGTTCTACTCCAGCTCTTATTCCCAAGGTCAGACCACACAAGCCCTAAACACTTTTGAACCCTTGCACTCTGTGAATTTGTTCATTATATATGTAAAAAATAGCTAGTGAAGAAATGTCTCCTATTCTAAAATAATCCCATTAATTTATTTGCCACTTAAATAGTCTCTGAATACAAGCCCCAGAAATATTTTGGAAAGTCTAAACAGCTGTGCATGATGCAGTTTTCGAGAGATTTACTCCGGACACTTCAGAGAGAAAATCCCAGTAATTGGAAAAATAGGATAAAGCCACTCAAGAACAAGAAATTAGAGCCTAAAGTGATATAGCAGGAAAAAAGCACAGATAATTATTTGTGGTTTAAAACCATGCAAGAAACATTTCTTCTGTGATCCTTAGAGATCATTTCAAATGAGGGATACAGGGGTGAAAAAGAGCATGTTGGATGTCTGTCTTTGGTCAGAGGAAGGAAGTAAAGCCAGATTTGAAACATGGAAATGACAATTAAGCCACTTCTGTCACCATTCCCCTGATTTTGAGGGCACATTTCTGCACCCACGCAAGGAGAGCTCCTTTAATTCCAGTCCCTGAGCTCTGGGATAGAGCTACAATTCAGGGAAAAAAAAAAAAAAAAAAAAAAAAAAAAACAACCAGACAGTCTCACACAGACAAAATCCCCATTTTTTTCTAGTCCTTGAAAACACAGTTGTAGCTTGAAGAGAATGACAAGACGAGAAGCTGACACTGAGCAGGCAAACTCTTGTCTCATCTTTTGAGAGGCAGAAACAAGAAAAGCAGACAATGTAGTAAACAATGCTAAAACACTGTCAAACCAGAGATTAGAAAAATTACCTGCTAGCTGTTGTTTACAAAAACCTGCTACAACAGAAATTAAACCAGTCTGAATTCACACTTAATTCATAATGCACTAATTCCAATATCAATGACCTTCACAGTGCCCACTGACATTCAAACATGAGCAATAATTTGGGAAGCAATTGCATTTTCGGTTTCTATAATTTGGAACAACAATTTGCATTTTCGGTTTCTATAATTTGGAACAACAATTTGCATTTTCGGTTTCTATTAGCAGTTTGATCCATGCAGGCAAACAAGAAATAGAATTTCAAGCTTCACTACAGATTCATCTAAAACCCAGGTCTAATTAATGGAAAATAAAACAAAACCATAACCTGGCAGTATAATTTCTACAAAGAATGCCCTGTCTTATCAGGAATATTTTTAATAAAAAAATGTGTTAATGTGACTGCAGAAAATAATTCTTTTCAGCACAATTTCCGTTTAATCATAGCCACTAGCACAGAGATTTGCTGGCAGGCAACAACCCTAAATATTTGTAAGCATTCAACCCTGTTTTCTTTCACAGAAATCATCATGAACTTAACAGCCTGTGCTATCCTGAAGGCAAACCTTACATATTCAACATATACACATAGGCAGAAGCAAATGGAACAGAGGTTGAGGCCTAAAAATCAATTTACTTTGTGTCTGTAACAAACCCCGCATCCTGAACTCTCAGTTAAAATCTCTTTGAAGGCCATCCACGATGAACTGAGAACTGCATCCTTCTTCAGGAGAGATACAAACCACAAAACCTTTAACACCGAGCTCAAGTCCTTTTCTCAACGTCACAGAACACAGAAGCCTCATTTATCAGATTAAGGCAGGAGAATGCAGGAGGGAAAGGAAACACCACCAAAATATTTAGTTTCATACACTCACTCTCGTGGAGTGGGCCATGAATGTTATTAATGCACTGCCTGACGCAGAAACATCACTGAATTGTCAGCTAACAAGCAGGAAAGTCAATCTCTCTTTCAATTCTATCACATATCTGACACTCGGTTAGCCCAGGGGATCAACTCAGACTGCAGTCAAAATAAAAGCATCATTTTGTGCTGAAATCACCAAGTCTTCTTTTCCACTGCTGCCTCTCTTCCTCTTGGAAAAGAAGACAAAAATTCTGACATTTTGGGATTCTACACTTAGAATTTTATGGGAGAGCTAACAAGCAAAAACATAAGACTTCCCTAAATACCATCCCCAGCCGACAGATAAAAAAGTCACAGAGTTCACCCCTCCCACACAGCCTCAGAAAAACATTCCAGAAACTCACTTACCACCCCAAGTTATATTTCCACAGCTACCAAAGCTGTGGAACAGAAGAAACAACATTATTTAAAACCTTACTTACCCACCCAGGGCTGAGAACATTCTGGTGTCTCTCAGGAGCTGCACATTTTGCAGAACCAAGGCAGACACAGAGCAGGGCAAAGAGAAAGGCTGGATGTGATCAGAGAGTGTTTCTGACCCCATGGCAAACAGTGCAGAGCCAGGTGAAGTTAGAGCGACCAAAATACAGAATTTCCATGGCACAGAATGCAGCCAGGTAAAGTTATACTGACCAAAATACAGAATTTCCATGGCACACAGTACAGAGCCAGGTAAAGTTATACTGACCAAAATACAGAGTTTCCATGGCACACAGTGCAGAGCCAGGTGAAGTTATACTGACCAAAATACAGAATTTCCATGGCACACAGTGCAGCCAGGTAAAGTTATACTGACCAAAATACAGAATTTCCTCCCAAGGTAAGCAGCACTCAGCCCTGAGACTCCCTGGATATCTTAACCCTAAACGCCTGCTGAAAGCAAACTCCAGGGAAATGGGTTTTTATAGGATGAGTGCAGTTAAGCAACACAACCTTCTCCAAAGCAGGCAGCCCCAAGGGCCCTGCCCCTCAGATAGCCAAATTTACAGCCCCTGCATCAGTGTGAGCCCATTTTCACCTGCAGCAGGAACTCAGGAGAGATGCTCCCTGCCAGCATCACTGCAGCTCAGGATGGCTAAAGTCAAGCTGGGACAGAGTCTATCTCATTTCTTCACTGCAAACACACCAGGATTGTTTATTTATTTGTTTCAACCTCCAGAATAAACACAGCAGACCCCAAGCCAAAGCTAAATCACAGCCCTTATTGAGCTGGCCAGCCTTGGGGGACACAGAGCTGGAGCAGACAGAGCCTGCAGCTCTCACCCTGTGCTGAAAATACACAGATCAAAGCAGCAGTCGCCAGCTCTGCTGTGAAAACTAAGGCAGGGAAATCGCTCCTTGGATATTTCTCATGATCAGCCTGTAGCTTTTTAATCTGAATCCCCACGACTTCTCTGTTGTAACCACAGGACATCTCTGCCCCTCGAGAGGTACCTCCTTTCCCTTCTCCTTTATAGCCTGTTTTATTTCTCAGCTGATCCTCTTGCTAAGCCATGCACCAAAAAGAAAAAAAAAGGAACCCCTGGAAATCTCTTTTCCACACAAAATTACTAAAAATTTGTGGTTAAGGACTGGAGATTTTCCTTTTTCCAGAATTGCATTAGAGAGCAATCTGTAGTGAGCAATGAAGAAGACCTCCATAGGTAAGGGGCAATAAGTGAAGGCAGGGGGTAATAAGTAAAATTCCTTATTTTGGTAAAACAACAGGCAATAAGTAAAGGCAGTAATTCCTTATTTTGGTAAAACAACAGCAGGAATTCTGTGTGTGACTGCAGGCTCAGTTATTGCTGTGCTCTCCTGGTGGGACTTCAGGGAGACTGAGACTACCTGGGCTCTCTGAATTGCTGCAAATTCATTCCTGCAAATGCTCGATATCCACCTAAACGGGGTCAGCCTGGTTTTCTTCAAACACTCCAAACCAGCCTCGTATCCTGAGGTGCTCTCTCTGGAAAAAATGCTGTCAAAATTCAACATCTCTTCAGTTATTCCTGTGTAGAAAGGGAAGCACACGAGTGGCTTCACCAGAAATGCAGGAAAGCCACCACCAGATTTCAGGTACCCATGGACACAAATTCCCCCTTCAGTGGCACTAAAAACCCACCTCACTCAGCACTGAATCCCTGTGAATTTAAAATCAGCTTCTCGGTGACTGTGTGCAGCTCTAATCAAAGATGTGAACGCTCAGGACTTGTGGGAACGTCTGTGTAATTCATAAATTATGAGCCAGACTTCTTTAAGCCGTGGTAATTACTACAGGTATGCAGCACTGCGCAGAAATGCAATGTTTACAGAGCAGTGCCTCACTAAAATGTCAATATTGTAAAGCCTGTACCTGATTAGATTATCCTGTAGCAGCTATGAAACAAACTGGCTTTTTTTGATGCTGACAGAGGCAGCACCATTGACCAGCTGTAGATTACAAGTATTTTTCTGCTGCTTTCTTGTCCTCTGTTGCATCCATTACAGAGCAAAATTACCTGTGCATCTTATGAAGATTATCATAGGAAATAAATTCTTGTAATGGAGGTCACTTTCATTCACAAGTCTCAAAATATTTCAAGACTGGAGAAATATTTTGGAAATGTGTTACATTATTATGGCCAAAACCAAACAAAACCTGTTGCAGAAGGTAAAAATAATATTTTAATTTGAAATTAATAGCTACTGCTGCCTTTCCCCCCCTCCCATATTTTTTCAAACTGCTTTGTACTGCTGTTACAAAGAAGGTAAAACCCCACCTAAAACCTCTGAATGACAGAGATATGTAGACAAAATTGATACAGCCTGGGAACTATAAAAGAGGAAATAAAGAATTCCTTCCATTGGAATTGAAAGAAAATAACACCATTTCTTTTAAATTGGTTTCAAGCTTAATTTAGAAATTCTTTCATTTCAGTCAGTTAGAGGTGGAGGTTTAACTTCTGCATCACAGCCAAAGTTATTGTGACCCCAAACACAACAGCGATTGCTGCAAAGAGTAAGATTTTTACATTGGTTGGAGATGCCATCTCGTTCCAGTTCCTGCTGACATTTCTATACTCCCACAAATCAGTGTACACAGGGACAGAGAGGATGGGGGAGCTGCTATTTGTTTGCTGTTGTTTGTTGAGGGAAGTAGAACCAACACTGTCCATTTTCTCTCCCAGAACAGCTCAATTTCCAGCCACAGCAGATCCAGCCCTGCGGATCTCAGGGGGAATTGTGCATTTTAGGGATCCTGCTGTTCCATGAGCATCTATCTGTTTGTTCCTGCAGGGTAAGAGGCCTGCAACATCCAAATTTCATATTCAGATTACATCTGTTGCTGCATAAAGAGGAAAAATAACAAACCCAGCACACTCCATCAAGGATAATCCAAGTTTCATATGCAGATTACACTTGTTAGTGCATAAAGAGGAAAAAGAACAAGCCCAGCACACTCCACCAAGGATAATCCAAGTTTCATATGCAGATTACACTTGTTAGTGCATAAAGAGGAAAATTAGCAAGCCCAGCACACTCCATCAAGGATAAGGTTAAGCAAACCTTTGGCAATGAGCTCATAAAAACAAAACCAATGAATTTACTGTGTTCATCTAACAGCAGTATCCAAGTTCCAGCTAGCTCAGGAGGTCTTCCATGGGTATTAAAAGTGAATTCTGCTGGGGACAATCCAGTGTGCATCTGGTGAGATGCTCCTTTTATAAACCTCACCTCTTGCTCTACATTCCTTTATTTCACCTTTATGGATGCGATGAGGAGAAGCAAAGGTCCCCCATGGATTTCACATGTAAACAGTGAGTTTTGAAGGCACTTTTACGAACTCCTTTTCTTAGACTCAGACTCACAGGGGTCCATTGCATAAGAGCCTGGTGTTACAACAAAAGATGCACAAACCAGTGAACCATCCAACGATTTGGTTTTGGGATTTTCCACCACTGCCTACACAAACAGAGCTAAAGGTTTGTGACAGCTGCTTGTGTTTCGATTATCTCTTCCAGGATCTCAGAGTTCAAAACCACATTCTAGAGAAGCAACTGGCAGAAGGAAATTATTCCTAACAGCCCATCCACAGAAGAGGCCCCATTTTATTATTAATTACTCCTATTGCCACAGAACCTAACTGTCCCAGAAAACAAGAAAACCAAAGAATAGAGGCTCAGTGTGCTCATTCAGGACACACAGGAGGGCAAGGGCAGGCCTTGCCCCACGGAGCTCACCCTCAACAAACTCCTGCTCCAAACTCAGCATTAACCATTGCCAGCTCTGCACGAAGCCTCATCCGGTGCTCAACACACCCTGTAAGGTTTTAGCCGGCCCCAATCCCCAAAGAACTGCAAAAGACTGAAATGAAGATTTCCCACACTGTCCCACTGTGAAGGACATCCCACGTGCTGGAACCATGGGGCAAAATGTCATTTCCCTTTGCCCCATGCAGCAATAGGAACAAGGGGCACTTTGTGGGGTGAGGCTGCTCAGAGGCACAGGCAAGGAGAGGAGAGAGGCATTCCTTGCAGGAAGAGGCGGCTGGAATTTCGTTTCCCCCACCGTGGAAAGAGCAAAGGGAAAACTGAGCCTTTCCGCCAGCAGAAGGAATGGGTAAATGCTGATGTAGAAATCTCAGTCCCAGCGGAGAAGGGCTGCAGTCCAGGAAGAGGGTGAATTACAAAAATGTGGATATAGATCTAATATCGATATCCACCTGAGACGGACAAAGACTCTCTAACTTGTTAAGGTTAGAAAGTGTATGTTTATTTGAGCTGCAGGGAGAGCTCCCAAATGTACAGCTCCAGAGTAACAATGCAACACAGAACTTATTTATCTATAACAATAATGTATATTTAAAATACAGATACATATTCATAGCATAAGCACCTCCCGTTCCCCGCTTTGGATGGAAATTAGCAAAACGTCAATAAGTATGCATAGTTCCTGCAATGGAATTGAGTCAGTGGTCGTTAATTGAGTCTGAGGGCTGCTTTGGATGAAGTAATATGAGTCTTCCTCAGTGTGACCTTCTTACTTCGCTGGTTTTTGACAATACATTTGACCCTGGAAAACTCCCAATGCTCTCTTCTATTGTTTTTAAGTAGGTTGCATCTGGGCAAAATTTGTAACTGTCTAGGCTCTCCTTTGAACTTCTTTCTTAAGATTATTAATTGTCTATTCTAAGCACATCTGAGTAAATACCAAATAATCAAAGTACTACTCTGCATTTAATCATTAATTTCTTTCTAGCTGAGTTCTGCGTCTTTTTCTATTCTAGTTAATTTTAACAAAACTAACTTTTATCTAAAATCTCTACATTTAAGTGTCTAAAAGAAAACCCTAGATTTCAAGGGAAGTGGGAAGGAAGAGTGGTACCAAGGGTGGGATGGCAGCCAGGAGCAGCCACATCCAGAGGGGGAACGAGAAAGCAGAGAGGGCAGCTCGGGGTGAGGGATGGGCTCCGGGACCCACAGAGGGACAGCACAGCCCACGGGGACATGAGAAACAGGTAGTCAATAGGTAACTCAAGTTAACTATTGAGAGACAGAATATGTGAATTCTAAAACCTAGGAAAACAGAATTCCCTTAATCTTGTGAAGATAAGAGGGACAAGAATCTGTTTGAGGCCAGCACAGAAACCCTGAATCACCCACCAAGGACTGCCCATGCTCTAGAGAGAAAGGTGAAAAGTGCTCTGTGGTGAAGACTACAGATATTCATCACGAGAAAACCCCAAAGACCACCAGGACACACAGCGAATGATATTAATGATTTCCGAGAAATTATTTGTATAACCACTCCTATCCCAAGGAATGTGATGAATATTCATGAATGTTACCCATAATATTGTGTGTTGGCAGTGCCGGGGTGTGTGTGTTTGGGGGAGTGAATCCCCACACCCGGCGCACCAAATAAAGCAAATCCCCACTTTTATTTTGTCTCTGAAGTGTCTCTGGGCCTGCTTGGGGAGAATCAGACAGGATGCTCTGATGAGCTGCTGCTCCCTAATGACAATGGCTTCAGCCACTGGAATGCTGCCAAATAATGAACTGAGAAACCAAAGAGTTTTATCCCAGTTTTCATCCTCGTTTTTCCTTTAGCTCTGACTGGGATAAAGTAGCAAAATTCCCAGTCCTAAATGGCCTTACTGGTCACGCTGGCAGCAGTGGGACACACTGGCAGGGCACACCCTGGTCAGTGAGCACAGGGCACTTGATTGCTTTGCCTTTCTGGCTGACCGGCTTTTCTAAATTGAAGGATTTTGGAAGATAAAGGATTGGACTAGTTCTGAGAAAAATCCGTGTTTTCCTTATGATTTAGCCACAGATTGCCTTTGAAATTATGGCTGAACAGCCTATGCCTCCAAAGCTTCTGGGCCTCTATTACTTATCTGTAAATTACTCTTATTACTGCTTAATAGCAAATCCCTGACAAAGTCCTATTTCCACACGAAAATCTCTACTCTTCTATTTATATGCCTGCAACTCACTGTGCCAGGCATCGCAGAATCCCCAGGTGTTACTGTCACGCAATAAATAACAATTCCTCCCACCCTGCTGGGACTCAGAGTGCCAAACTGCAGCTCAGGAGACAAGCAGCATTCTGAATTTTCAGATTGTTTCCGCTTTCCCGGAGTGCAGCCTGCTCTGCCACGGCGTGACAAAGAGCCCGACCTCCTTACTGACAAAACTAACTTTTAATAACTACAACTGGCTTATATTGATGTTTTCATGGCTCTGTGTACAAGTGACACGTTTCAGACACAGAGAATTAGTTAATTTTAGTTAATTTTTTCCAATGGATTTTTTAAAATTTATTTTAATTTTTAATTTTAATTTTTA
>VZRL01001773.1:92905-104680 GCA_013397895.1 Origma solitaria
ATTTAATTTTCATTTTTCATTTATTTTAATTATTTCTTTTTATTTATATTAATATTATATATATTGTATATTATATATTATATCCTGTATATTTTATTTCTTTTTATTTACATTTAGTTAATTAGTCAATGTTTTCCAATGGGTTTTATTTCACCTTTCTCCCCCTGCAGACCCCACGGGGGCTGGGTGTGCTCCCCGTCCCTGTGGCAGCAGCCAAGGCCGTGCTGACTCACTCCCTCTGGCTTTTCCCTGCATCCCCCGTGCCAGTGCCCTGCCAAGAGCTTCACTATTCATTTCCCTGCCACTCCAAAGCTGCAATTCCTCTCCCCACACACAGCACAAAGCGCAGGCTCCTGAAAGTTCTGCTTATCAGATTTGGGAATCCTTTTCAAAGGGATGGATTGCTTTCTGCTACACAAATAAGCGACGGCAGGAGGAGAATCTCTGCTGCAGGGTTTTGGGGCAGAATTGAGGATCCCCTGTCCCAAATGCACTTCTCCAGGCTGGGATATTTAACGAGCACATCCCTGAGTGGTGGCAGCAGCTCTGTGCCCAGCCCTGCAGCAGCTGGAGGGGTCTCCCCCAAGCTCTCACTGGTTAAGAAATCAGGGGTGACATTTTAAGAAGCATCTTGAGATAAAGAGACCTTTATAGAATAAAAAGTGTGCACAGCAGGGTCTTCCCCTGCAACTCTTCCTGTTACACCCAGGGGAAGGTTATTTATACCCAAACAAGGCTCATTTTAGGTTTAAGTGTCTTCTCATAAGCCTAATCTGCTACAAAAGCAAATTCAACGACCATAAAAACGCAGGCATGACTCTTGAGTGTCTCTAACATCAGCCCAGGGAACAGTGAGGAAAGTACTTTTCAAACACAAGTGCTGAAAATATAATCAAGGTGTCACTGCATTTTCTGTTCTTGAATAAATATCTCTCCACAAGCAAGTCGACAGAAAGTACTTTAAATGACAAATTGTGATGCAGTATTAAATAATTACAGCAAAAATATTTAGGAGCCTATGTGTGTACCACAACAATCACTCAGGTGTGTGATCTGTAATTTCCAAGTGTGTGGGCAAAAAGAAGTAATAATAGGTTTGAATGCAAAGTTGCTCAGCCTGCTTAATAAAGGAAACCCAATGTTTTCCAATATAAATAAAATACAGACCCTGGGAAAAAGTTTCCAGATATCTAAAAATTATAATTCAGTTCAATTACTTTAATATGGGGTTTATTTTGGGAGTAGAAAGCATCTAAGAATCTACAGCATCATTGTAACAGCATATTGTATTAAACTCAGCGCATTTGGAAAAAATGTTGTCCCTCAACTGTGTTGTTCCAGATTTGCTACTATTTTTACACAGCTAAGCTCACAGCATCTAAAGTGAAAGTTTTGTTATTATCAGATGGCAACCATCAGCCCTTGTCTGGCAGAGAAATAAAAAGCTTACCTAATGCCCAAGAAATGGAATTACCTAATGCCCAAAGTAATGTACTCCTGACAATGCCATAAGACTCCATCTCCTTTATTGGTATACACAGATAATTACATTCCATCCAAATTCTGTTTCTCTCCTCTAATGTTATACCTCATACACTTTATTTCACAGAGGAGTCCTTGGTAACCTGTTCTTACAATTTACTTTAAAAATCTGTCACTGAGGGCCCAGATTTATGACTGAGATTTTATGGATTAGTAATTGATCCAGTGCACATTTTTAGTTTACTGCAGATGGAAGATCCATGTCAGCTGAAAACTCTTTCCTTCAGGTTTCTGCTGTGTTCTGTGCTTGGTTTTGGGGGGTTTTTCACCTTGTTCTTACACATTTGGGGCTCACGCACACGAGCAGTCAGAGCCATGACAACTCATTAAACTGCAAGAAAAAAATCACATGCTTGAGACACAACAATTATAGTTCTGCCAGTTCCTCCTACTTTGGTGGGAAGAAATCTGAATTCTCAGTTCACAGCACATTTTATCCTTTGCATGTTGATGACAGTGCTGTTTTGCCAGAGGGTGGTGGGCAGAGATTCAAAAATAAATCATTGCTCCCTTTGATCTTGGACTTACCCATGGACTTCAGCATTGCTCTTCAAGCCATACCTGCTATAAATTACCCTGAATAGGAGGTATATTGTTAGAGGGAGCATTCTTCACATGGGGTGCTTAAATCCAACCTTTCCTGACTGTCTGTAAGTGGGAATTACAAGCAATTATCAAAGGAAGAAAGGATAATGCAAATGTTCCCCTCAACTAAACTCAGGTGAGCCCTGCACGTTTGCCATTGCTGTGCTGGAATTATCCAGAACCCTTTAATCTTTTAATGCTTTGTAAAAACTCTATTTTTTTAGTATTTTTATTCTAGAGGTATTCTATATATAAAATATAAATTTAGTATTTATATTTTAGAGGTATTCAGGGTATGAGAAAAAGCTTTCCTACTCACCCAGAAAAAAAAAAAAAAAACCAACACAAACTTGTCTTTATTAATACTATTTATTATGGGAACTATAAGCTATTGAGAGCATATTTTAATAAGAATCACAGATTCAAGTTGGACAATACAATTTTTCAGTATCCTGCCTTAGCCATCACATTGAGACCCAGAGGCTGTGACTGCACAGACACTTCACCCCAATTGTGAACTCTCCATCTGCCTCCAGCCCAAATGCTCCAATTCTCTCTACACCCAAATGCCAAAAGGCTGAGAGTTGTGTTTTCCTGGGCAGGGCCAGGATCCAGTGCCCTTTGGCATCCTGCACCTTGCCCTGTGGCTGTGAGTAGACAATTCTCCAGTCCTGAGAACACAAAATCCAAATCATGCTGTGTTCACGTTTGGCCAAGAGCCAAGCTTTTATAAATTAATTATTTCGCCAAGCCACCTGTTCCCTTTGCCTGACCCAAATCCCTGTCTTTATCCTTAAAAGCTTGCTTTTCTGTCTTCCTGTCTGAGCTTTACAACCACCAGGAGCTGGGTTTCCCTCTCAAAGTATCCAAACACCACCAGGAAGGGAGGATGAAGTTTATATAATTTAGCTGGAATGTCCCCAGAGGTGATTGAGTGAAGTGAAAGGTAACTCCAATATTTAAAAAAAAAACAAAAACAAAAACAAGGAGGGGAAAAAAACCCACCACCACCACCACCACAAAACAAACAAAAAAAACCAAAAAAAAACCCCACAAAAAACCCACAAAAAACCAAAAAACCAGAAAACCAGGGTTAAGTTGATCTAAGCATTATGAAAATGTGTCTTCTTCCTATGCATACACACAGCCAATCCGATTTTAAAGCTGCCCTAAAAGTGATCTTTCCAAGGATGATTTTAATGGGGAGGCTGCTGCAAAGCAGAGGGGACAAATCCTTGGTTGGTTCATTTTCAGTCCGTGCTAAAACAACATTTGAAAGTATTTCTAGGAATCCCTCATGTCCTTACAGTATCTGAGCATAGTATGGAAGATCTAGTCTGCCAAAAATGGCCAGATTTCGTACGTTCACACAATGACAAAAAAAGCTCTGAAATAAAAAAAAAATTCAGCTCCACATCTTAGAGAGCAGCAAATGAACACTAAGTGAGATATAGGGCAAAGACTGGGAAAAAAAAATTTAAAAGTACATAAACCATCATGCACAGGAGACAAACACTGTACAAGAATGAGAATGAGGCTGCAGACAGAGAGGGAGGAACCCCAAGAGAGATGAAGAAAATGGGATTGGAGGCGTTTCAGTCTTAGTGAAAGCCTTTTGGTGTCTCATAGGTCTGTCCCAAAACCATGGATTTAGGACAGTGGCCTGCTTCTTCTTTTAACTACTCAGTTAATTAAACTCTGAGAGTGAAAGAAATTCAGAAACATGAATATTATAATCTCAGAATTATTTTTAATACTCCCCTCTGCAGAGGAGGGTAACTAAATAAATCTGCAACCTAGCTCAATTTCCACCTGCCTGCTTCAGCTTTAGGCACCTGCCCTTGCTCAGACACATTTTTCACCTTCTGAATAGTCCCAGCTATTCCATCTGTAGCTGTTCTGTACTCACAGAGTGCATTCACAGTACAGCACAGAAAATTGCTGCTTTTTCCTCATAATCATCTGCTGTAAGTGATGCAAGTGGCAAAGGGACAAAGGGCACATTCATGCCATATCAATTCCTCTAAATCAGGAAAATACTCTCTCTCCTCCCACATAAAATTGTGTTGCTGAGTTCTCAAGGAAATGAGGAAAGAAGAAGGCTATGAAAGTCAGGCAGCAAATGTTCAGCAGAAATGAATGTATGTTTTTCAGTCTCTGCTGTTATAAATTAAAATCATCCCTTCAAAAAAAAATAAAAAGTATGGTACAGAATTGTACTGAATTAAACATTACCCCCTCAGGTATCAGACAAATCTGGAAGGGAAATCCATAATAAAAGCAAGCCCAGAAATGTAGCACAGACATGAGGGAAGGAGGAGCAAGCAGTGATTCGGATTTTATCTCCATTGTCCATATGGAGAAAACACCGATGCAAAAACAGAAGAGAAAATGAGGTGCCGAAGAACAAACACATTCAATTCATTTGAAAAACTCAGAGCTTGTTCAAGAAGAAAGCTCTTTTTCTAGAGGCCCTCAATAATTCAGAAAAACACATGATCCTGCATGTATTTTCCTCCAACTGCCAAATGTATAAGGTATACAAAAGTTGCCCAGGTGCAAATTTACTCTGACTTTGAGAATGCTCCTCATTTTGCCATGATGAATGTTCACAAATTACTGTTCTATGCCAAATCTTATTTTCTCCACCGCTGTTTTGCCCCTGCTTGCACTTTCAGCAAAGCCAGGTGTTGGCCCTGAGTGCTGCTGTGCACACAGGCAAACCCTAAAAAAGAAAATCCACTTGGCAACACAGAAGGGAAGGAAAATTATTTCACCTAAAGGAAGGTGAAGAGATGGGAGCAAATTATTTCTTTTTTAATCCACTACAAAAGGCCTAATTCCAAACAGATGTGGACCTTCAGATTAAAATCTCTTCTGTGACCCCGAATTTTACATTCATAAGCCTTGCACAGGAAGTAGTTCACACTAATAACGCCTGGCTCACCCATTAACACATCAGTCAGTCGTATTAGATTTGGTACTAATCCAATATTTCCTAGAAAATCTATGGAAAATTTACTTTTCCATGACATAAAATCCAGTTGCAACTTCCATTTATCTCTGAGAAGCTCAATGCAGATGACTGATTCAATCAGAATCGCTCAGATTAGAAAGGGATTTATTTGATGAAAGAGTAAAATGAAGAAAATAACTATTGGGAGAGAACAAACCAAAGTCTGTTTAGATTTATTTTGTGAATATGTGAGCCCCCAGTGTTGAAAGCTGACCATCCCTGCTTAAGGGCTGGCTTTTACAGGAGGACTAATATTTCATGTTTTCCTGTACTGACTCCTTAGGATACAACACAATCACTGAGAGCAACTGGGAATACAGATCCCCGGAAAAAAAAACCCAAAAGCTTCATCTCCATCTTTCTTTGCGTGCTGCCAAAGCTCCAACAATACTCCTAATTTCCCCTAACACGATTCCAGCTGCTTATATTTTCTGTTGGCTAATGCACAGGATTCATTTCCTCCTGGAGGAAGCAATCCTGATGCAATTTGATGAGCATCTCTTAACATCAGTACCCACTTCAGCAGCTCATCCTGTCCCACTCTGCATTCACTCCTGTCCTCTAGTGCAACCTCCTCTCCCTTTAGTATCAGCTCTGCACCCACACCAGGTTCCTGAGGTTTCCAGGTTCCTGAGGTTTCCAGGTTCCTGAGGTTTCCAGGTTCCAGGTTTCCAGCCCCTGTGTCCAGCTGGGGCTGGGAAAGTTCTGTGGAAAGAGACTGCACAGCCTCTCTGGTCAACCTGTGGGACTGCCACAGATCTAGATCTACCAGAAATTCAGCCACAAGCTCCCTAGTTTCAATTTATGCTGGTTATCTCTTGTCTGCCCACCCTTCAGGGAACCCCAGAGTGCTGCAGCTGGGAGGGATCACTGGTCCCAGCCTCCC
This sequence comes from Origma solitaria, assembly GCA_013397895.1. Lineage (NCBI taxonomy): Eukaryota > Metazoa > Chordata > Aves > Passeriformes > Acanthizidae > Origma > Origma solitaria. The sequence continues at coordinate 98,935 of VZRL01001773.1, forward strand.
TTCCTCCAGGGAAGGACATTCCACAGCCACCCTGGGCTTGGTCATCTGCAAATTAAAGTTCTTCCTCGTGTTAAGGTGGAACTTGATGGCAACGAGCAACAATTTCTGCCCATCAATCACTTCTTGTCCTAGTGCTCAGCTCCACATTCCACAGCCACCCCAGGCAACCTCTCCCAGGGCTTGGACACCTGCAAACTGAAGTTCTTCCTCGTGTTAAGGTGGAACTTGATGGTACCGAGCAACAATTTCTGCCCATCAATCACTTCTTGTCCTAGTGCTCAGCTCCACCAGGGAGAGCCTGGTCCCTGCTCTGACACCTCCCTGCACACAGACATGATGAGGTCTCCTCTCATTTGTGTCTCCTGGAGGCTGGACAGGCCCAGCTCCCTCAGCCTGTCCTCGTCAGAGATGCTCCAGTCCCCTCCTCACCTTTGTCACCCTGTGCTGGAGCTGCTCCAGGAGCTCTGTGTCCCCCTGTCCCGAGGAGCCCAGAACTGGGCACAGCACCCCAGGAGTGCCTCACCAGGGCTGAGCAGAGAGCAGGATCAGCCCCATGACCTGCTGGCCATGCCCTTCCTAGTGTCCCCCCGGACACCATTGGCATTCTCGGCCCCAGGACACTCTGCTGGCTCAGGGACAGTTTGCTGTCCAAGTCCTCCAAGTTCTTCTCCTCAGAGCTGCTTCCCTGCCAGGTGCATGGGGTTACTCCTCCCCAGCTACAGCACCCCTCACTTGCCTTTTCTGAATTTCAGAAGGCTCTTCTGCGCCCATCTTGCCCATCTTTCCCATCTCTGTGGATTCTTCTGAAGGGCTCTGGGGTGTCAGCCACTCCTTGCAGCTCTGTGCCATCACTGACCTCGCTGAGAAGGCACCTGCCCCTTCCACCAAGTCACTGATGAGGAAATTAAATAATCCTGAGCCCAGTACCATCTCAACCATGCCGGTGGCCCTGTGCTGAACGCAGCCCATTTTATCCATGTTTTTCTGGCATTAAGGGAGCCCAAACTGGCTGCTGTTTTCTAGATGGGGCTCAACAACTGCCAGGTTGAAAGTGAAAATCACTTCTCTCAACCTACCAGCTCTGCTTTGGCTCCTAAAGGTTGGGGATGCTGCTGGAATTGTCAATGTCAGGGCACACCGCTGTCCTCGAGCACTCCCAAATCCTTTGCCACAGAGCTGACCCCCAGCCTGCGGTAACCGAATGCGCTCATCTCTGAGCTCCTTTCTGAGTGACACAGCCTGAACAGGCGCCAAGGACACGGCGCTGAGATCAGGAGGAGATGCTGGAAGTGTTTCTCCCATCTGACACAAGCCCACAGATGCTGTCACTGCAAGGAGGTGCAAAGATATACCGAGATGGCATCACTTCACAGCTCCCAAGCTCTGCATTTGGAACACGTTCAGCTTCAGGGAGAGTTCAGAACATCTCAGTGGAATTTATGAGCCGTTTCACACTTTCCTAAGCATCCTGTGATGCAGACAGGTGTGTATAAGAATGCACACTTAAGAGGACTGTATTTGGGAGGAGTCTCCCCCTCTTGCAGCCTTTTTGGACCCAGGGAAGTCCCACCAAAAGTACACTTCAAAGATGGAAGAGGCAGAGGTGATTCAAGCAGAAGGAGTGTGAGAGGTTTTGGAGAACAGAGCAGAGGAGAGATGGAGACTGAGTCACCTCTGCTGAAATAGTGCAGGGAAGAGCAGAACAGAAAAGCTCTACTCCTCAAAAACCCTTTTCAGACCAAGAATCACCTCTGGAAGCCCTATCAGAGTGAGCACTTCATAATTATTGATACAACATTTCTGGGAGGGAGAGAAAACAAAGACCTGCCAAGGATAGGGCTCCTCACCACCAGCCTGGCTTCCAATCATTTACCACGGATAATTTAGTTTAAAGTCAAGGAAACACCAAACTGCATCTTCAGCCTGGAAATCAGACAGCCAGTGCTGTGTACAACTCAGGAGAAGAGTTTATCTTCGTAAAATGAAATACTTAAAAGCCAAGGAGCCAAGTGAGATATTGCCTAAATTAGTCAGAGAGGGAGTCAAGGAGAGGAGCAGGTTCCATGTTCATGATTTGATTCCCAAAGAGAAATCTCTGCTAGGATTTCCCAGGCCTAACTCGTGCAGAGCTGGACACCAAATCTGCCTTCCATCCCCATTTTTATCATGACTGATATTTCTCCACTTTAAAAACTTTACAGACCACCAATGCCCAGTGGCTGATCAGAGAATCGTGGAATGGCTGAGGTTGGAAGGGACCAACTAAAAAATCAGGGACAGCTACAGCAAACAGATCAGGCAAGAAAATCAATGTGAAGCCATTTTTCACTGCCATCAAAAGAAACAGAATTAACAACACACATTATTCTTACAGCAAATGTAGTGTGAACATGTAAAACCAGAGACAATAAAACCACTGGAAGATGTTTTACATAAAACATGCTGGTAATTAAACTCCCAGCTCAGCAAGACCATGAAAACAAGCTACCTTCAGTCCCAGGACTAATAGCAACAAGTCTTAGTCTCTGAATTTTTATGGACAACAGGTTAAAAGGCACATCTGTTAAAGTAACTTTCTGAACAGGGGCCCTAAAACTATAGTGTTTTACCAAAAGTCCAGAATTCTACTAGACTGAGATGTAATTGACTGAGGTAGAGAAACTTCATTTTTAGATTGAAAAAAAAACCAACCAAACCCTATAAAAATTAATAAAGTTTTAAATAATAATAGTGGGTTTGCAATGTAAGTTTATCACATGGCCCGAAACATCAAAACCTTGAGCTAAAGCAGAGACCAATGAACACAGCAGAAGAAACATCAGAGGTTACTAGAACAATTCATATTGCATGGGGGATAGCATATATCCTGTACACAGTAATTAATATTTAATGTAATATATTGTAATTTGCTTTTACTTCAACATCCTATAATGGCCTTAGTTTCCCATTTCACTCTACAACGATGGAAATTATTGCACAGCTGAGGTATTGCCATTTCTATAGAAAAGGACTGCTGAAGTTCACTGGGGTTTTGGGTTGCCTAGGAGGATGGGAGATTTCAGATCCCCAACTGCTAAACTATGGCTGAGCAGTTAAAGATGGGCAGCTCTGTTTGCTGAGCAATAAACACAAAGATGTTCTAACAACAGAGCACAAGAATTCAATCATAAAACTGTATAAAAATGAAGAATTTCCTCCAAAAAAGTCAACCCCAGTAACTGAATTTGTTCAGATGTCTGCAGAAGGAGAGGAAATAGTCCTAACACAACCCTGGCCACCCTCTTGCACCTACTGTTCCTTGGGAATGGACAAACTACTTGTTTTAGCACAAACCCGAGGCCTAATTTCTATGCCCCAAAATGACTTCAAAGAGGATGCAAACGCAGCGAAGAAAGAGCAAAGCACAGATTCCCACTGGGAACTCTTCCCAGCTCCCGTCAGTCAGTCTCAGTCAGGCAGTCATGGCATTTGATGTCCGACTCTTGGGTTCTTGGAAGGGCCTGCTGGAATAGGGACACAAAACCCTCCTCCACACATTTTGGATGGTGCTTTAAACAAAAAAAAATCTGTCTTCCGACTTCTCTGCCCCCTTAAGAGCTTTCAGACAGAATCCTACAGTCCCACACCTTTGCTCTGCACGACAATTTGCCTGAACCACCTGAATTCTGCCTCACTGGTGTCGCCAGAGGCACCGTTTGCTTGTGTCTCACAGTCAGAGGGAACTGTCAGAATGGAGTAGAAAGCAGATTACAGCAACAGGAAGGGCTAAGAGAAAATTCCCCTTTGCAGAGTGCGTGTGCAGTAAGAATCAGCGTGGTCTTTGCTATAAAGGCTAAAAGCGAGAAAAAACCTCTCACAATCCAGGTGGAGGATGGAGATGCCCTACCTGCTGCTAAGGGAGCTCTGGAATTGAGAGCTCTGGGTGTGGATTGGGAACTGGAGAAGCTCCACCCTCGCCTGGCATCAGGCAAACTGCAGGATTTCTCCTGTTCCTCCCTCTGTGGATATCCCCTCGGCATCCCTGCACAGCACGAAGCCATGGCCCCACGGGAGACACTGTGGGCTGCAGAGCGTGCAATCCCACTGACTTCCAGGGGAGGTACACAGGAAGAGAGTTTGTGCCCATCTTTGATTTCAGTTAACTGCGTTGGCTAATCCCTCCAGTTTAATAATTTCGTTGGCTAATCCCTCCAGTTTAATAATTTCAACTCAATTCCTTGCACTACCTCTTCTATCTGCACCCACGTGTACCCATGTGTCATCCTGGCTTCTGATCAGTCTTCTTTTGCACATGATTATGGTGGGATAACAGCTACTCGCAGCTTTGCTTATCTCCTTCTTCGCCTTCGTCTTCTTCTTTCCCTAGAAACTGCATTTCCCCCCTTAGCTCTGCTCCTCTATTACTGTCAGGGCATTTCAAACAGCACTGCCTTCACACCAGTGCAAATTATGTACCTTTATCCCTCAATTTGGTTTCAAAAGTCCTGAGCCTACTCCATAGGCTCAGGACGGCGGGGAGGCAGAGATCAAGTCTAAGGAGATCAATAGGTTTTTCTGAAAAACAGCTTTATTCTTTGCATTGAAAATATAATGTTCTCAACTCTTCTGGACACTGAACCAAGTCTGTAGCATAACTCATTTACCTGCAAGTAAAATGAAACCTTTATTTTATTAAAAATGTTTCTAAAAGGGCATCAGTTAGTATTCTAAAGAACATATTAATAAATAATCTATGTTTTTTAAGTGGCTTCCCTCCATATGGAATATGTTCATAGTTTCTAACAGAAATTTCATTAATTCTAACAGAATTTCTGCATATTCTATATAGCAGATTTTTTGGGGGGTTTTTTTGTAGAACATAAAAGATACATTCCAAATTTGGGAGAACATCTGTCTGATCCTTCATCTTCTCTTCACAAAACCTGCGGTCAGTTCCATCCTGAGATGGTACAAAACCACCACGAAGGGCAGAGCTGCGGGTGCTGCATATGTGTGCACATACAGCCCTTCCGTAGCTCCCGTTAGCAGTCCCAAGTTACCCCTGAAGGATGCTCGCAGCAAGGGAAATGATTTTTCGGAGTCATGTTTAGCAGCGCTGAAAGGTAAGGTGTACCACTCACCTACTGCATACTTCAAATATTACCAAAACACATTTGAAAGATAACCCCAAATCACCCCTCCAATCAAATATTTCACCCTTTCAGCATGACGCAGAAGTTTAATTTCCACTGATGGGTGACCTCGAGACTGTTGTATGTCCCCCCCGATGGCAGCGATTCCCCTCGCCGGCGGAATAAAGCGGCTCTATAAATAACTTCAAAAGGAACTGTCTCCCTCCTCACGCACTGCAGACAGCTGTTTACACAGATCCCGACTCCTCAGACGCTGGCTTGGCCCAGCTCTCATCCCTCTGCTCCATTTCCTCTTCCTAAAAAAGCCTGGGGAGATGCGCTGCGGTGGGCGCGGGGGTCGCACACGCCCCGCTCCCCGAAGTTGTGTCCGCAGCCGGAGCGCGGCCCGGGGGACACTTCCCATGGCGAGGGGGCTGCGATCTGCTCTAATCCGTCCTTAAGCTGATCCTCGGCCCCGGCAAAGCCCCGCTCCCACCCCCGGCCCGCGGCCGCTCCGCGCATCGCTCCGCGCATCGCTCCGCGCATCGCTCCGCGCTCGCCCGCCCGCAGGGCTGGCGCGGGGCCCGGCACGGACACGGGCACGGGCACGGGCACGGGCACGGGCACGGACACGG
>VZRL01001773.1:105759-146760 GCA_013397895.1 Origma solitaria
TGAAGAAGGGCTGGGGTCGGGAGATTGAAGAAGGGCTGGGGTCGGGGGATTGAAGAAGGGCTGGGGTCGGGGGACTGAAGAAGGGCTGGGGTCGGGGGACTGAAGAAGGGCTGGGGTCGGAGGATTGAAGAAGGGCTGGGGCCGCTCTTCCATCACCGTCAGAGCAAGGTCTCTGTGCCGCTGATCAGACAGCAGGACAGAACTGATTCCGCTCAGACGCGGTCACACCATTGTTCCTCTGTCACATTAACCGGGGGACCTGATGCATAGATTATGTCAGTTTTATGCTGGCTTTATGCTGGCTGCGGAAAGACAGATGCTACTTGTCCAGCATAAAATTAGAGTGGTGCAGACAGACAGTAACTGATCTCCTGCAAAGCCTGCCAGTAAAAAGTTAACACACCAGATTAGGCGCTTTTTACATATTTGAACTGGAAGAGTGAGTTCATCCTGGATCAATGTCACAATGTCCCATGTCACAGCCTTTTTTGTTTGGTGCTAGGAGTCTTAAGCCCAAATTTACTGTTTCCTCAAACTGTGGCCTGCAAACAGACCTGAATTGATCCTGATCAACTTTTGCTCTAAGCACTAGCAGGACATGTTTTTCACATTTTACAGACTCTTTTTTATTTTTAAATTTACTCCCTTAAAGGTTGACATTGAGTTGGAACGTCCAAATGAAGGTGTTTTAAATAGAAGTTACCTGTAAGAAGATGGATATCCCTGCCCACCAATGCAGCACTGTATTGGAAATCAAAGACATAGATTCCCTTTCCTGCTGACCTTATAATGCAGTTTTAAACAAGCCACATCCCCTTTCTACCATGGCTTCTCCATGTCTAAGAAAGAGGTAAAAATGATTGGACTGCTCAGCAAAGTTCTTTAAGATCTGCAAATGGAAGCACTAGTTATATAATATATACACACAGGATATGCATATATCAATTTTATAAATGTATGTGCTTGCATACATAACTAATATGTTGTAATCCAGCCTGCACAAATGCTTCTCATTGCCTAGAGAACAAACATGGAAGAAGCAAGCAAAGTAATAGATGTTCTGTCATTTTTAACTTGAAAACCACTTCCAAAATGCACATTTTAAATAAATTCTACTGTAGAAGCAAGTGTGAATATTAATAGGAAAGAAACAAGTGTGAATACTGATAACTAAGGAGAGTGAGTGAGTGGCTCTCATCAAAGACTGAAGGTCGAAATAGAGAGAAAAACACCAGAATTCCATGTGTAATTCCCATGGGACAGCTAACCTCAACATCCTTTTCTTAAGAGAAGGAGGGATTCCACAAAACAGAAGGGAAAAAAGCCTCCTCTGAATTGAAAACACCCAGATGTCCATGACTTCCTATTGCCCATTTATCCCACTTCTTGCTTCCTACATTAGCAGTATCAAACCTGGCTTGGTGATATTTGTCTTTGTTTTAAAAATCTACTTCTTCGAAAGTTTTTTTTAAAGTCCTGGTTGTCAGAGGACATTTGCTGCCAGTTGTCAGTCTCTCTGCACTGACTGCACCCGGGCTGGTGTTATTAAAGGCTGGCATATCACCCTGTGTTGTTATTTCTCCTTCATTTTGCCCCCTGCACCACCTTCACGTGAATATTTCAAACAAGTCTGAAGTAGTTTTGTCTGCGTGTCATTCCACATACCTTCATAAAACAAACTTCCTTCTGACTGCATCCATTTCATGGGCACGAAACTGAATTCCTTTGAATTCCTGACATGTGGTACTAATGGGTTCCTAAACTAAGGATAATAGGTTCCAGTACTGATTTCACATCCTTTGAAACAGTCAGGTATTCAAGGACAGGGAAAATTACGCAGTTCAGCTCTTGCTCAAGAGATTATTTAAATTTCAGATCATTTGAGAAGCATTTCATGACCAACATGAAATGAATTTTTGGTTCTATGCCTTGGTGACAATGCAGCTGAAAGCTGAATCTGTGCACCTACAGCATCCACAGACATCACTGTGAGTCCATTTGTATGGAGCATCTCAGAGGAGCAGAGCCCAAATCTAAGCAACTGCTAATTAGCAGAGTTTGGCAGGCTCGACAGAGTGGCCAAAGGGGGAAAAAACAAAAAAAAAACCCAACAAACCCCCCCCCCAACCACACAAAAACAGAACAAAAAAACCCACAAAAAACCAAAACAAAAGCAAACAAACAAACAAAAAACACCGCACACAAAAAAACCCAAAAAGAAACCCCAAAAAGCTACATAAAAAACCCACCAAAAAAAAAACCCAAAAGAAAAAAAACCAAAAAACCAGAAATTTAAAAAAAATTTTTTTAAAAGAGAAAGGTATGAGGACCAAAGTGTCATTGTTAATGAAAATGGAACTGGATTCCTGAAAGGGCAAAGCACTGAGGGAAGGCAGTATGGGCACTGTGCTGGGTCTGATTTGGGAATAAACAAGTGGCTGTTACACTGCCAAAGCTTCATCTTTCTCGAGCACGAAATATAAGCACCGCGTTTGTAATGAATGGCCAGCCTGGAGATGAAAGGGAGACACTGGGAAGGAAATGAAATTTAAAAAGATGTTTCGAGATCCCAGTGCAATAGAAATGGTAATAGGTTTTAAGAAAATTAGTTTATGGAGAATGTTAAGAGAAGCTAAACGCAGGAGCTAATAAACAATAATGCATATAATGAAAAGTAATGACGTTACCCTGATTAATGAGCGTCAGTATTCAGAAGAAAGGCTTTCAAACAGTGCTGTCCTTTTGTGAGTCCTCTGAACTGCCTTTAAAGGATCTGCAAAGGTAAATAAATTACTTTTTAAAATCCTATTATCAGGTGGACTTAAATGTGGTATACTGGATCCTGTATTTCTTTCCATCAGAATAATTTTGGGCTCCAAAAAGCTGGAGGTTGAAAACCACTTATGTGAGAACATATGGAACCAGAAAGGAAAATGGAGTAAAACAGAACACTTCAACAAGGAAATCAGAGAAAAGGGCTGCACAGAAATGGTTGGCAGGATGTCTTGTGTGTAGTGAGCAGGGGTTAGAGAATCAAAAATGAGTTTTATAAGAAAAATACAAAAAAATCAAGAGTAAGGACATTTAGAAAATATAGTCAGTGATAACAAAGCAGCAAACTGATACTTGCAGTATAGAAAAACTACAGACTATAGCAAAGAATGTGAATTATAACTGCTACACTGAATAACATCATTTCAGCCTGGAAGGGTATTGCTTTCAGTGAGTGCTGCATGTGGACCTTGATTCAGCTCCACAAATGTAAGATTTGTGGTGCTGAATTCTGATTCTTTTAATTGACAGAATTGCCCCCAGGCTCAAGATCCAGGACACTGCTCTTCCTGTCCATGCAGAGACTCACGATGCAAATAAAAAATGGTTGAAAGGAGCCTAGAAAGGATTATGATGCCTATTTAAACTACCCTGCACTTTCCTGTGGCACTAGGAAGACCTGTCCACTATGAATACTTTGTCCAAACAACTTGTCAGCAATTTAGCCTGGATAAAAGTGTCCCAGGGCAAAGTGTTCCTTACTGAACTGATGGAAAACTGGAGGAGAAGGGAGGACGTGGTTTATCTGAGATATGCAGCAGAAATACTCCAAAACCACAAGTACCTGGAGTGCTCCTCAGGGCCTCCAAAAGGGACAGGACGATGCCCTCTTTTCTTGGCAGTTCTACCCTGCCACTTTTAAAACTCTCTGATTTGTTGTGGTTTTTTTCCCAGACGCTCACAAATCAATTTCTTGGTCATCTTTAGTGTGTTTCTGGGAAGTGAAATGAGGTTATGCATTATTCCTCCAGCCTCCTTCTTCCTTTTATTATGTCAAGTCACCGCCAACATCTTTGGAGCGAGTGGATGTGCAGAGCTGCTCAGTTCCTCCTACCACCACAGCATGGGCAAAAGCAGCTGGCAAAACCAGAAGAATAGGCAGATCCCACATTTGAAATGTGATCTGACTATGAAATAGGAGCCAGACTGCAGGTTATGATCCCATTTTGATGGGTTTTTCTCCTCAGCAGTGATTAGCGTGGGAGGAGAATGAATTTCTACATAACAACGTGCCTTGCCTTGAAATTGAAAGGCTGGAATCTGTAGTGCACCTATTAAATATAGCTTAAAAAACCACTTATTTCTGCTAAAGTTAGCATTTGCCTTACGTTCCTTATTGTGCATCACTGACTAAAAACATTTACAGACAGTGATCACTGAGAGAGAAACTGATATTTTTATGTGGAATCTAATTGTAATGCTGCGTTGATAATGTGAAGAAAATTTGATTCAGGTACTAAAAAAAGCGTATGATTTAGTGTTTTTTTTCAAGAGCTCTAAGTTAATATTTCAGCACTCAGCTTATAAACACACATTACAATGAAGGCAGAACGCACAAAGAAAATTACATTGCATTTCTGTTGAGTGTGGCATTTGGGAAAGGTGCCAAGTTTATGACACTATCCTATAAACTTGGGTTTTGTTAGGTTTTTGTCAAAATACCTAGTATGGAATGGGTGGTGTGTATTCAAAACACTAAAACAATGGACTGTGAAAGAAGGCACCTGGATCAAACCACAATTATTTTCTCAGCTAAGAGAGGAGCTGAGGAATCAAATTTATCAAAGCCTAATTAGGGGATTAAGATCTTGAACTAGAGACTGACTTCAGTGGGAATTTCCCTCCTCACTTTTGGTACATCTTGGATGAAATGATTGGTCTGTCACAAAGCAGGGTACCGCAAATTTAACTTCTTAAAAATCCTCTCTAGAACCTTTTTCAATAATTGCATTTATGCTATAAATGCTTCTTCTTATAACAATCACATTATTCAACCTGGAGACAAGGATTGGAATAGCTGAAACAAGCACTGCATGAAATTATTACATGTGAATTCTGTATCGTGAAACCTAACCCTTTACAAAAATTGAAACTCGTAAAACTTCCTGAGGGTATTTTCTTTGTGGTTTGTTTTGCTATGATATTTTGGGTTATTTTCATTTGCCTTATGCTTTCTGAGCCAGATCAAGGCTGGCTGATATTTTGTTCCAGGTTTCCTTGCAATCAAGAGCTTTATTCTTGAAAAACTAAAAAAACCCCAAACAAACAAAAAACAACCAACAACCAAAACAAAAACCATAAATAAACAAAAATAACAAACAAACAAAAACTACCAACAAATTATTGAATGAACTTTTGAGATCCAGGAGAGGTGGACTGTAACTGAAGCTGCAAATTAGAAAACCTTAATGAGCATGGAGCAGTTTCCAACCCTGACCTTACAGACCCCAAAACGTGACTGAATTCCTGGAGGGGAACATGGTAAGGTTTTTTTGAGTGAAACATTTTTCTTTCAAAAGAAAGTTTCCTCATTGAGGATATGCAGAAAGTCACCGTGTTGTATTTTAACAATAGCTATCTGCCTGTATCTAGCTGGGAAACAGTAACACTATTCAAGAATAAAGAAATCCTATAGCACCAGAGCCTTTCCTGATATGTGCTGCCATTTAGGAGAGGGATAAAGTTAATTGGGAGTTTCTGTGAGGTTGTCTTGCTAGGCTTTTTTTATTTCTTCTCGAACGATGAGGAGTTTCAGAAAGCACAGCAGATGGAGCTTGGCATGGGGAGGGTCTGAAATGGGAACAGAGCCACCTTTGGGTGCTGAATGCCACCCTGGCTCCCAGCAGCTCCTGGTACAACCAGGGAAAGGCCAGGGGGATGCTGCTGTTTGCCCACCTCTGTTTGCCCAGCTGGGCACGGAGGATCAGGGGAGAGCAGCAGAAACAGTCAAATTCTCGCCAGCAGTGCACGAAATTGAGGAGAGAAATAACAGATGGCGATTGCTTTGATGCAAGGAACCCATCTGCTGCTGCTCCCCCGACGAGCTCCTGGAGATGCTGTGTGGAAAAGCTTCAGATCAGGCAGTGAGAGGAAAATGGGAGTGTGGGTTGCCCGGGAGAAGATGGAGGAGAGAGGAGCTCTGCTTGTGGAAGGGGCACTGCAAGAAGGGAGCTGTGCTTCTGCTCGGCTCTTGTGAAGTCCCAAATTAGGGCTGGGAGAAGTTGAATCAACTCTGTTATGTAGGACAACGTGCAAAGCAGCTGCTCCCTCATGTCCCAGTTGCACACACGAGTGTTGTGGAAAGCTGGCTGCAGGGAAAGGCCACACAAAGCTCATCCTTTAGCTCTGGTACCAGTCCTGCAGAACATCTCCGTCCTGCAGAACATCTCTGTCCTGCAGAACATCTCCATCCTGCAGAACATCTCCGTCCTGCAGAACATCTCCGTCCTGCAGAACATCTCCGTCCTGCAGAACATCTCCGTCCTGCAGAACATCTCCGTCCTGCAGAACATCTCCGTCCTGCAGAACATCTCCGTCCTGCAGAACATCTCCGTCCTGCAGAACATCTCCGTCCTGCAGAACATCTCCGTCCTGCAGAACATCTCCGTCCTGCAGAACATCTCCGTCCTGCAGAACATCTCCGTCCTGCAGAACATCTCCGTCCTGCAGAACATCTCCGTCCTGCAGAACATCTCCGTCCTGCAGAACATCTCCGTCCTGCAGAACATCTCCGTCCTGCAGAACATCTCCGTCCTGCAGAACATCTCCGTCCTGCAGAACATCTCCGTCCTGCAGAACATCTCCGTCCTGCAGAACATCTCCGTCCTGCAGAACATCTCCGTCCTGCAGAACATCTCCGTCCTGCAGAACATCTCCATCCTGCAGAACATCTCCATCCTGCAGAACATCTCCATCCTGCAGAACATCTCAGTCCTGCAGAACATCTCAGTCCTGCAGAACATCCCAGTCCTGCAGAACATCCCAGTCCTGCAGAACATCTCCGTCCTGCAGAACATCTCCGTCCTGCAGAACATCCCAGTCCTGCAGAACATCCCAATCCTGCAGGACATCCCAGTCCTGCAGAACATCCCAGCCCTGCAGAACATCTCCCTCCTGCTCCTGACACCAGCTCTGATCGCCTCTCATTCTTCCCTGCTGTGATGAGCACAGGTAATAGATCTCGATATTATGTAACATTGATGCCATTTATTATTCCTTTTAAAATTAATAAGTTCATGAATCTTTCTGCTTTTCAGGCTGTCTGAAAGCTCAGGCAGCTGCTATCATCACATTTATCTATGGGATATGAATGGAACAATGTCTGCAAACACAGGGACGTCAACTTCCCTGTAAGAAAGACTGGAGCATTCAGTACAATCACAGAAAAATAAATGTGGGCACCTGACTGCCTTCCTGCTTCTTCCTGCCAGCTGCAGATCACTCAAAGCTGTCACTGACAGGCAAGTGAAGAAATAGGAAACACCTTCCATAAAAAGACTCACCACTCTCCTCCTTACTTATCTTTAAGAGCATTCCCTCGCCTTAATATTGTGAGAAAATGGCAGCTGCTGCATTTTAAGGGATTTGACGATTTCCTGATAGATGCAGGGGGAAGGTTGATTTGCAAGCTTGTCACAGATTCTCTCTGCAAGGGATCTGTCAGAGTAGAAACCTGTTTTGAAAGTGAATTAGCAGGGTGAGGGAATTGTTTTGAACACAGGAATGGTCAGGGCAGTCAAGTCTCTCGAATGATGTCTGTGGTCCTTAGCTGGCATCCTCTGGAACCAATCCATGGAAAGCTGGACAGACATGCACACACGTACACTGCAAGGTCATCTGAAGAAAAGGGCAAGCGGAATATTTCCTGCACTGTGTTTTACAAAAAGCAGTTGAGATGTGGTGTTAAGAAAATACAAAACAGGACTTAAACAGCCACAGGCACACATTTATTTATAGACTGGTTTATGAATAATGATATTACAGGAGAATCATGGCTTTGCCTTGATCAGGGGCTGAGTTACCTCAGCTTGTGGGCTGTGGGTGATGGGATAATCCAAACACAGGGAGAGGAGCCTTGGAATGGGCCATGGATGAACAAAGCCCCAGAGAGCAGTGCCTGGGCACGGCTGACACTGCTGGGAAGGTAGTGCCATTCTGACACCCAGCCAGCAGTCCCTGAGCAGCAGAGAGTAGCAGAGATTGGGGCAGGTGTTGCTCTGAGAACAACCAGCACCTCATGGAGGCAGATCGCTCCGGGTGGAACCGTCCCACGTTGGCACCGAGGTGCTGCTCATCGCCCAGCACAGAGATTGGGCACAGCAATTCCACGTTCCTCCAGGACTGACTGTGCCAGCTCACAGCATGGTGAGGGTCCCAGTTAATTCCTATGTGGGAGCTCTGGGTGGGCAGCTTTTCCCCATGCAGCCTGGACCTTGCCTGGGGAACTGAGCAGGCTGGCAGCAGCTCATTGTCTGGTGTTTCTCTTCCACCTGACCTAGAAAAATAGGGGGGAAAAGAGAAAGAAGGATATCTTTGTCAATGTGACAATGAGACAAAAGTAAAATCAGTGTATGGGAAGTGTGTGAGGCTTCAGTGACCGGCTGGGAATTGTCAGTGGATCAGAGAGAACCGAGGGTGGGAGGGATTTGTCCTCAGAGATCCAATCTGCCCTCTGATCCTTGTCTGTAATGTCTGGGGACATGACCGGAGAGTGGAACGGGTCCTCCCTTCCTGTCCCTTCAGAACACAAGGACAGCAGAGCCTTGCTGCTCCCATGCTGGTGGGAAATGGGTGTCAGGAAAGGAGCTCCAGCCAGCCGCCAGCTCCTCTGCACAGCTCTCTCTTCAGTCTGGCTCTGTGTGTGCTCCAGATTCTGCTGTCTTGATAGAGGAGCTTGAGCAAAAATATCAGGAGAAAACTTCCTTGGGTGACTAAGCACTAAAAAATGAAGTAAAAGACTTATTATAGCCAGGCTGATAGATGAAATGATGTTGAAAAATGAGATTATATACGGGAAAGCTGTTGGCAGCCTAAGGGGAAAAGAAACCTCACTATTAAGCAAAGTTTCTTTTAAATGATTGCTATTAATAAGCTGTGGTTGTGATGATTGGATGCAGTAAATGTAGGTAGAGGTTACATTAGCTGCTCTGAGACTCCTGATTTTCCTGCTAACCAGTGATGTGCTTAGAGAGCAAAGCAAAATGTATTACAGGTGACCAAAATTCCTGGCAGATTGCTTCCCTGACCTGTTCAGTGCAGCTGGGAGGATGGGGATGCTGGGATTTGGGGCCAGGCAATGCCCCAGGCACAGCTCCCCAGACACCCTCCCACCCAAACTGACAGCCTGTCCCAATTTTGAGCATGGCTAAACCTCCTCCTCTGACTGCAGTTAACCTCTGCACGAAGAAATGCTTCACTCTTTGGAGCGTGAGGTGCTGGCTGTCAGTGTGAATCATAAAAAAGCCTTTAAACACAAAGGTCTCTGCAGACTTTATTTTCATTTTCTCCACATCACGCAGGTCTGATGTTTTCAGTGAACGGCTCCGAAGTGATGGTGTTTATTCCTCGAATTAGGAGTGAAAAGTGAAATAAATGAGTGTGTCTCTAGACGGTGCTGAGTGTTGCAGACCTGCCAATAGGTGTGGAAGATCACCTTCACCTGCTCCACAGAGCACAGCACATCTCGCAATCGTCACCAGCACGCAGGGACAGCAGAGCTCTGCAGTGCCCAGGGGGTTTGGTCTCTCAAATGGCCAGGCTGGGTCTCTGTGTCAATCCAGGTCTGTTCCTGCACTTCCCACCTGCAGACATTTCTGAACGCAGGGAGCTGTTCTGCTGCAAATTCTGCTGCAGGAATTGTTTGCCACAGGCATGGCTGCTTTACATTTCTGCTCTCTGTTCTTTCTCACAGATTTATATGTCAGTAGCTCCCAAGAAGGTACCCTGGGAGGTAAAAAAAAATCTTCTTTTTTGGTCTTTGAGCAACTTTGTTTTTCTTAAATCCCCCTCTAACTCTATGTAGCTCTCTGTTCTGCATATTCCTCTTCTTTTTGTCCTCTCTCTGTTCCCCTTTATAGTCTCTGCTTTCCTCAGGTTTCTCCTACCGCCCTACCACTGATACTATTAAGTTGTACAACAAAAGCTACACTTCTTTACATAATTTAATTTCATATTTATACTGCAAAGAAGACAAGAAGTCCCGCAAAGCCATGAATAAAGTGAAAACTCACAGCATTTCTATATATAAGCTGTAATCTAAATAACACTGTCATTGCTGCTGGTTCATGACAGAGCACAGATAAAATATACATGTGATGTATCTCCATCCTTAAAAACACATATAAAAGAGCTAGATACCAATGAGACCAATTATTTCTCACTCTGTATAATGAAATGTGCCAAGGCCAGCAAGGACTCGTTGTGAACAAATCGATCCCACGTCTCAGGCTTTTCTAGCTGCAGAATCAGAAGAGTTCTCAGACAAACCTCTCACTCCCAGCACTTATTCTGCCATTCCTTGCAGCTTAAAAAATTTACTCACAGAGACTCCACAGTCAGGGAACCTACTGTAATCTCTGCCTTCAGTTTATAACTGAAGGAAATGGTTTGCCTGACAATTTGGAAGGCAGAATAAGTTAGAAAAAAAAAATCTTCTGTTTATTTTTGTTTCTTTCACTCTAGGCTGCTGAACAGCTGGAGGCAAACTGAAGGGGAGGGAAAAAAACCTTCAAAGAGATGTGGCTTATAAACCTCTATCACTTTTGGGTTTGGGGTTTTTTATCCAGAAGGGCAAGTGCTTCAGAGACAGCATTTAACTTGCTAGCCAGGAGCTAGAGAAAGATCTGCCAGGGCTGCAGAGCTAACCAAGCAGCAACAGAAAAGCAGCCCAGATGAATGCAAAGCAGTGCACACGGTGAAGTGACCTTAATTCTATGTTCCGAGCAGCGAGCGCTCATGTCAGCTTTTGTCACCAGGCATTCGCCTACGTCATTGCACACAGAGCTTTGGAAGAGGAAGATTTCATCCCCCGACCAGCAGAAAGACCAGGAAGGGAATAGAAACTATTTTTTGGTACTCCATAAGGCTGTGGGGTGCCCAGTTTTCTGAGAGGCTCTGGCCAAAATGAGATTTTACAGCTGGAAAGGACACAGGTTGTGAGGGTCAGATTGTTTCCTATTTCTGACCAATGTCTGCTGTAGAAGAAAGTGAAAAGGTTTGGTTTCCTCGCTTTGAAGAGAAGAGATTAACTGAGAACACAGTAGAGGTCTAGAAAAACACAAATGACGTGGAGCAGGGAGCGAGGGAATGATTGGTCATTATTTATGGTCATTATATTGGTCATTATTTAGTTCATGAGCCTAGAACCACGGGGCACTAAATGAAAGCATCAAACAAATGGAAAAAAAGCACATGCAGTGCCTAATTGCATTGCAGGACATAACATCCTGTTATTTTACAACATCCCCATTTGTCTGGATGCCCAAAGTATAAATAAATTCCAAAATCTACTAGAGGGGTTCCTAGAGGAAAGGTCTGTCAAGGACAGATAGACAACATGGTGTAGATGAAACTTTAGATGAGAAAGTCTCTAAATTAAAAATTGCTGGAAATTGGAGAAGTAGATTGGAAAAAATATGGATCTAAGATTGGTTTTATGACTTTTTCTTTATTACTAGTGGCTATAGCAGAAAGACAACACATCAAATGGGGAATACATAGAGCTGTTTGTCTTCTATTCCATCAGAATGACTATTTACAAAAGCTATATAGTCAGAAATGAGGAATCATATCAGAGTCATTGATATTGATTGTTTCCATGAGAACATCAAGCATGCAAAAAACAACACTTCATTTTCATATCTGTCATTTTTCTCCCTAATCAGCAGTAGAAGGAAAAATGAGAATTTTTTTTTTTTTCCCAAAAGCTGACTGAACTCAGAATTTGGTACTCAAATCATATAAACTGAGGAAATGCACAGAAATAATAAGAAGAATAAAGAATAAAGAGCACCCATGTACAAACAATGATTTTCTTCTTTTCTTCACATTGTTTCTAATGGTGATGCCAAGGAATTTAAGACAGACTTAAATCAAAGTATTGCCTTAAGCATCAGCATTTTATTTACCTTCCAGCTCACATCCCAGCCAGTGCCAAAGATATATTAGGAATTTGATCAACAAGAGACCTGATTTCCATTTTGATAAGGAACTATAATTACTAGAACCATCTTGACAGATAGGAACTGTAAAAAATTAGTATTACTAGAGGAGAAATTTGTTTCTTCAGCTAAAATAAAGAACTGGTTTTACTGGCTACAGAGGCACTGGTTATACCTCAGTGCCTGTATATCAGATTTTGAGAAAAGACTCTTCAAATTATACATCTGGGAAAGATGATAATGTCCATCTCAATTCACAGGACAACTAGATTAATTATTTCAACCTAAAAATTACTGCAGATTATTCAGGTACATACTAAGGATCTTTATATCCCCACCGAGTCCTGCAGCTTTAGAAGGTTGTTCTTTAAGGGTGGTGATTATTTGTAATTTTTATCACATGTATTTCTGAAACTTAAATCACATTCTCATGTATGAAGATCTCAGCAGTGTTTTGAAACAATGCAATGCTGTTAATTGGCCTGGATACGAAGGCAAGTTTGGCTTCCATTTAATGTCTGTATATCTTTAAATCCTTTCAGAGTCTTAGGCATGGGGTAGGTATTTTATTTGGGTTTCTTTCAGCATATTTCAACTGAAATGTTTCAGCTTTTTTCCTTGGGGGAGGTGGGTCATTTATACTTTTTTTTTAGAGGGAATCCTAATAAATTCCATCTGCTTTTCTTCATGGGATTTTCTTGCCCCCAAAGACCTGTATCCCTGGTGTCTGTGCCCAGTGTGTATATTTGAAAGACACATTGGAAAAGGAAAAAGTTCTCCTAAAATAATTTTTTTCAGCTGCATTTTTTTATATTCCAGTGATTTGCATTGTTATCAGACCTCACTCGTGTCAGAAAAGCTGAAGGAATAGCTTTTATTTTCCAACAGAAATTTCCATATGGGTCAGCCTTTTTGATCTCAGAATATTCTGCAGCACTGGGGAACAAACTCAGACAAATTATCATCAACACATGGAAGCTGGAGATAGATGACTGGAAGTTTTTTGGCCCCATTTTTCTTCTTATTCAGCCCAAACTACTTTATTTTTAGATTATGCTCCTTTGTACCCCTTCCATAAATACTCCACTTTTCCCTTTGATTGCAAGTTCATAATTAATTTATATTAACACATTTAAATCCAGAACAGGCACTCATATAATGATTTGCAGATTTTAATAGTTCTTTGCTATCTCCTTTCCCCTCCTCCATTTATCATCCACTCCCACTATTTTTTACCAGAATTAATAAACTTTAATCCACTTGGTAAAGCCCTGGATAAAAGCTTCATGTGCAAAAGCTGAGCCCAAAGTTCCATTTTCCCGAGTCTTGTGGAAATAGGGTGGGATGTTCATGAGTCCTTCACACCCAGGGCTCCCAGTTCCTAAGCCAAAGAAATGCTCGAATTCGCTGTATTTCATTTAGCTGACCCAGAAAGCAAATCCTGCTCACCCATGGCTTCCGCACAGCCCAAGGGTGCCCCGGGCTGGGAACCCAGGTCTGATTTTCTTGGTCAGAGGGGATGTGACAGAGCAGGTTCCTCACAGAGCCTTCAGAGGACTCAACACAAGCTTTACTCTAAAAACTGAGCAGGAGATTGTGCTGAAAGGAATAAGAAAATGTCTTTACAAACAAACTGCTGTAAGATAAGGCCCATACTGAGAGATAGAAGAAACAATGGGAAGGATTTCCATAGGAATTCCATCGATTGACTCCCCCAAGACTGTGTTAATAAACTACAGGAAGAGAGACATAAGAAAAAGAAGAAAAGGGATGTGTGTATTGAGAGTGTCTATAGCTAGGAGAAATGTATATTACTTATGTCTGCATTAGGAAATTCAGGCAGTCTGTACCTCTCGAGTACCTCAGCCTATGGGGAAAGAGAGAGGGAATCTGTGGCCAGGAAATCAGGATAAAAAGAGGCTGCAACCTGTAGCAATTCAAGAGACCCCATGGGAAATGCCCATGAGCTCTCCCTTTATTCATGAATAAAGTTACAGCACTCCTCTGTCTCCTTTTTGGACATAAACCTCTGGCGTCTGTGGATTAATTTTTCCTGGCAGTACAAAGCTAAGGCTCGCTCACAGCAGGACCCACAAGCAGTTCCTTTCCTCAGAATTTTTCAACATTCCACCCCTTCAGTCCTCCATTTCCAGGCAGGCAGCTCCGGCTTTGTCCCACCCAGTTCTGGGCCAGATCTCCACCTTCTTTGTCTCTCCAGAAAATGGTCAGCAAAGTCCTTTTTCGGCTTTGTCCCACCCAGTTCCAGGCCAGATCTGCACTTTCTTTCTCTCTCCAGAAAGTGGTCATGAAAGAAGTCTTTTTTCGGCTTTGTCCCACCCAGTTCTGGGCCAGATCTCCACCTTCTTTCTCTCTCCAGAAAATAGTCATCAAATCCTTTTTTAAAGTCCCCTGCCTTCTGCTACCACATGGCTTTCCTTGAGGACTTCCATGCCTTGCTAAGTAAAGCAAGGCTTGTTACAAACTCCTCAGGCAGGAGACAAAGTTATTCAGATTACTTTAACTAGATCTTTGTTTGCTCTGCAGAAAATGCTAAAGCAACACCCAAATATCTAATTAAAACGAATTCATTATGACTCTGCTTTTGCAGGTATGTATTTCTCATCAAGCACCGTTGAAGTGGCAATTAATGTATTTCTGACTTTTTTTTTGGCCCAGTTACCACATGCTAGTTTCCAAACCCAGATGCATCACTTTGTCATACCAACCTTAATTCGATTTTTCCAGCTCACATGAGGAAGTAGCTTTTGATAACTGGGTCAACAGGAGGACAGCGTTTAATTACAGTTCAGAGTAGTCTTGATCATGTGTTTCCTCCTTTCTGATGAAACCCAAATAAGATCAAAGACTACAGGTCTTATTTTCTGCCATATGGACCCTGTACTGAACAGTTGATTAAAAGTCTTTTTTGGCATTGAACAGTTGGCTTCTTTCCTGATACAAAAACAACTTCTGCAGAATCAAAATTTTCCACTAAGAAAACTTTCTGTTTACAATTAGAATTATTGAAATATTATCTTCATTGAAATCAATGCAGAATATACTTACATTGAAGTTCAGGATTCTTCGAAGTTACCCAAAATGTTTCATTCTGAAGCACTTCTACAATAAACTGCAACTGCAGGTTGCAGTGCTTGTATGATACAAATTAGAGCATCAATCTCCATTCTTTCTGAATGTCTTGGTTTCCCTGATGTAATTCAGTGCATTCTTTATTTAAAAAAACATAAATGGTTCATCGTGAGAGCCACAGGACTTTCATAGTGTTATGGAAAATGTGTCTGACCGGAAAATTCTGCTTTACAGCGAGCATCAGGTTATTCAAAAGCAAAATCCAAGATGCAATGCACAATATTGGAAAAACCGCCTGTGACAAATCACTCTAAAGTATTTTTTAAATCAAGAACTGTATTTCAGATAATACAACTTGGCCCTATAGAGTTATTAATGTGCTTATTATGCAGTGTAGCAACATTCATTGGTTACAGAACCAAGTTCTGTTATCAGTCACAACAAATTGACTCCAAGTGGGGCTGCACTACCTTCTTTAAAACCAAAATTTGAGCTGCTTTACTGTAGTTCCACAAGAAGTTAGAGCAAAATGTGTTTCCCTTGCTCAGTGTCAAGCTGCTTTGTTTTGATGCAAATTTTTAGCACGTCTAGAACAAAATCTTGAAAACACTTCATATTTGCCTTTTAATTTAGGTCAAAACTAATGCTGCATTATCAAGTTCTCTTGATCTCTTTTCACCCAGCTCTAGAAATCACCTCTCGCAGTCTTGAGTGCCATGAGAGTTCAGCTAAGAGACTGACAATATTTCATATTTCCACCTGCATATTTGTCTTGGAGCCTTCACTGATGAGTAAAATACTTTTCCTGAGATCCTTGGTAGCCATCAGTCTCGTCTTCACAAAAGTATTTTTTAAACTCCTCCTGTGTCTTGTAATGCTGCTTTTTTTACCCTGTTTGGGTCATTATCCTCTCTACTGTGGCTTGCAAATAAAGTAATTTTCATAAACAACAATGCAGTTTTTTATTTCAGCACCAAGGGATTAAACACACAGTTTTACTAACCAAACCTCAACATACTTCTAAAAAAAACCCAAAACCACAAATAAACAAAAAACCCTAAACAAACAAACAAAAAAATCAAAATAAAAAATGACTAAAGATTGTATACAGATCTGATGTATATTTAGCATGAATAATTTTCTCTGAGAAGAAGATGCAGAATGAGATATTTCTTTAAAAATCAGGATTTTTCTGGGTACTTATTTAACTCTTTGTTCTGCTGGGAAATTACAAATTGTTTTAGCAGCATTGTGCAGTCAAGTATTTTAAGTTTATACTGCACCACAGTGCAAGGTTTTTCTTGTCCAAATATCCAAATTAAGCAGTTGCACATTCAGGAAGTACTTACCATGGTAATTCTTAATCCATAAGTACCAAGAGATTTTACATCACGGAATTTTCTTTCATTAGAGGGTCAAATTCTGTTCCTGCCCACAAAAACCTGAGGTATGCATGAAACCAAGCCTTGGCCCACCTGAGCCGCTGTGACTGGTGCACGGAAAACTAAAAGCAGATAAATTAGATTATCAAGGTGATGAGAAGATAATCTGAGCCCTGGGCAGGTGAGCTTTCACCCTTAACACTAGGAAGAGGCTACCCAAGGGAGTGGCTGGGTGCCCAGCCCTGGAGATGTTTAAAAGATGTTTAGATGTGGCACTTGGGGACGTGGTTTCATGGTGGGCTGGCAGTACTCGGTTCATGGTTGGAGTCTGAAAGAATCTTTTCCAACCTCAGTGATTCCATGGCTGCAGATCTCTATGCACTAACCACCCCCAGCTCTGTGTCCAGCACAGTTTCAAACATCTCCCTCAGTTTCTGCCTCAGCAGGGTAAGGCCAGGCCAGCCAAGAGAAGACAAATATTTTTCCTGAAGTATCCATCACAACTCCATCCTCTCCAATGATGTCTTTCTAGGAAGATGCTACCCAAGGGAGTGGCTGGGTCCCCAACCCTGGAGATGTTCAAAAGATGTTTAGATGTGGCACCTGGGGACGTGGTTTCGTGGTGGGCTGGCAGTGCTCAGCTCATGGTTGGAGTCCACAATCTGAAAGTTCTTTTCCAACCTCAATAATTCCGTGGCTGCAGATCTCTATGCACAAATCACCCCCAACTCTGTCCAGAACAGTTTCAAACATCCATCTCCCTCAAGCAGGGTAAGGCCAGCTGAGAGAATGTTTTTCCTGAAGTGTCCATCACAACTTCACCCTCTCCAATGACGTCTTTCTAGGAAGAGGCTAAAGAAAGTGGCTGAGTCCCCATCCCCAGAGGTGTTTAGATGTTTAGATGTGGCACCTGGGGACGTGGTTTCGTGGTGGGCTGGCAGTGCTCAGCTCATGGTTGGAGTCCACAGTCTCAAAGGCCTTTTCCAACCTCAATAATTCCGTGGCTGCAGATCTCTATGCACAAATCACCCCCAACTCTGTCCAGAACAGTTTCAAACATCCATCTCCCTCAAGCAGGGTAAGGCCAGCTGAGAGAATGTTTTTCCTGAAGTGTCCATCACAACTTCACCCTCTCCAATGACGTCTTTCTAGGAAGAGGCTAAAGAAAGTGGCTGGGTCCCCATCCCCAGAGGTGTTTAGATGTTTAGATGTGGCACCTGGGGACGTGGTTTCGTGGTGGGCTGGCAGTGCTCAGCTCATGGTTGGAGTCCACAATCTGACAGATCTTTTCCAACCTCAGTGATTCCGTGGCTGCAGATCTCAATGCACAAACCACCTCCAGCTCTGTGTCCAGCACAGTTTCAAACATCTCCCTCAGTTTCTGCCTCAGCAGGGTAAGGCCAGGCCAGCCAAGAGAAGACAAATATTTTTCCTGAAGTATCCATCACAACCTCCCCCTCTCCAATGAGTCTTTCACTGCGAAATCGTGAGAAGTGTCTTTCACTGCTGCACAGTTTTACAGGACAGGCAAGGAGGCTCACACGCATTGCTCACAGCACCAGCAATGGCTTTCCTGGGGCCCGACACCTTCCCTGTGCACTCCACTGAAAAAATGAATTTACAGCCCAGGCGTTTGCAAACATCCCACTGGGAAATTAGGAAGAGGGAGCCAGCCTTGTGACAAACCTGCCAGAGAAGCCACCACGGTCCCAAGCTGTCCACTGTCCCTTCCAGAGGGAAGCTGTGCCACTCCAGGGGATTGTTTTCGGCTTTGCTGGGCTGGCGTCAGAAGCTCCCCGCCCTTCTGAGTTTAAGGGTTGCAGAAGCAAAGCCCAAACGTTGGACAATTTATAAAAACAAGGTTACTTTGTTTTCCATCCTAATTTTTCATTGCCTCGGCTGCTCTGCTGGCAGGCAATTTCATGAAGATACGGTCTGATAAACTGACTTTGAACACTGA
This sequence comes from Origma solitaria, assembly GCA_013397895.1. Lineage (NCBI taxonomy): Eukaryota > Metazoa > Chordata > Aves > Passeriformes > Acanthizidae > Origma > Origma solitaria. The sequence continues at coordinate 124,182 of VZRL01001773.1, forward strand.
ATCAATTGTGTGATTTAAAGTAAGAGCCCAAACTCAGCCAGCAAGTCATAAAGCAAAAAATTCATTAGAAAGGGAGCTGCAGTAAGCCACTCTAATAAGGGGCATCCTAATAGTTTTATGTTCAAAGCAGCCTTTAATGATAAATAATACTGTGTTTGAGAAGTAAAGAGACTGAAATAATTGTTTATGAAATTGCAATATATGGTTAATTTAGAAGAAAAGGAAGATTCACAGATGTGCTGATTTTTAAATCCTTTTCCACAGAGCTGCCTGATACAAAGGCCATGAAAGACTGGTTGTTATTAAGTGAGATCACTCATGGCATTTCTTTTCCTCTTTCTAGCTACAAAAGGCAGTAAGGAAAATTAGACTGACAAATCTTCCCCTAGATGGAAAGAAAAAGCAGAGCAAAAGAAAATCCATCTGTTCTCACTAGTGGAATTTCATGTTATCCCATATAAGGGCAAGTTTACGCAGCACATGCATCAAAAATCCTAAAATCCTGGGTTATAAAATCACCAGGACAAATGCCAAGTGCCAGTTTCAAGGCAAGTGTATGAGGCTAAGACAAAATTCAGGGCACTTTGGCATTCCAGTGCACGGTAAGCTGCGCTACAATAAATGGCAGCTTAACAACAATTATGCAACTAACAACAGATTAATATTTCATGTCTCTCAGACAAGGCACGGCAGAGAGATGGCAACTCTCCCTCCATCCTTCAGTCCACTTTCCACTCCCCAAATCCAAGTCCCCAGACCTCTATGCTTTGGAAAAACGAGCCAGTGCCAGGGAAATGACGATCAATTCTTTCATGCCAGCGTTACCCCCTTGCTGCACGAGCCAGACAAAGCTTCTCTCCACCGACACAGGTGAGGCAGAGGCACATTGCAAACTTTGGTTTAGTGGCAGAGAGCAGCAAGACAATGGCCAGAGGCCCTGAAGAGCAGCCAGATGTTGCTGTGGCTGGATGCAGCCTCCACACTGTCATCTAGTGGATTTGGTGGTGATAGCCAGGGCTCCGTTTCACACTGCTCTGTCATTTCACCCAACACAACTTCAGCTCAGACTTCTTTTTTCCCTTGTGCAGTTTCTGTAACCAAGAGTTACAAATAAACCAGGGCTCCAAAAAGACAACAGGGATTCTGCTGGAATCCCAGAACTCTGACTGGCTCCATATAGGAAACAGCATTTGCAGCTCCATCCTCACTGACTGTGCATTTAAACCTTCTCCTGTTCCCAGCACACAGAGCAATGGAATAAGTGAGGTTCTCATCAAAACACCATGGAACAACTCTCTGCAGTTCCTCATCTCCCTTGCCACAAAACCTCCCAGGAGCACAGAGGAGCTGAAATCCCTGAGCACGAACCCAGCAGTGCCTCCCCACCAGACAGCAGTGGGGCTTCTCATCTTACAGCACTTTCTAATCCCCGAGAGCTTTTCTTTACACTGTGTATGGAAACTTACCATCTCCCCAATAAATGAATACAATCCACAAAATCAGTGCAGTTTACAGAGCCATTCAACTCCTAGATATAACCTTATTCATTGAATAGTCACCTCCAAATATTAGGAAAGTCAGTTTTGCCCTTTATTTGAACTCTTTCCCATACTCTTTCTATAAAAAGGATCTTTTTGTCATAACATTTTAAAATTGAAGGTTTAGGGACTTATGCATGTTTAAGTCATGTCTGTAGCTGTTTAAGGTCTTATCAGGGGAGAAATTTGCTTTGGATGTACATCAGAACAGGTTCAATCATAGCTGGCTGCATGAGATGCAGAGCAGAAATGCTGAGGAGCAGCATCAGGTTTCCCTGTGGAAAGCTTTCCTTGTTGGCTCCTCTGACTGCCCATTTATTTCGTAGCTGCTGGAGATGCCCACAGGTGAAACAGGCAGTGCTAGAGACAGTTGTACCTGCTCTGAGTCTGTCTGTCACACCAGCATGACCACAATAAGGTGTGATGTTTACATGTGACATCTTTGCACATATCCACAGTGCTTATTCTGTGGAGCAGATGGTCCCCAGGCTTTTCCCTGCAGGTTCTCCTCGCAGCCCTGACACCATTCCTTACAGATATTTTCCTTCCAGCAGCTGTCTGAATGGATAGTGGCCAATTTATGAGCCACAGCAATTTATCAGAGATTCCAATATTGGTGAAATTGCTAGGATGTGAATGCTGGAGACTGGAACTGCACAGGGTAGTTTGAAATAACAGCAAGCAGCTGAAAATGGCATCATTGAGCCCAATGAGCCTGTTGAATCCACATGATGGTAAAGGACATTGTTATGGAGCTTGACAAATTGCAAATCTATGACAACCCCAACCCATCTCGAGCATAACTGCCACTGAACTAATTATTCCATGTTGATAAGATCAGACAAAGTTCCCTTTGTCAATATGCCTCAGAAAGTCAGTTGTGATAATGAACAGAAAAATCTGCTTTTTTTTCCTACCTGTATAATTTTTGCTTTTATCTTAGTGTGTTGGTATTTGTTCCTACCTGGAAAGAGATAATCTTTGCTGTTTTACTGTCACGGGGGTTCTTAATGTCGGCATGAGCTGTCCATTTGTCTTTTCTCCTGCACAAAGAACTGTACACAGCAAGGAACATTAATCTCTTACATCATGGACAGTTTTGCAGATTTTTCCTGTAAAGCAAACTGCCAGCTCGTTAGGATTCTGCAGGTAAAGGGAAACACTTGCTGCACCAGCTGATCAGCTCATGTTCTGGTCCTGCTGGTTTGTGTTAGGAAAACTTCCATCCACCTACACAGTATGTCTATGCCTATCCAATATTGATGACTTTTTTTGTTCTAATTAAACATCCCAGAACATTAATTTGCATGGTGGGCCAGAATCTATCTCCTACTGGTGTCTAAAATGCACATTCTTTTAGATTGCATGGACAGGGAGAGGATCTTAGTCTTCGTTTTTATCCCTTGTGTTTACAGGCTGTTATTTCCAATCATTTTTTTGTTGGTTCCTTGAAGCCCTTCTGAGAGAACACTATGAATTAAACATCTTTCGGGTTTGTATTTGTACTGTTCTTTCTAATTCTGAGCATGAGCAACCACCTTGCTATGCAAAACTTAATTTTGGTTCAGTTTGAAGGTGAATCCTGCAATTAATTCTCTTTGCTTAGGCTGCTTCTATTGCTTCTGACAACAATGCAGCTTGTCTCTGCAGTGCCTGAGATTTGGGACAGTCTCTGTGCTTTTAAATCACAAGAAAAACAGGGAAAAAAAACCCAAAAAAACCACCACAGAATCCTCAAGTGGCAACACTCCCCACAGACTAATAGTTTGGCATCCATAGAGAAAAATAATCTAACAAACTAAACTATTTCCTTTTAACTAGGAAGATCCATCATTTATTTTAAAGCTGCTTTTCATCTATAGGAATATCTTCAAAGCCCATTTAACTAACTGCAATAAATACAACTTTATACTTCTAGGGGGAAAAAAAAAAGAAGAAAAAAAAGACAAGGTATAGTCCTCAAAAGTTTATTTCAAGTATAAAAACCATTCAGTGAAATATCTACAGGGTTTTTTTCAGCATAAAGGTTTAAGAAGATAGAAAGAGTCAAGTACCAAATTTCTGTAAAAATATGATTTCTTTTAAATTCTTGAATAAGTGAAAAGGCACTTAAACAAAAGTGACCCAATGACAAACACAACTGTTACGTCACAGCGAATGTGAAATCAAACATAACCTAACACTTTATAAATAAAGGAATTAATTACAGTCTGGTTAAATTGAGCAACACAGTCCAGACAAGAGTGAATTCGAACTCCCCGCACTTCGACATTAGCACTTTTCTCTCAAGTGCAAAAAAAACAGAGAAAGAAAAGCAAGAGAAGTCTTCAGTAAACTAATGGTTTGCAGCACTGTGTTCAAACTAAGAACTCAGAGTTCAATTGGTACAGGCTCCACAGAAAGAAATGTAACCGAACTGGGTAGCAGCATAAACAGTTCAGAAATGCCCCTGATCTGTATGCTTGAACTGAGGGGTTTGTATTTCTATTCCCAGTTTACACAAAAAGTTTCCACAAAAACAGAAAGCCATTTTAGGAGCAAAACAGTCAGGCTAGCGTAAGTGGGAAATAAAAGTGTAATGCTTGAGAATCCACTGCACTCCCTTTGCAGCAGAAATATTTTTCCACTGCCAGCAATGGAAAGTATCACAAGTCGAAGTTTTTGAGAATCAGGAAAGGAAACAGGCTATGACAATTTAAATGAGTTTGTTATTTTTTGGTCAAGATTCAGTGAGCTACTCTATCTTAAAAAAAGAAAAACATTTAAAACAGCATTTACAGCACCAAAGCATGTTTTCACAATAAATACAGAATAAGATGTTAATTATTCACAAGTATGAGGAAAATAATGAGGGAAATTTTCAACACCCACCAGAAAACTGTGGGTTTTTACAATTATTCAGAAAGTTGAAGTAAACAGAAAAAAAGCATCTTAGTGTTGGCATATTTTACTCAGTGACAAAAAGACCTTTGATACAGGAGTGCTATCAAGACTTTTGCATCTTTTTTTGCAGATACATTTTCCTGTAGGTCTGAAATATCTGTTTTGAGTCTTTGACTGGAATGTGAAGAGTCTCTCCATCTCCATCCAGGATCTGTATAGCTGTATCAAGGGGAATACTGTCCTCAGCTGCAAGACAGACAAGCACGTTAAAGCCAGAGGCTCAAAGGACTCTATTCCTAATGCCTGTGGCATTTAAGATCTTCCAGTGCCAAAAAAGTTGCCACAAACTTCCTTCCTTCCTAAAGCATGGGGCACCTCAGATTTAAAACAATCTCCAATGCATCTTTAAGCACAAAATGGCAATTTGGGTGTCTTCACAAGAGGGATTTCTGAAGAGTATGAAGGAAGGTGTGACAGAAAACGTGCATTTGTGAAAGTACGAGAAGAAGCAAGAGGAAGGGCTAAAATGATGAAGAGATCAGTGCCCAAGGACACAGGCAGCAGCAACAGGAGATGCAAATGTTGCAAAATATGTTACTTGCAACCCCACAACACAGACGTCTGCATGCAAGTCCTTCACTCTGAAGTGAAGAGGGAGATGGCAGAAGGCTAAAACATGCATTTTGTTTTGTGTTAGAGCAGCAGAAAAACAAGACTAGAGCTAGAAAGGGCCTTAAAGCAAAGAAACAAGGACAGCTGGCAGCGACCTCACCCAAGATTTACAAAGGATGGAACAAACAAGATCCTGAAACTTGCCCCTGTTGTAAGAGTTGACACCTAAAGGGTATAGAAGACCATCCAAAAAGCAATTTGCCAACCAAGAGAAACAAGGAAGATGTAATAGTGCCCCACTTTCCTTCTGGGTGTCAGACAAGTAATCTTGTCCAGACTATTGGGACACACAGGTCCTGGAACTTGTGAGCACAGGTGTTATGTGTGGACAGCGCAGTGTGCTGTGAAAGTCGGATTTTTTTTAAAAATCACTTCCTGTTTTTTAAATCTTGCACTAGATTTTGCTACATCACTTCCTACATTTTAAAGTGTCTTTATATGCAATTTTAAAAAATGCAAGAGTCTTTATATACAATTTAAAAGTGTATTTAAATGTTGCTACCAGTGCTACATCCAAGTTAACAGCACAGGAAAATTTCAACATTTCCAACATATTCATAAAGCAATAAAAAGCTCCACAAATCTTTGAGACTTGTATGTCTATTCTACAGTATCCATTTAATCAGCAGAGCTAGTAAATAATAATTTAAAATGCTTTATTAAGGTTTAATACTGTAAAGGAACATTTAAAACCAAGCAAAGAGGATTGAACTTGTATTTCAAATGGGACACTCAGAAGTAACTTCACCTGTAGAGATCTCTTCCAGTTTCTTTTGCTTCACTGGTTCACATTTTAACCAATCTTCCTTTTTACTCTTGACACCTAAAAAGAAATTTTTTAAAAAATGTTTTTGAGATTTGTATATCACAAGTTTTGGTCTCCATTCAGCATCAAATTCTAACACATACAGTAGCACATGCAAAAGGAAATTTCCTTTGGGTATGAAAATGACTGCAAAGGCAGGTATACATATATATAGCTAAAGATTTGGGTTTATTTAAAAATCAAGCACAGCATTTGACATAAATAGGCTTCAGAATGCACTATGTAAAATGTTGAAAAATGGGGTAGGGAAGAAGAGAAGGAAAAAGAGATGCAAAGATGGGAAAGGTTATGGAGACTATGTGCAGGATCTGATCTCTCCCTTCTCTGCCCAGCCAGACTCAGGCACACCCTAAGATCACCTCTGCTAACTGTGCCAATCTACCTTCTACAGCCAAGCCAAGCTATCTTCTACAGGCACTTCAGAAAGCCTCCTCCTGTCATGCTCTAAAGGACTAATTTCATTCTCGAAGTCTTACAGAAAAGTGAGGAAAAGTCCCATGTTCTTTTCATCTTAACACACAGCTGAGGTCTGTCAGACAGTTAAGATTTCTACAGTCCCATGTTTTCACTGTCTGTACTTTCGTGCAACACGAATTTAAAAATTAATAGATACTTTTTACTTTAAATTACAAACGAATATTCAAAGAAGCATCATACCTGCTACGACAACTTTATCTCTTTCTGGAGAATTCTTTGTAGCTAAGCTTTCTTCACCAGGGTTTGGATTTCTGAACAGTATCTCTGGACACAGCTTGAACTCAAGCACTTCCTGTTTGCACGATTTCTCAACTGTCGAGACAGCCACATCTCTTTTCGAGGCAGCCACATCTCTTTTCGTGTCACTGTTTTTTGACACCTTGGTGGTTCTGTGCCACACAGGTCTGACAGGTGAAGTCTCTAATTTTGTCAGATAGATGCGCTCCTGTGCCGTACGTTTAAATGCCATTCTGTTCAGGTAGTGTTTTTTGGGTTCCTTTTGAAGATGAAGCTTTAGTCTGTTATTTCTTCTGTTTAGGTAGAAAAGATTTTTATCAGGAAACATTTTCTCAGAGCACTTGTCTTTGATTTGACCATCGAGGCGTCTTTCTTTGTTAGAAAAGTAGTTTTTAGACATGCTCGAAGATCGAGCCCTTTTTCTCTGCAATTTAAGCATGGAGCAATCTGCTAAGGAACTCCTTGGTTTCCAACCATTTTCTCCATTCAGTTTTTTAGCTTTGTCAGCATTTAGCATGCAATTATGTGCAAGCTGCTTCGAACTCTTTGCTTCAGAATGTTTCAGTCTTTCCTCTTCTAGCTTTGCTTTCTTAAGTTCTCTCTTCCCAGCCATATTTTCCTTCATCTTCCGTTTGTACGGCTGCTCCTGCAAATGATGAACTTTCCCAGTTTTATGATGAGAATATTTTGTATTTCTTGACTTGAAGTCTCCAGTGCCAGTATCTGAGAACTTTACAGCATCAGCTTGGTAACTACTCAATTTTTTATGTTTTATTTCTCCTGGCAATTTCACTTTCTCTTTGACACTAATGCCTACATCTTCTCTAAGTATCTCCTTTTGCTTCCTACCATTCTGTCCTTCAGCTGAGTTCTCTTCACAAGTTTTAATTTTTTGTGCTTGACTGACTTCAGAGTGCTTAATTTCAACAGTTTCTGACTTCACAGACTGGGGAATGTCCATTTGGGATTTCATGGCCAAACCTGGTTTGGTTACATCTTTTGAAAGGGACTCAGTTTTGAAAACTTTCTCCTTCTTTACAGACAACTTTGCCATGTTGTCTGCATGTGTATGATCACTTTTCTCTGATAACTCTTGTGAGGCTATCTGGAACTCTTTTTTGTCAGAATGAAGTTCTTTATGTGACACTTGGGTTCCTTTGTTAACTTGCAGAGCTTCCTTCCCATTGCTGCTTTTGTATTTATCAGCATCCTGGTTTTCAGAGGAATTAAGTGCTCCCATTTTTTCCTGCTGTGTTGTAGGCAGTTTGTATTCATTATCCACCTTTGGCCTAGCTTTTTTGTTCATCGCAGAAGCGTCTTTGCAAATATCTTTATTTTTGCTAATACTGTCAGGGATTTTTTCACAAATTGTCAGGTTTTCTGCACAGTTTTTCTTCGCTACGGCATCAGATTGACTGTTGTTCTCTTCTCTCTCTGCAGAGGCAGTATTTTCAGCTTTTGAAAGCTGACATTCATTCTTCTCTGAACCAGATGTTTCTAATTGAGAGGGACACTGTGGTGTTTTACATGCTACAGATACGCAAGCCGTTAAAAAGCAATCTTCATTTTTTTCACTGGGGTTAGAAGTTTCTTGCGGGGTTTTTTCCTTCTCACATGGATTCTGAGCAGGCTGGACACTGCCTTCAAGGTTGTCCTTGTCAGCTGAAGCCTTTTCTGACTGTTGACTTGCTGCTCTCTTGCTGTCACTAGAGGTACACTGGTTGTGTCCAGGAAGCACTTCTTGAACCTGACCAGAGCTTAACACTGCAGTTTTTTTCTGATTTACTGCATCCTTCGAACAAGAATTCTTGTCACAACTTTTAACCTCTTTTTGAGATGGATTCTCCATCCCTTCAGCCACAGAACGACTTTGTGCTGCTTCTTTTGTTAGCAGATCAGCACCTTCAATGCCATAAGGAAACTCGCTCATTAGATCCAACAGCTGATCTTTTAGGTATTTACTAGCTTCTGTCCCAAAAATGCTCACCTCTTTTTCTGTGCTATTTTTACTGGGCATGGAATTTTGTTTACTGTGGTCTCCTGGAAGAACAGGTGCATTTGTTTCAGCAGCTACGCTGATAAAGGAATCTCGTGAATTTTGAGGTAACTTCTGGTTTGTATTAGCAAGACTTTCCAAGCAATTTTCAGGATGCTTGAAAGATGCCTTGACTGACGTGTTTTGTTCAGAGGTAGAAACTGCTTTATGAGGATTGCCATTGCTTTCCTTCTCCAAATGACTTGATGGTTCTCCCAACATCTTTACCAGCAAGCTCTCTCTCTGGGAAGTGTTACTGCTCGGCTCCGTTTTGTTCAGGTCCAGATGTTGTTCCTTTTGCCTTGCATCAGATGCATTTCCTTCTGATGCATGTGTCTCATACACTGACCTGAAAATGCCTGCTATTTGTGGATTATAAAATTTATCACCTTCAACAAGAGAGCACACACTAGAGATACAAAACATCTCATTTTCCAGCACAGCTGTGGATGGATCTCCTGCCTCTAACACAGCTTGCTTGTCTTCGTGGTCTCTTACACCTTCTTGAGATATTTGAGTTTTCACTATTCTGTTTTCATCACCTAATTTGATCTGCTGCAAATCTGAGTCCACTTTTTGCTCCAGAACACAATTACTGGGTGATGACCAAGCATTTTCTATTGTTCCTTTGGCAGTATTTGCTACACTTAAGCCATTTTTCCCCTCTTTCAAGCTACATGGGCTCCCCAAGTCGATCACTGGATAGGTTTTCTCTTCAGGGGTTGGAATTTTGCCTGCCTGCTCACTTAGTGGTTTTTGTTCACAAAGTACTAAAGGAGAGACAACTGCAACTTGAGGTTCAAAGTTTTTTATCAAATTGGAAGCCAACGTGTCAAGTTTTTGTCCCACAGAGGTAGTTGTTACAGGCAAAACTGCCTCGTCCATGCTAGCCAGAACATTTTTTTTCCTTCTCTTCTTTGTGTTTTGGCTGGAGGGTGAAAACTGGTTTGCTGTGGGGTTTTCATCTGACTTTTTAGTTTGCACACTTACAGATTCTGATGGATACTTCCCCCACAAGCGCAGGCACGCAGCCAGCTCTTCCATAGAGCACTTGTTCTGGTTACAGGATGCATTTTCAGTAATGGGTGTGTTTTTCTGAGCTACCTCACTCTGGAATTTAGCATCACCAGACGCAGTTTTTTCTGATGTAGATATTGTGTGAGCCCCAGATGCCTGCTCAGCTTTCAAACTTTCTGTGTTCTTCTCACTCGTGTCTTTTAGCAAGCTTCCACCCGAGCCAGACGTATCTAGCAGTGGTTTTTCACTACACAGGAGACTCGTCAGTATTTTATCAGCAGTAGCACCAGCTGTCTTCTCTTTCAATGCATTTGTGCTGCTCAGTACAAACTGAAGAAATGATGAGTTCTCAGGGCCAATTTGCACACTCTTTGATGCAGTCTTGACAGAGCTCCCTGCCTGAGTGAAACATGAGGCATTGTTCGAGGAAGTCACAGTTCCTTGAGAAGAGGCCAAGGCACGCACATCCTTTTGTTCCAAGGTGCTCTCAGGATTATTAAACTGAGCTGGGACTTTGCTCTGAGAGGGAACAGGAGCCAAGCTTGATGAAAGGCTTCCCTGTTCCACCTGAGGGTTACTCTGAGTCACCTCTAATCTTCTGTTATCAGCACTGGCGAGATTTTTGTCCCTTCTTTCTTCATGTGGAACCTTAAGCAGGGGCCTCTCTGCCCTCACTGCTTCAGATGGGGAAGGTGGAACACATGAAAGACAATTAGCAGGAGAACACGGATAACAAGGAGGAGGAGGAGGGAGCTTACTTTTCTCCTGATATATTTTTTTCTTATAATTATGAACCCTTTCAAACAGGACAACCTTTTTTTTAAGACACTTCAGCTTTTCAGCTTCCCAAGCGAGTCTCTCCTTTGTAATTGCGTTTCCATGTGGTGCTGCCACTGAAGAAATCTGAGCATTAACAGGCCCATTCACCAAACCACCAGTCTGGCTCTCTGGAACTGAAGCAGGATCACTCAGCGGCTTGGAAGAAAGAGCTTCTATTTCTTTCACAACATCAAGCAGCTCTTTGGGAATGCCAGGCGGTGGCACAGACGTTTCATTAGAAGACCGATTTGCTGTCACACTTCCACTTGGATTACAGACATTCCTGATTGATTGACTGACCTCTCCAGATTGCTGCTTCTGACACTGTTGCTGAATACTGTTAAAGCCAGGAGCGTTTTTTGGATCCAGCGGGCACCTCTGCTGGCCAATGTTGTATCCATTAGGTACATTTTGCACTTCCTGTGGCACACCTATTGAAGATTGTGCTGCAGCTCCTGAAACACAGTTGGCAGGCAACAAAGATGGTGCAGAACATCCTCTGGCAGCTTCTGATCCCATCTGACTCAGCTGAAATTGTGGCAGCTGTACATTTGTTCCAGTATTTTGATTCATTGAGTACGAAACTTTATACTGAGCATTGGAATTAAGTATTTGGGGTTGGATATGTTGCCCGGATGTACCAAGAGGAAAAGAATTATTCTGGGGGTGAATGCCACTTTGATGCAGTGTTGCAAGTCTCACAGAATTGTGCTGCAGCATGTCTGACTGCACAGTGTAAGTGTTGGTGGCATATTGAGGCTCCCCAAGTACGTTCCTCACGTTATTCCCTGCATTCATTTGAGAGGACAGAGGAGGTAAATTTCTGCAGGGATAACTGTAGGGATTAGAGACTTGCCAAGCCTGAGCCACCTCTGGCCGTGAAGGTGCATTCTGAATGGGAGGTTTTGGAGCTGTTAGGTACATCTGTTGATGGCGTTTAACTGAGTACTTTGACATAAAAAAGTTATTACCAGTTACAGATGCTCCTGGTGAGGTTTGATCCGGAGTTTTGAATCCTTCAGCATTTACAGCAGGGAAGGCAACATTGATAGTTGGCACAAACACCATTTGGTTATTTTCAGCATAAGTACATGCATTTTGAGAGGAGGTGGCATTTGTCTGAGGAAAGGCATGCCCATTAGGAAGTATCTGAGTGAAACATGCTCCTTCACTTTGCAGGTTTGTGTTTGCATCAGCATTCTGGACTGGCCGTACATTCCAGTCCATCTTTTCTTGTTTTCTTTTTCTTCAGGCAAAACCAAAATGCTAAAAAAAGATTTTACAATAATTACAACCTTAATCTTTCGATCAAGACCTAATTCACTTACTGAAAAGTGATTTAGAATGCATTATGAACAGAACGGTTGAACTTAAATTGTTAGGTAGAGAGCAACCCCATTGGCACATCCTGTGGACTTCAATGCTGTCAATGTCAAGTTGCATAAATTGTTTCCCAGAACACAGTTAAAGAGTAAAAAAAGAACCAACTAACAATTCTATTGACTATCTAATGACTGACAAGATCTCCACATTATTCTGCTAATTTTATTATCATTCAACCTTTTAATTTAACAACAGATTTCTGTATTTACCTTCTTCATCCAGAAACAATAGGAAAAACCTCCAAGGTATGTGTATAACAGCACAATACTCAAGAGCTGAGCATAAGAAACACCAACAAAATAAAATACAGGCCACAGTTTTCAGACAGTGAGACTCAATTTCAATTACACCTTCAAATACAACAAGAGAAATGAAGAAATTAATTTGGCTTTAGTAAAAATCTCTCATAATAATGTGGTCCACTAGTTTAATTTTGAGAAATGTGACTGTCCCTCCAGTGAGCTACAAGCAAAGCACTCCTAATTCTGTTGGTAGCATTAACTTCCTCAGCTGGGAGAAGGCATGAAGCACAGAGATGACAACACTTCTGCTACCGCAGTACTGACACCTTCAGGAGGTGACAAAGTCACGGATCTCTGTCTTCATGTGCTCTATTCCAGAATGCACATGGACTACCAACAAACCCAACTCAGTGAGCCTGTTACTCTGTAAGGTTGTTAGAGACAATGCCTGCAATGCCAAACACTATTTCAGATTTTAAAAAACGCACAAAAAGCACAGAAAGCCCCATGACAATGTACCAGAATGAATGCTTGTCTGCATCTCAACAAGCTCCTGTCAGGATGGTCAACCCCACCTAGGACAGGACAAACACTCCGCTTTGTGCAAGGTGTTAGTTTCTCAACAAAATGTTTCATGCCATTTCTCCCAGATCACCCAAGGCTCCTGACTTTCCTTCATAGCCTCTTCTAGATCTTAAGACTCTTCTGATTTCAAATATGCAAATCGGAAGTATTACTTATCTCTAGCTTATAAAAAATAAAAGACCCAGTGTTATAATTTTCTAGGTGTTATTTTAAAGATTCAAAGACACCTCTATCTTTCTTCAGTCTTTTACCTTCTCTGCTCTCATAAGACACTAATAACAAAAGAAAGCAGGAAAACAAAGTTGCATATGAAATTCGTAAAAAATGTAACAGCAGTGTCAAGGCAATACTTACAGTGATGCAGGAATCTTAGAGGAGAAAACAGGCTTTTGCATCCAAGGTAAAGATTTCAGGCTGCTATCGTTACACTGGGTATTTCCTGGAAAATGATCAGGGATAAAACAATCACATCCTTGAATTAGACAACTGCTGAGGATAAGATATTTACATTTTCTGGAAACATAACTGAGAGAGGCAAACAAGACTAAGATGCCAGCCAAGTAGCAACTGCAAAATCCTTGCTAGAGGAGGAACTTCGACTACATGCAACACACAACTTCACCAAGAGTAAAATCCAATTACTGTCACTGTCAAGACAAAAAAAATTAAGAACCCCTTGCCTCGATTTTCAGAAAAGTATCTACAAAGATGCATCCAAGCTCTGTAGGAGAAGCTGCCCTACACGTTTCTAGGGGGTATGTAAAAGGCTTCTACCTTTGTGATAATTTGTGTGTCTTTTATAGCGTAAAACAGGGTCTTTGGTCACTAATCTTTATTTTATCTCTTTCCACATCTGCTCTCCACACCAAGATGTTGATTCTTGGTTGGAGGCCCCAGACTCTTGGGCACCAAGAGATAACCCCTTGCTGGGCCTTTGACCCAGCCTGGGAAATCTCTTGCATATGCAGCAGCCATTTGTGGAAGAGAGAGGGGGAGGACATCCTGCCAAGAAGGAGAGGAGTTCACTGCAATGTTAAACCTTATAACCTGGCCCAAAAATACCAGGGGTGGAGATGGCAATGGATGTGCCTTGAAACTCTTGGTGTCACAGGAGTTGTGTGCTACAGGAATTGCTATAAGAAGAACCACGCAGGACCATCCCCAAGACTCAGCTGCTGTTTTGAGATATACTGTTTATCCCTGAAGCGGTTGGTCTGCTGTTTGTTACTATATCCCAAATCTAACTCTCCCGGGCTGCATGAGGTCCCTCCGCTCCAGTGGCATCAGGACTGCCCTGAGCCTTGCAGAAGGTGCCTGAACTGACTGTTTTGGGGCCCTGCCCCGCCTGTGGGTGCCTGGTGTTCTCATGGAGGAAGGAGGAACCACCTTTTCCCTTCTTTGAACAGATTACTTCAGATGAACTCCAGGCAGCACATCCTTTTTCAAGTATTTCACTCCAACAGTTTCACTCTTACTCAGGGAAGCCATTAGGCAACACCGCAGATGTTTATAAACACAAAGGCCTACAAGGCATTAGCTTTTTTACTTCCACAGACAGAACCACTCCTAGACCAGACCTTCCATGATGCTGCAGGGAAGGTACAATCTCCTAGTACTTCTGAATAAAAGTCCCCATTACTTTGGGGACTCTGAGAAGTACCTCCCCTACCTCCAGTGACCCACAGTGTTAACACCCTGAGAACCTGCAAGCCCCAAAATTCATCATGTCTCTTCTCAGAGAACTGAAGTGAGTATTCTCAGTGAGTACTCACTTGCACCCATTTCCCCTTTTAACAGCTCCAAGTCAAATGGCTCCTGGCATCTGACCAGGGCTACTGGAGCAGGACGCTTTGCCTCAGCGGTGGTAAAACAGCTGGAACAATACCCTGATTGTAAAAGTTATCAGTGATGGATGGAGAAGCAGGATCATGCTGCACTTGGTGTTGAACAACGCTGAGAGCAGCCTGATTTAATAATCCTGAAGTTAAACATTATGAGGATGTGAAGAACAATGTTTCCTGGCAGAAGCTGGCACAGGTGAGGATGTAGCAGACAAAGTTCCTGATAAAGCAACCAAGCAAGTGATAGTACTGATAACTTAATGCTGCTGAGCTGGAACAGCTGGCCCAGAAACATCTGACTGACAGTCAATCACTATAAAAGCCCAGTCCCAATTTTTAACAGCAGGGACTTGTTACAAAAACATAACTGAAGGCCTGACACCAGGTGCTCCAACAGTCTATTAACTGTAAGTCCAGTCGCATTCAAAAGAACCACTCAGGTTCACAAACACTACATAAACGGCTCTTTTGGATTGCCAGCAGTATCTGCATAAACTGCAGAGCAGCTAAATATAGCCCTAACAATACAATGGCAATCACAAGCTAAATTTCTCATGTCAAAACACTCATTACAGCAGAGGACACAAGTCTTACCAAAAGGTGCCCCTTCTGCAAAGAGCGACGAAGACCTGTCCCTACAATTTTCATGTCAAATTCTCATCCCCCAGCTAGGTACAAAATCATGGTCCTTTTATACCTTATTAGCCATTATTGTGCAAAGTGCTGTGGGTGGCCAAATCTTCTGTTCTATGTCACTGTGCTGTATGCAGTATTTCCTGGTAGGAGATATACCTGGTAGCAGTTGTACAAAACATTTCCTGGTATTGAGACTGCGCTGCTCCTTCCCCACTTTCCATCCCTCCCCAGTGCCATGGCAACAAAAGCCTCCATCAGGTCTCCATGTCTGCTCCGATCACTGCGGGCCCCATCTCCAACTGAGCTTTGCTATTTTCTTCACTGTTTTATGCTTCCAACACTCTTAACATATCCCCTGCTAGAAGTGTGTGTGGAGATTCATCCTATGAGTGGGGATACCTCCAAGGTTACTTCTCAAAACTGAGTTAAAGATATATGCCCACAGACATTGGTATGAGTGAGCAACATCAAACTCTACTTTAATTTTTGTTTTTAGCACTGTCTCCTCCAAACACCAGGACTTTGACTGTAATTTTATTCAGTGTTATCCAACACTGAATAAACAGTACTTCTCAGTTTGTTAGCGGGTTTTTTTTGTTTGTTTGGACGTGAAGTGAACACACTTCATTCTCAGTCTTTAAAAGCCGAGGCACTCAGGCAGAGCTCTGTCTTGCCTCTCTCATGCCTTTTGGCTCTACTAGCAATTGCAGCAACCTGAGAAGCTGCATTTCCCAATCAAAAACTATTTCAGAGTGAATTTTGCAACACCTGCAGCCAGGGTGCTGCACCCAGGGAAGCAGAGCGGCCCCGCTCTGTGAGGTGACCGCAGCCCAGCAGCAGCACCCGGCCGGGGCGACAAGGCCGCGAGCCCCCCAGCCAGGCGGCTGTGCCTCGCCGTCTTCTGCCGAGGAGAAGGCAAAGTCCCCCCACAAGTTCTAGCCCTCGATGGAGTACCAGCCATGGGAGTAGCCACCAGGAGAGAGGTAAGGGGAGAGGAAGGGGCAGCCGCCATTTACCCTTTGTCTCCCCTCACGCGGCGGCCATCTTGGGGAAGGGGTCACTGCCGTTTTAAGTTTCTCTTTGCCCCCAGGCAGGCCGGGACATTTCAGCAACTTTATAAATAACTGGTGACTGTTACTTTTTGACTGTTGCTACTTAATTTTTTTTTTTTTTTTTTTTAGTAAACTGTTATTTTTTCACTTACATCTACTCCATTATTGGTGGAAAGGGACTGGTTAAAACAAAGGGAAGAGATTGGTTAAAACAAAGCGGAGGGACTGGTTAAAACAAAGGGGAGCGATTGGTTAAAACAAAGGGGAGGTAACTCATTTTAGAGTATTCCTCTTAAATTGTCTTAAACCAAGGTTGGTCAAGCAGGACCTGCCTTTCACAAGGCCATGCTGGCTGGGCCTGATTCCATGGTTATCCTACAGGTGCCATGGGATGTCATTCAAGATGATCTGCTCCATGACCTTCCTCAGTACTGAAGGCTGTAACTGCTATTATAGTGCACTATTTATTAAATTAATATTTTCAAAACTAGCTTAATAACCGTAAAGAGATTGAGTTTGGTCACCTCTACTCATGACCATGGGTAAATCTCTCTCATTCAGCCCCAAGGAGTAACCACAAGAAGCATTCCCACTTAAGGGAAAAATCTCCATGCACAGTCCTAGAAGGGGTGTGCTAAAAATCTGTACCATAAAAAAGACAGCTTGGGCTTTTATATGATAACGTGATTGACAGTCAGTCCTACATTGCTTCTATATGTTCGCTAGCTCAGCAGAACATAATTAATTTAAAATACATGGTTAGTACTTGCACTCACTGGTTCCTTTTATCAGGAAACATCTGTCTCTCATATCTCTGCAGTGCCAGTTCCTGTCAGGAAACACCAGCTTCTTCACATCCTCATAATGTTTCATTTTGAGGTGTTTCAGTCCAGCTGATATCAGCATTCTTCAACACCAAAAGCAGCATGACCACCCTCCCTCCATCACTGGCAATTTTTGCAAGTAGGGTGAAGTTCAAGCTGTTTCAACCCTCATTATATAGAAAAAGCATCCTGCTGCACTCACAGGTTTCCAACTTTAATATTTATGTTAATAATTTGAAATTTTGTTTCAATAACGATGTTCGAGGCAGGACTACAGCTGCAGATCTCCACTTACCACACTTCAGGATAACAACAGCGAAATGTTAAAGTACTACAGCCTGAACAACAGGTCTTGGGCCAAAGTTGACCTCTAGATGAACCCTTCACCAAATATATATCTGCTCATTAATGACCTATTGTTAACAATTTGATATATGTGTCCACTAATTGGCCAATTATGTCGTTCCCTTCCAGTATTTGGAAACCAGGCAAGGCCAAATCTAGCCTTGTTTGGGAGTATAGGATCAAAAACAACTCCCTTGGCTCCTCCTTGAGCCCTGGCCAGACTTTGGAAGAAACACAGTAAGAGAATGAAAACAGATGTTTCCACACTAGGAGTTATGGATGCTTGTTTATTCAGCAGCACAAAAACTGGACCCTCTCACAGCTAAGTCGGAAGCCTCATTTCCTGTGGATGGAAACACCTGCAGGATTTCCCAGTCACTGGAAGTAGTTCTCCAGTCCTTTGCTGTGACAGTGGCTTCTGCCAGCTGATGCTTATCTTTTGCTTATCTTTTTGTAATTCTTTGCAGTTTCGTATTTTAGTAAATTACATTTATTCCCTAAGTTGGTGTGTCTTTTCTGACCCTGTCCATCAGCAAAACAAATGTAGAAAAACAATGAAACAAGCTTCCATCTCTGAATGTGCCTTAAATCTTGGAGCGAACCTGGAAATTCTGCAGTTGAGAAATTACAATTATGTAATTCCATTTTAAGACTTATTCAGGGATAGTACAAAAATCAAAAAAATGAAGGAATAAGCATTCCATGGCATCTGGCAATGTACCCAATCCACAGTCCTACAGCTAATAACTGCACCCAGCAACACTGTCACAAGTGTCATGGGAACTGTGGTCATGGTGAACCAGTCAAGAATAAAGAAGTCATTCTTCTCACCACAAATGAGCTAATACAGATAAACACCATTCCACACATCAACAACCGGAACCACTAGATACAGAAAAATCTCTATTTATCACAAGCAGCATCTCAACTGAGCTCCAAGGGGTTATTCTGAAAGGTAAAAGGGAATCTTCTGCAAGCACTATGGCCTCCAGGCCTTTGGAGGAGCCATGCTGTTAGAAATGGTTGGAGGTCCCAGACTCTTGGGCACCAAGAGATGACCCCTTGCTGGGCCTATGACCTGCCCTGGGTAATCTCTTGCATCTTGCATTTGTGGTAGAGAGAGGGGAAGGATGTCCTGCCACACATGCTTCACAAGGAACTTTAACATTCTAGATCTCCATGATACCAAGCAACACACCAACACCAGCAAAAGCGATGTCACTACTCAGAAAAAATGAAATCTTCAAGATTGTGTTTGATTTCTTGATTGTATCAACCAAGCATTTATTGCTTAGACTCCTCAGCGAAAAAAATATGTTCACTTTTGCCTAATGGCTGGAAGCCTGAGAAAGCAATTTTAAACAGAAAAAAATTGAAGGGAAAAGGCATTAATAACAGGGACTGGATTCATTAGGCAAATTGACACCACCAAATATTCTATTCAGAATCCTGCAGATGAAAGCTTTTCTAATAGACTCCTTTATACAGGAATATGCTTGCCTCTGTAGAAAAGTTCATAATTGAAACACATACCTGTAAATATTATCTATAGCTCGTGCTTTTCTAGTTGTATTACTATGATGGAAGAGGGTCAGCTAAAGATGAAATGGAGTCCAAAGCTGCCTTTCCTTGGATGGAGCAACATTTTTTAGAAAATACTTACACCCACATGCTTCAACTGCAAACTTCTATTTACCATCACACTGTTCTGCCAGTTGACATGGTCAGCACAAAAGACACAGACACCACCTTTAAGGAATAAGTGTAATTTACTAAAGCTCAAAACAGAAAAGAATTACAAAAGGATAAGCTAAACAATGCACCTAATCATTGCTACAGAAGATTGCCGATAGTGATTAAGACACATCACCAGTGACCCTAATACTTTACCGTCATCCAGATCTGCACTTCAGCTGGGGAGCTCCAGTCACAGAGAAGGACTGGAGAGCCACTCCTGGTACCTGGGAAATTCTTCAGGTGCGTCCACCCGCAGGTGAGGTCTCCATCTTCGCTGTGAGAGGGTCCAGCTTCCATGTTGTTGAATAAACAAGCTTCCACACCTTCCAGTGTGGGAACATCTGGTTTCATTCTCCTCTTGGGTTCCACCCAAAGCCTGGCCAAGGCTCAAGAAGGAACGAAAAGAGTTGGCTTTGACTATGTACCTCTAAACAAGGCTAGATATCTGATTTCATGGCCCTGACTGGCCTCTAAACACAGGAAGAAATACATTCTTACCACACTGCATGTTTCACTAATGATGATGCATCTTTTGCTAATAAGCAGATACAAATATTATACAATGTTTGGTTGGAAGGTTCACTGGGAGTCAACTTCGGCTCAAGGCCTATTGCTAAGGCCTCAGTACTTCACGCACTTCACAGAAACAAGTGAAATGCAGAGAAACCATGAACATGCTTCAACCTCAGAAGAATTTCCAAGCTCCTTTCAAGTTTTAAGGCACATTTAAAGAACTTTTACATCCCCAGTAGTTGTAGGCATCCCCTTTAAGAAGTAGTGTTCGTTAATCACTCAACACCCTAATGACCGCCCATTGGAGACAAGTTTGCAATCTATGTAGAGGACACTGACTGAAGTGCAAATTAAGAACCCAACCCTATTTCCTTCCCCATTTCTACCTCTTCAGTTGCACTGATGCTGCTAATTGTGGTGCTTCAGGATGAACCAAACCAGACAATAAAATGGCTTCCACGATTTCACTTTAAAAAGAAAGATCACTCACTTCAGCAATCTTGTTCACGTGTCTCTTCAGACAGATGTGGAGCACTCAATGCAGGAACAGCAGCTCCTCACTGGTCTTGGCTCCTAGAAGGGACAACAGGCAATACCAACCATAAATACCACCAGTCTCCTATGTGCTGATTACCAGTAATATGTCAAAAGATCCCCCATCAGATTTTGAATTCCAATTTGCTCTGAAGCAACAGTCTCCTTTCATTAGTGCCCCGTAACAGTTTATGAAGGCAAAAATTAGCATTCACCTAATGCTAACAACCCTAATGGGTGCTTTCAGCATTTTTCCTTGTCTTTTCTTTTTTCCTTCCTCTTCTTAAGAGTCACCAGCAAGCTCTAAAGTTTTTCACAAGCTCTCATAGTTATGCTTAGCAGAGCAGGAGCTGCCTGAGGAATTAAGAGTTGAATTGGACCTTCTTGGCTTTCTGTTCCCTCCTTTACTCCTTTTGCAGTCTTCAGCAATTCCTTTTAAATTTTGGGGTGGGAAGTACTGCTCTTCCTCTGACAACTGTTAGTCTTCAACATAAAGAAGAAAGGCTCAACATCAAACTAACAGGTTAATTATTACAAGAAAGACCACAAATGCTATGACAAAGTCTCACATCTCCAACCCACTGATACATGTTGCTCATGGCTGCAGCAAATGAAACCAAACCAAGAAAAAAATGGGAAACAAAGTAGTTGGGAAAGACTATTTTCCATAATTTTTAGAAACATAAAAATATTCTCCTGCCAAAACACCTTAGCCTGCAGAAAACAATCTAAGTCAGCAATTTGTTGGCTT
The DNA here is from genome assembly GCA_013397895.1 of Origma solitaria. NCBI lineage: Eukaryota > Metazoa > Chordata > Aves > Passeriformes > Acanthizidae > Origma > Origma solitaria. The sequence continues at coordinate 145,129 of VZRL01001773.1, forward strand.
TTAAAGATACAGGGTTTAAGAGACAGTATTTTACTGATGTGCAGCTATTTTTTTAAGATTAGTAGAGCGAAAAAGCATCTGTCTTTTAAGCAGAAAACAGAACCAAAATGACAAAATAAAACTTCTAAAAATCTGGCAGACCAATGAACTGCAGAAAGTTTTAGCCTCTGTTTAGAAGGAAACCAAAACACCCCACTTGATATAAAGCATGCGGTAATGTTTTTTTTCTTCTGCCAAAACATCAGACAATGTATTATTTCCTGTGGGGGAAAAAAAAAATGTTTAAGCTTAAATTACAAAGAGGTCTAGATTCTTGAACTCTGCCTCCCAACTCACTGCAGTGAGGCACACGAACACTGAGCTGATGGCTCCTGGTAAACATCTTGGGAACTACCTCAGTAAGTTTTCCAAGACTTTGCGCCTTGAGACTCAGGGGAATTTTTATCCTGGCACAGGCATCAAGAGTAAAGGATTTAATTTTCTGGACAGTAATATAGAAGCAATCATTATCACAAGTCTGTCTTCTCTGCCAGGAATATCTATCTAAATGTTTTGGGACATCAGCTAGCTAGTTCAAGGGAACCGGGGCAATAAGAGCCCAGTTGTGAGGTTTTGATGTTAGTAGCAAGCTTTACTCCCATCATTCTCAGATGCAAGAGGCAGAAAATATTTTCCAGGAGTCCCAATGAGCTGGGTTTGTTTTGTTCTATTTTTAAGTCCTCCCAGCAGGCTAGTTAAGAGTAGGGAAATGCCTGAAGTTACCACAGAGCTCCTAGAAAGACTTGAGTCAACCTCCTAACAACTTCTAGGAAAACAACCAGCAGCATTCCTATGGGCTTCTGAAACACCTCCAGTGCTCCCGGGGAAAATCTGCTCATGTTCTACCTGATGCCTCCGGTTGCCATTGATGGCACAGACATACAAAGCGCATCTCCCAAGGCATAGAAAGAAAGTTGCTAAGCATTGATGGGGTACTAGCATTTTTTTCTCATTTTTTCTCACGCCTCCGCAGATGGAATAAGCGAGTCAATTCTATCAACTACGCTACTCAGAGAACTCAAAGCAGAAACAGCGAATCTACACCTCTTTGAAACCATTTTTTTCCTTTAATAGTATAAACAGTTCTACGAATTCAACCACAATACACGACTGCAGGTGTCCCTCTTACACAAAGCAGAGCACCGGCTCCTTACCGCACTCCCTGTGATGTCTATCGGCGAGGATAAAACAAAAAATCCCCTAACGCTGGACTTTCATCGCACAATTTAAACACAGCATACACCTAGTCTTCAACCCTGACAGCGATTGCTCTTTTTTGTCGGTTTCGTTTCGAGATGGAGGGGGATTTCCTCGTTGCTTTTTTTAAAAATATTATCTTTCAATCGTATCTCCCTGGATTGCCATACCCTACGGAGAAATACAGCAAACAAACCTCTGCGTCCTTAAGGTGACCGCGGCGGGGGATGTTTCCGGAGCCTGCGCATCGCATTGTCCTTGCTCGGGCACTCGCAGGACACTTATTAATTGCTGCAAATTGGTTCTGCGAGACGAGCTGCCGGGCCCCGCGCTCCGCCCGGGCCGCACGGCGCTGCGCGGGCCCCGCGGCCTCCCGATCCCCGGCCCGGCCGCGAA
>VZRL01001773.1:146825-191054 GCA_013397895.1 Origma solitaria
GGCCCGGCCGCGAACAGGGCTCCGCCCGCGCCGAGCCCTCCGCAAGGGGCCAGCAGCTCCCGGGGAGCGGCTCCGAGCAGCCGCCGGGCGCCCGGCCCCGCGGACGGAAGGGAGGACAGGACGGCACGGCCCCCGCCGCTCCCTTCCCCCCTTCCTTCCTTCNGGGGAGGGAGCGCAGTGCTCGCGGCTCACCGGGCCGGGGATCGCGCCAGCGCACCGCGCCTCTGATCTGCAGAGTGCTCCGGGTCCGCAGAGCCCTCCCGAGAGCCCTCCCGGTCCGCAGAGCCTTCCCGAGAGCCTTCCCGGTCCGCAGAGTGCTCCCGGTCCGCAGAGCCTCCCGGTCCGCAGAGCGTTCCCGAGATTCCTCCGGGTCCGCAGAGCCCTCCCGAGAGCCTTCCCGGTTCGCAGAGCCCTCCAGGTCCGCAGAGCCCTCCTCCCTGCCTCTTTCCCTCCCTCCCTGTCTGCCTTCTCAGCTCTCCGGTGAACTCCCACAGCTCCGTGCTTCCAGCGCGTCACGTTTTTTAGGAAAAACAGAGTGGTTCCCCCACGAGCTTGGGAGCCGCTGAGGCTTCAGATAGAAGAAATGCTATAAATATTCTGATAAAATAATCGGTTTAACCATATAGAAGAGTTAGTTATGATTACAAGAAGAATATAGTGAAGAATAAGGTATAGAAATGGCAGGAGTGCTGCGTTTAAAATATGCAACCATAGAAACCTTGCCAAGAAGCCTACTGGATGTCTTGTGTTTTGGTCAAGAAACTCTGGAGACTGTCATGCACAGCAGTTACACTGCTTGGAAACCCTCTGCCCTTCCCATCTTGATTTGAATATCAAGGATTCCAATCAGTAGAGCTCAATAGAGGTGCCCACTGATTGTCTTAGGGCACCAATATTGATGAAGTTATATAACTAGCAAAATCTATTATTCTAAAAGTTAAATTTAAGAGCAGGCATATTATGCATTGTATGTAAAAGAAATCATGTAACTATGACTTAGCACAAAAAGTATATAAAGTTGATAGGTTTTGTTTACTAAGCAGAACATGCTTGGAGGAGTAATCCCGTGTGTTCCTGGCACTGAAAAAGAAGTGTCTTCTCATTCACATTGTGCATAAAGAAAACACAGGAGTCCTGCAAATTTATTTTAATAAAGGGAGAGAGTCCACTAGGCCATACTCCCGTGGTCTCTGGGGAAATTTTGGAGGACACAGCCTCCTTTTATCCAAAACTCCCGTCCGCATGTTGCCCTCTTCCTTTCCCAATTGGCTGAGCTGCTAGGAAGGCACAGACTTCCTGAGCCTAGTACATCTTCCTCCTTGAATATGTATTGTCATTTTCCCTTGAAGTTCAGAAGTTCAGGCTGTCTGGGTCCCGCAATAAACTTTGTGTGGGCCTGTCACAGTCCACTCATAAGCGGACATGTGATGGTTTGTTTCAGTTATGATCTCAGAGTGCAGAAAGAAAGTAAAGCAAATAATTCAACAAGTCAAGGGAGTTAAATTTCAATCCAAATGGGAACTTTATTAATTGTGCCCATAAAGCAGCTTGCGATAGAAAGAAAGAGAGAGAATAAAGGAAAAGATAGGGAGAAAAGGGAAGGAAAAAAAGGTAGCTACCACCACAGGTCCACAGACATCCATTGTCTCTGGGGGTCCCAGTCCAGAAGGGGTTCCTCTGCCTCTGTCTTCGATCGACGTGATTTCACGGTGGGGGAGATCTTGGAAACTTCAGCTGTTCCAGAGCTGTCTTTTATGTTAGTCCATATACCTGGTCCCTCCTTGCGACCTGCCTTTGCTCCCCCTTAATTCTTGTGGAGATATGCCAAACTCCACCTGGCAGGCCCCACAAGCCAAGAGAGGAGTGTCTGAGGTGCAGTCGGCTTTGAAGGCAGGTCCCCTCTTCTTGCACATGCACTCCTCCTAGAGACGGTGGTCAGCTTGGGGTCTTCGAGGAAGGCCGGCAGTCATCATTACCTTAAGCTTTAGATGAAGCAATCTTTGCATATGCTTTGTTGGGGTATGGGTCTGTGGTAAGTCCCATCATTAATTTCCCTGTTTCGCTTCATGGATCTTTCACAATAGTGGGCAGCAGGGAGTCTATGGGTCGTGGATCTTCCACAATAGCAGGGACTCGGAGACAGGTACAAAGCCTTCGTTCTGTACCAGCTGTGGCAGGTACAAAGCATTCTTTGCGTACCAGCTTTGGCCATTTTTGTAAGGCCTGCATCTGTGGTTTCTGAGGCTGAGCACCTGATGAGAAATGTTGGGACAGAAATGCATCCTTTGACCGACCCTTACAGGGCCCTATTTTTCCTATCATTAGTGAATACCCCCACCCATTGAGTCATTTGTGAAGACATAAGCACCCGCTTTGCCTATGAACATCAGATGGGTGTTGGATCAGTTTCTTTTGTGCCATTTGGTCACACAACTGGGGACCCATAAAGGTCTTGTAGTGTCACCGAAATTTGCAGGAGTTATTCCCATGCATCCAGCACCATCATGAAGTAATGCCGACTTCTTAATACTGTGTTGGTGTTGAGGAGTTTTATTCCTGAATTTTGGCAACAACTTAACAATGCTGAAGTGAAACATTCTGAGGATGTGAAGAACAATGTTTCTGGCAAAATTTCCCAATAAAGCAACCAACAAGTGACACTACAGGCAAGGTATCTAGAGCTGCTGAGCTGACACAGCCAGCCTAGAAACCTATGACTGACAGTCAATAACTTTATAATATAAAAAGTCCACTCACACCTTTTCCTTTTTTTTTTTAATTATACTTTCTAACACAATGTTGAAGTATTAAATCAGGCATTTTTTATTGCATCACTGGTCACCCAGAGGATATTTCCTCTAATTGTCTATGTCATTACACTTCACAATAAAGCATTTTTTCCACCATGATCATACATATTCATTACAGTGTACTTCCTGGCTAATACATAAACATGGTTTTCCTAGAACTTATTTGCATGCATCCACCTCTTACTGGAAGTCCTCTTATGAGTGTAGAGGGTCATCTGGAGGGATTTCTGGTGGTTGTACTCACCAAGTGCCCCCAATGTTACAGATGACTTTGCCTTCAGCTTCTCTTAGGGTGTGTGCTGTTGTTTCTCATTACATTGCTTTGCCAAAAAAGCCACTATATCCCTCACTATCTGTTTATCCACTGGTTCCAGCTGCGTTTAGCATCCTGTGTGTCTACTTTTACATTCTGCTATCTACTTCTTTCAAACACGTTGTTCCCTTCTTTGGACAAGCAAGGCATTGTTATATTCCGTTCCTTTTATCAATGCTGCCTAGGCCTGTGTAGAAGTGTGGGCACCACAAAGCTCATGGGCTGCTATGTCTCAAACAACAGTAGCCACTGGAGTGCAAGTGGGCAAGTTAGAACAGGATGTGGCAGGAGAGGGAGGCTGTATGGAGGAAGAGCAGCTCCTTTCTGGAGCCCACTTCCCTGTTCTGGTCCACATAGACCACGTAACACAAAAGACAGCGCAAGAACAGAGATGGGGCCAAGAAGCGGGCATGAACTGTTGGCCAAAGGATGGAGACCGCCAAAGACCCTCAAAATCCCACAACCAATTTCTAGAGAGGTCTTCAGAGAGATTTAGATTGACTGGGGAGCTTTGGCCATCATCAGCTGTATGAAATAGAACAAGTGCTGGATTCTTCACCTAGGACAGGGTAATCCTGGTAAAATGTGCAAATTGGGGACTGTAAGTAGAGTTAAAAAGCACAGTTGGCTGTCTGAAGCACTGTTAGGGCTTGAGAAGGAACTTGTCACAAGATAAGCAAAGAAAGGAGGAATTTGCAACAGGAAGGTGCTAATTCCAGGCCTGGTGGAGGTCATATCTGGTTAGCACACCCTGCTTAATGCATCTGGACAAAAATTTCTGCTGTGGCAAGCTGTGTGAAAGGAAGCAACTACTCATATGCCTATCACCAGTCAAAGATCACCCCAAGTTGTGGGACAGGCAGCATCTGCAACCAACAACAACCACCAGAGCCCTGCAAAACCTTGGAGGAAGGATGTGCAGAAAGAGGACAGGCCCAGCCTCACTTTGCATTGCAATGAAGGCATGCCCATCCTCAATTCACATGTCAATTAGGAACACATCTCCATCGATACTCAGACTGTATAAAGGTGGTACCACCAGCAGAACAACCTGGGACCCCCATCACTGAGAAGCCCAGGGTGAGGAAGGATTTTATGTCTAAAGGATTTAGAAGCGTTTAATCATTAAATAATTTAACACTTACAAAATTATTCAATAGCATTTACTATAAGCAAAGAAGTAACTTAACTATAAATCTGAGTTGGCAATATTGATACTGGACTTGCTCTAGGGTATGTAAAGCCATTCAGACACTCATACACATGGACACAAGGCAATGTGTACAGAGGTCAGTGAAATACTCATTTGGAATGCCTTTGCATCTCCCAGCAGGCTGAGCTTTGAGGAGTGGTGTATCAACCCAGAGCCCACTGTCAGCTTTCAGTGACAGTCCTCAAGTATCAGAGAATGAGGGTTGGCAGGCTCTGAGAGGTGTCCCACTCTGAGGCTGGGATACACAGTCCACTGAGGACCAGGAGAGCTCCAAGGGTCTCACTTAAGACTGCTGATGGGGTTGCAAAATGCTTGGCTTCAGTCATCTGTCAGTCTCCAGGGTGATTCAGGCAAGTAATGTTCCAAGACTCTCAGGGCATGGCTGACTGTCTCTTGTCCTTTGTTAGGCAACAGAAGTTTCTGCTAAGGATAGTGCCTTCCAGCCTTAGTCATGCATCAGTTTCTGATAAGATCAAGGGAAGCTTCATTGCCTAAGTCATTCCTCAAGATTTAGTCCTAATGAGAATTCTTGAGATTGTAGAGCAGCCTGAGGAGGGGAGGAAATGCACCCCCAAAGGGAGAAGTGGAGGAGGAGGAGGAGCTGATCTCCCCTCTCTGGTGACCAGTGATAGGAAATGAAATGGAGCTGTGTGAGGGGAAGTTCAGACTGGACCTTAGGAAAAGGTTCTTCACTGGGAGGATGGCCAGTCAGTGGAACAAGCTCCCCAAGGAGCTGCTTGTCAGTCAGAATTCATGGAGCATCTGGGCAACATTCTTTGTCATATGGTTTGGTTTTAGAAGTCCTGTGAGGAGCAGGGATTTTGATGACATTTATGAGTCCCTTCCAACTTGAGATATTCTTTGATTCTGTGATCTGAAAATCCAGCGCTACAGAGTTGAATATCCACAACATGCCAAACAGGTTTCAAGAGCCTGTGCAAATGAGGAATTAAAACTTGTTTCTGTATTAAGACAAACTCAATATCATGCTACATTTCTAATTACCTTTGCACACATACTCACACACTCACAGGCACTTCCCAGCTTCCCATCACAGCAGAGATATCAGGAGTCTGTTGCAGCAGATGCCCTTGGGGTGCTTATTGTGTGTTGGTTCACTTGTTGCCCAAGGCTTTATGGTTTCCTTGCCAGTCAGTGCCTAATCTTTTGGGGATCCTTGACCTTTGCCTTCTCCAGATTCCAAGCTGTCAGAGCATGCCTCCCAGCCAAGTGCTGTTGGTGTGGCACTCCCACCCCTTCCTCCACTGTCAGGCCTGGCCTCCCCTCAGTAAAATATGTGTATTTGCACAGTGTCCTGTGCTAACAGGAGCTGCCACAGTGAGGTGTGACCAGCGCTCTTTGAGTCAAGTTATCTGCCCCCCAGGCTGGATTTTCTCACCTTTTGTGAACATATCTGATGTTGTCAGATGACTTCAACAATAGAAGTTGCATAATAAAGAACTTTGCTTTCCTTAACTGATAGATTCACCCAAATCACTCAAGCATTGTGTAAGATTACATCCCCTAATAAATATACATTAGGTAGGCTGAGACTGTGTATTAGATAGATGGGTTCATGTGAATTTTACTATGTAAAAGAAATAACTTTTTGTCCCTTGGTGTGCTTGATTTGTGGAAACCTCCACTTTGCATCTGCAGGGATTGGGTGTACTGAGCCCTGGTGTGTGCCATGGCTGAACTGTGGACAGGAGAGCACTCTGAAAAACTAAGGGAGTCCATGAAACATAACTACCATAAATTAATTATTGGAAGGTGGTGTCAGGATGCTCTGCTTGAAGACAAATGAAGTCCAGCAATTATATCCATTACACTGCATTGGGCCGAATTGCCAAGGTAACAATGTTGGAAACACCAGGCTGAGACAGAATGGCAGGAGTAGCAGAATTAAGGCCAATTAGAAAGAATTAATATGGGGAATGTTGGGTTTTTTGGGAGGAATCTGGGCAGAGACAAGTAGGTGTGTGCAGAGACAGTGAAAACACCAAATGGGTAATTAGATATGAGGTAAAAAAACGAAGAAGGGTGGGACCTTTTGGCATTAGGGCTGGGAGTGATTATCAATGGTGGCATTCAAAAATGGAGGTACTACGGACTAAACACATCCTGGTTTCAATTTCCATTCTGTTTTGAGTTCATATGCAGTCCATGGCACGTTTGTTTGTGTGTTTCAGCTCATCTAGATGCCCAGATTCTGTTTATAATTGCTCTACATTAGGTTGATTTTTGGCAAGATTGAGTCAGAAACTGCTCAGGTTATTATCATTTGTAGTCCACACAAAGTTAATTTTATTCCAATCACACCCCACCACCAGTAGCAGTATTGTTCCCTGCATCTTGAAACACAAAAAACCATTACTGATCCATTGCACTGACTTTCATAATTCTCAGAATAATGAAGGCACACATAATTTCTCAGAATAATGAAGCTCCCAGACATACTCCCACACTTGTTATTTCCGTGATCTTCACTAATAATAGAAGGAAAGTCTATTTTCACTGGAAGAAACAGTGCTTCACTTATTATGCAGATGCTGTTACACTAGATCAAATTTTAATTACCTAGCTCCACATCATGGCCCTACTTGGGTCCATCCCCTGAGCCTTGCTGAGACATCCTGGGGCTGTGTCCACCCCAGCTGCCAGCGCTGGGGATGGCATCCAGTTGAGGTTCAGCTCAGGGTTGTTTCCCCCTCCACTTACACCCTCCTTCCTTTTTGACAGCAGATCATCACCCCCACACAGTTGCATGTCAAAATTCAGTGTTGCAGTAATTAGAAGTGAATAACATGGCTATCAAAGGGATATAAGCCAGCAGAATATTTTTAGTAGTCTACCCATTTTAACTGTGGTGCAGGTACTCATTTTTCATTATGGCATTTCATTGATTTGATATGACAGGTGACCCATCCTATTTATAGTCACAGCAGGAGCTTCACCTTTATCCTAAAAATTGTGTTCTGTCAACAGTTTCAAACAAACAAAACCGCATATACACACGTTCAAAGGGACACCTTCACTGCTATCATTCATACTTTTGCATTTTTCTGGTTTATTTTGTATCTCTGACCATTGCTGATGAAACTCAGTTATCCAGGTTAAAATACCTCGCTCTGAAGGAGTTTCTAGTGAAGTTAAGGGCATAATGAACAGCATCTTCATTGCAGAAAAGGGTTTTGAAGAACTAAATCCCTGATGCAAATCAACTTGAGTTTCTTAAAACAGTCAAAATCAGGGATAACTGTACTTTCAGTTCTTTCCTCTCTTGTCCGCTGTTGTCTGTAATGCCTCTGTAACAGTTTTCATGCACCACTTATGCAGTCAGGATGGCTGAAGGTCACTCAGCACTTGAAACTGTTGCTTCATCATCATTCCTTGAAGGCTGGTCATGGTCACCGAATCCTTGAAACCATGGGCTCCAGCTGAGCCTTATGGAGTCACACATATGGGGTGTGTTTCCAGTTTCCAGTTTCCAGATACCAGTTTCCTTAATGTTTGTGTTTCTGTTGGGCACTGATATTTGCTGTTTCTGACTGTATCCCATCTGGCAATCTCTCTAACAGGCATATCCACCATTCTGTCATTCCGTTTCCTAATCCTGTTTCTCTGATGAGCTTTCATGTCTGATCCACAAATGGTTCCCAGACTGATTCATCCATTTATCAAGCTCTTTACATGGATCCTTATTGAAATAATCATCCCATCTCCTGACTTTCACCACATTTTGGCTCAAGCAAATATCCAGAATCATAATCCCTGCACGCAATAATCTGAATCTCAAACCACTCATCCCTTTATCATCTCATGACCTATAAAATCACTGCCGGCCCTGCACACTGGGATTATCTACCCAGAAGTTTATCCCCATGGATGTTCACAGCTGCACATCCAGTGCGTTTAACCCTGAACTTCCAACAGCCAGACACATTTTGCTTGTGCTGAAATTATACATTCATGTACCAAAGCCTTCCAAAGTGGTTGGGCATTCTTGTTTTGGTCCTTCATTATTAAGGGCGTGGAATCATAACCTGAACAGAATCAAATTTAAACCCATGCCAGTAATATGTCATAATTAGACAGATGTGAAAAAAAAAAAAGGTGTTGTATGCATGTATTGTATTACCATTAACATATAAAGTGAATTTTGAAGATTGAATATGCTAAGACTATTAGAACTCTACGCCCAGATGAAACTATCAAGCTACAATATATTAAAGGACATCAAGTTACATCAGAGAAAACACGAGCCATGCTACCAGGGCACTGTATCTTGATAGATGTAAAACCCATGGAGCCACAAATGGAAATGCAGTCAGGACAGTGTATTTTGATGGTGCAGCCGTGAAGCCCAAGTACATTGGAGCTGTCTTTGCTCGTACAGAGGCAGGAGCTGTGCTTTGGTTCTGAACTGCTCCAAGGCTGAGATTCGCCAGCAGTTGCTTTGCCTGAGCCTGTCTGGGCCTGCGAGGGGCTTTGCATTTGTTTGTTTAGCTGTAACAGCGGTTGCCTAACAATCAGATTACATTTAATATTATCTAACTGGCTTTGACATTAGTTAACTTTGTGCAGTTGTACGCTATACTGTTAGAGAAGTTTTTTATGTAACTACGGTAGTGCAAATAGGTCATTTTTCCTTGTCTATGACCTAGAATTGCCTAGGAGAGTAGGAGTGCAGGATGATAGCACAGACCTTGAAAGCACAGGCACATGATGACACCAGAGACCCCAGTGTCATAAATAAATCACTCAATTACTGGCTACTAAAGGAATGCAGCCTTGGGAGCTGGATAAAACCAGTTTCAAGGGGAAAAAAAAAACAAAACAGAGAAAACAAAGTATCTAACATCAAATAAACTAAACCACAGACAGTGAATTTTGTTAAAATAAGGAATTGTGAAGCAATAAAGAAAGAGGAAGATATGGTGGGTGTTACAAAATACATAAAAATAAATCCAAGCACAGACCCTAGAGTGAGGAAGTTTCTACCATCAAATTTCTCCCAATGAAGAACAAGGCACACCAACAAATCACCACAAGTCTCCTATTTCGCTGTTGACCTTTGGGGCCACAGGGGTAGGGGCAGGATGATTCTAACACCAGAGAACAGGGAAGTTGCCATACAGCTGTCTTAACTGCCAAATAATGTGCTTTTTCCTGTAATAATTATATTATTTACACTATTAATGTTGGTACCATTGTCACCAGACTGACAGCAATGCTACCCATTCTTTTAATAATTTTAACTGTTTCTGCTGGTGCTTCCAGACACAATTTATATTTACCCACCTTGGTGTTCCTACCACAAATCTCTGCATCAATAGATATAACTGCTGTTATAAATGAATTCACAAGCCGAAATTTTAACTGTATAATATTGAGCATTTGTTAATAGAGCAAAGGCAAAAACAGCGCTGGGTGCTTAGCAATTTTGCCAGAGGCACCCCCATCCATTGTACAGTGAACTTAAGTACTTTCTTTAACTGTTACATATTCATTAAGCCCAGAAGGTAATTTACACTTCACTCAACTCCCCCCTCCGATCCTTGCCCCCTTCTGCCAGCGAAGGCGCCTGTCTTGAGGTCTCGGATCCTCTGGATTGCCTCAGAACTGATGGCAGAAATCCTCCCGTCTATGTTTCCTCAGTTCCAACTTAATTTGTAGGTGACAGTTCCTTTGGGAGGTGTGAGTCAAGATAAACTTCCTGGGATGCCTGTGGTTATCTTCTTTGTTTCTTTAGGATGTCTTGATCCCCGGCTCTGTGGTTTATCAACTTAAAAGCCATTTATTACCATGTATTTATTACTACGTTTTCTAGCATATTACAACTATCTCGAAGTTACAATTTACCCTAACCTTGTTTCTACTTAATTATATTTTATCTTAACATTGTTTTTTATACAGTACACATCACTTGTCAATGTTAAATTCATTTATGCGAAAGCCAGCGTTTATCATTCATTCATTTATCACAGCTGCTATATAGAAATTGGCTTTTTCTTTGCTCTGTCTAAATTATCAGTCACTGTGTGTGGTTCTTACCTTTCTTTCTTTTCCAGTGAATGGATCTAATCACTTCCTTTCACAATGAAGAGGCAGTGGTGGAAAGATCCCTTCTTGCCTTCTCACTTTGGATTCTCTGCCAACTTACGTGGCAGATATGAAACAAAATTCACATCAAGACCCTACAGATAAGGGAAGTGATTTCAACTTAACTTCATAAATCGACTCTGTTTACTCCTATTTTCACCAGCAGAAGTATCAGTATGTGTGTGTCCAGGTAATCTGGCCAGGACAGTTTGTGCAGAACATGTTGGACAGGACATGAATCCTCTCTACATTCCTCAAGTTCCTCCTCATTGCTAAAATCAAACTTTTGGACAGCCTTTGAGAGTCAACAGTTACTGTGGTATTTAGTTTCATTGCACGTGCATCTCAGACAGCACTGCTGGGTCATTGTTTTGCTTTTGTTTTCCTTTTCCAGTTCCATCCTGGCTTCAGGCCAATTCCTTTGTCCTGTCATCTTATCTTATGGTTTCATTTTCTTGTTCTCAAGTTATTGAATGAGACCATTCACAGGTTGTACTGTGATCCAGGCGAACTGCTGACCTTAGATAACAATATATGCCATTATTTTAGTTCTTGTTCTACTGTTTCTCCTCATGTTTCCACTTGCCCAAGCACATTTCCACTCTCACTTCCAAAACAACCTGAGTATTCATGATGCAAATGTCTGCATAAGTTCCAAATAAAATTTTGGGGTTCGTTTGCAGATTAGGATTCCAAGTTGCTTTCTGTTTGAATGCCACCAATCACTAACATAATGTACATAAGTCAAATTGCTATTTGTACTTTTCTATTGCATCCCCAATCATCAAAACTTTACACTCTTTACACATTTTAACAAAAAAAGGTATCAGCATGAATTGGTTACAAACGACATAGCTTTTTCATGTAGTACTCAAATCCATAATTGCTGATTTGTTTCTCTCACTTTTCATGCTAATTAGCCCAGATGGACAGTTCTGCCCTCCATTTCAGCCGGGGGTCCGTTTTGAGGAGGTGGGCAGTGGCTCAGTGGTCTCAATTCCCTGCCAGAACCACTCTTCCCCCAGTTTCTGCCCAGTCCTGCTGACTTCACTACTGGTGGCTCTGGTCCAGACAGCCCATTCATCTCGGGATTGTGCTCCCTTTTCCTTAAAACAAAGGATTAGCCAAGCCTACAAGTTTCTGTAAGTTCCACAATGCAGCTGCTTAATCCTAACTGCCTAGATATAGCTACTGATTAACAGCAAAAAACCTGCAAAGTTTGGTTCAGATAGTGAGACTAGGTAACTTGCTCCATCATTAGCTCACAACTTGGAGGTAAAATATTAAGGTTTAAAAAACCCAAACCAACAAATTCAGGAAGACATTGGAATCCTTTATATTAAAAAAAGAAACAATAAAAGAACACAAGGACTCTTTTTATTTCCTTTTTTTTTTGTGTGAATACAGGTGATCTTTAACACATTACAAAAAACAATATTAGAGCAGCTGTATCACTTTGTTATGACCTACCACAACTCTAAAATATTTGTAATAATTTGACAATCGTCCATGTCAAAGATTAATCATGTAATTATCCCTCTGACCTTTTTCACTGAAACCCATTGCAAGCTGATCTCTTATCAGGGACTCTGTTGGTTCCTATGGTATTCAACATATCAAAATATCAACTCAAAATTTTTAAGAGATTAAAATGGGCTAGGAAACCATACTACTGTGCTGTGTGCCAGAGTGGCATTTCAAGAACATACCCAGGTTTATTTGTGTTGTGGATGGAAAAGGAATAGGAGTACATCCCATCTGTAAAATGTTCATAACAGTTCCAAACGCTCACATCCACACTTCTGATTTGCTCTTTAGATGATACTTGTGGAAAACTGCCAGGCTTGCTATCTCGGGATTCATAATTGCTGTGGTTTGCCAGCCAAAATTCTCATGGAGGATTGATGAGGATGGTTGAGCAAAAACATGAGCTAAGCCACGCTTATCTTGCACCTGGCTGGAGCAAGGCGTAACAACAGAACATTGTCAGCCCAGTGTTGTCTCAGCAAAGCACCGAACAACAACAGCGTCTCTGTGCCAGCCTCGCTCCCCCTCAGCCATGGCAGCCTCCTTACAGCCCTGCTCCTTTGAGCAGATAAGGATGTAAAGGCTCTCTGGCGAAGGTCAGACGGCTTTTGCTGCTGCCTCAGCCGCAGGAGGAGGGCTCTGAAGTGTCCTGGTTCTGTTCTGTCTTTGTTCCTCTGTAAGTCACGTAATTCCATTGGATCAAAGGTGACCAAAGACCCTCATTGTCTCTGATTTGCATATAAAAATATCCCCACCAATATCAGTATGAGAAAACAGCTGTTCCCCAATGCTGCATTTGCAGGATATGATACTCCTGAACCAATCATATTTGACTACACCACATCTCCATTTTTCCGAAAGCACAACATTTATATTTGAAATCCTCCACTTTCAGGGAACAAGAATATGACCCCACTTTGCAAAAACTTGTATTTTAAATCCTCCACTTTTGGAGAACAAGAATATGACCCCACTTTGCAAAAACTTGTATTTGAAATCCTCCACTTTTGGAGAACAAGAATATGACCCCATTTTGCAAAAACTTGTATTTTAAATTCTCCACTTTCAGAGAACAAGAATATGACCCCACTCTGCAGACAAGATTGTGGGCTGGCTCCTCTGTCCTCCTCAAAGCAGCAACGCCTCTTTGTTAAGATCTGCACCTCCACCAAATTGCTTTGAAGTAAAACTGGCAACACCTAAACATAGCACTATAGACTTTTATTTTGTAGATCTAGTGCATTTATCACTAGTAACCTAACAGGAATCTATAACCTATTAACTATTTGCTAATCTGTGGTCATGGAAGTTCTTACTGAACACAACCAGACCTAGAGTACCAAATTGTTTATAGCCAGAAATTAAACCCAGCCTCACCCAATTCCTCTTTTCTCTGAGGACAAGCTGGAATGCATGGGGGGTTATTTTCTGCCTAATTTCATACACTTATCACAACATCTGACATAGCCCAGTTTTGTATTACTTTAAATCTCTTTCAGTGTGTTGTCCCTTGCTGATTTATTCTACACCACACAAAACCAGCTTCTTCAATCCTTTCTTTTTGTGGTTACCTGGATGAGGAAGTGTTCTGCTAATGGAACTGACCTGCTCTCAGGCTTGTGCTGCATCTCAGCTCCTACCACACAGGGCTATGAACTGAATACTGAGTCACAAGGCCTGCCAATGGAGGACAACTGCAGGCAACAAACAAAACACTCATATTTTTATAGTCACATCTGATGAAAATTATGATGCGGGAGAATGGGACCCTGATGAAACAAATTTTTGTTTTATTTCTAATAATCATTATTTTGTTTTATTAATATGTGCTACAGTGGAAAGCATGAAGGGCAAGGACATGACAGCCAGGCTGAGAGCTCCCAACACCCGGAGCTCAACCTGCAGCTTGCACACTCCTACCTGCACTCGGTGTATTCCTCAACATTTATGCTCTTGTAACTTAACAGTACAATATTTCTGGTAATTCTTAGACACCAAGCCTTGTAACAGGTAATGTGGTTTTGCACGAGACAAAACTAGGCAGTGGAGAAAGCAGAGTGTGACCAAGTCTGTGGTTGGTTGAGTCATAAGACGAGACTTTTCTAAAATGAGGTTTATTCAATCTATGTTCAAGGAGAAGTAGCCTTTTTCCATTGTTTTTTGTGGTTAGTTTTTGTGAGCTACATTTAGTTCTTTCTTTTTTCCTTCTTTCTGCCTTGCCACCACCAAAGAGGAAGACACTTG
Organism: Origma solitaria; assembly: GCA_013397895.1. Taxonomy (NCBI): domain Eukaryota; kingdom Metazoa; phylum Chordata; class Aves; order Passeriformes; family Acanthizidae; genus Origma; species Origma solitaria. The sequence goes on from VZRL01001773.1 coordinate 161,038, forward strand.
AAAAAACGTTTAAGTTTCACTATTTTGCAACTATGCAGTTAACAGGAAGCTTCTCCTTATTTAAGCTAAAATAGATTAGGTAGTTCTTAGAGATCTCGCAGATGTCTAAGCAGCCAAAAGCATATGTTCTCTGACCTCCATCCTCAAATCTCTGTCCTGTAGTTTCTTCCCATGACACACTTTCCTGTTGTCTCCCACCTAGTGCATGATTATTGACAACCACGTCCCAACAGCTTTCCCTAGTGCAAGCATTAGTTAAACATTCCATGGAGTTGTTTCTGCAAGCTTTTCTTTTGCTTTAAACAGAATATCCCAGGGAAAAAAAATTGTTTAAAACGTTTGTATTAACATCTGGGACAGAATATACATTTTTGTGCACCATGAACAGGCAGTATCATCCACCTTTCCCCATCCTGATGATATGTTATTTCCTTAGCAGCAAAGTGTTACAAGTTTGGTGCCAACTTAACAGAAACAAATCAGTCTGATTGATATGGAATTTCTCTCCATTACACAACATATGTGAGCTAATTGGATTTAAAAGGCGAAGGGCAAGGACATGATAGCCAGGCTGACAGTTTCAAAGGGTTAAGCTTAAGCTAAAGAAATGCAAAGCAAGAGAACAGAGGAGGGGAGACAAGTGCAGAAATTCCTCATGGATGCCATCCTCAGAGAAGCAGTGAAGTTGAAAAACAGGTTTCTTTCCTTCACATGTTCATCCAGTATAGGTCCATCCATGCTGCTTGGTCAGCCAAAAGAATTTGCCAGCCATTTCCCTGAAATCACCTGTAAACTCTAGGGTATTTGGTGAATGTTCAGTTATGGTAATTTTAAGTTTAGTTAAAGAACAGAACTTTATTTGCAGGAATTTTCAAGCCTTGTCATCTTTGACAGTTTTCAAGCTAAGCAGGAAGAGCAGAGCAAAAAAAATTACTCGTTGCAAAGATTTTGATCAAAATAACTCACCTACAACCAATATCAAGTCCTCAAATTGTTCTTAGACATATTTTCTCCTGATGCTCTACAACTGCATCTCTTAAAAAAACCTTCATCACTCCAATTACTCTCCACTCCCCTCACATATCTACGTTTCATTTCATTTGGCAGCCTTTGCAGTGTGCCAAATATGCAATCACCTTTAACTGCTGCTTGCACAGTTCTTATCAGTAGCCCATGTTCTTACCCAAGAGATGTCTATTTTGCACACGATGTGAGCAGCATTGCCTTGCTTCTGTTTGAGGCTTGCAAACCAGACAGCAGATCTACATCAGCCTCACAAATGGTTTCTTTATTCGCCTGTTGTCATGCACAAACACTTGAGCTGCAGGGCCATCTTGGTCAGCTTGTCACCGGTTTCATAAACAACCACCAGCACTTGGAGATTTTCTAAAAGCTGCAAAAATTGGGAAGTGCCTTGGCACGTCTAGACCACAGTTTAGCACACGAAATTTTGTTTACTGCTCAGTACTGGGAACTTAGGTCCACCAGCTCGGCCCATGACCCAAGCCACTTCCTGCGGCCAGGAAGAAGAGTATTATGGGGAGCTGCCTCCCTCCTGGTGTGAGGCAATTGATAAAAGGAACGGAATATAACAGTGCCTTACTTGTCCAAAGAAGGGAAAAAAGTGTTGTAACAGAATGTAAAAGTAGACACACAGGATGCTAAACGCAGCTGGAACCAGTGGATAAACAGATAATGAGGGATATAGTGGCTTTTGTGGCAAAGCAATGTAATGAGAAACAATAGCCCTAAGAGAAATTTATGGCAAAATCATCTATAACATTGGGGGCACTCGGTGACCACCAGAGACCCCTTCAGATGACATTCTAGGACCATAAAAGGACTTCCAGTAAGAGGCAAATGCATGCAAATTAGCTCTAGGGAAAGCGATGTTTATGTATTAGCCAGGAAGGGCACTGTAATCAATATGTATGATCATGATGGGATAAATACCCTGTTGTAAAGTTTCATCACACACCAGGTTAGAGGAAATATCCTCCAGGTGTCCAGCATGCTGCCATAAAGAATGTCTGCTTTAAAATACCTCAAAATTGTGCTAAAAAGCCTCTTCTCTAGCTGATTTCAGTGTCACACTGCAGCCCCAGCATTCTCAGCACCACACAGAGGGAAGGAGAAATGTCAGCCAGCTCCAAGCCCTCACTGGACACCACAAATTTCCTATAGTTCACAGATATTCAGCTTCCTGTGATATCCCATCTCACGTCTGTCCCATTTACACAGTTTTGCTTTAAATTTGTTCTCCTACATTACAGTCAAATTCATTATTATTCTCAGTAGTAAAGACCTATTTCCTACCCACCAGAATTCATAAGATTTCTGAGTGGTTGTAGAGACCAACTCCCAACAGAGAGGTCCAAAGTAAATCTAAACATTTACAATTCAGACCACCACTGAGATAATTATAGTTGTCATCTTACCATCATTTCAGAGATAGTGTCATTTACTAGACACAAAACAATCAATGGGCTTGTGAATTAGCGGAGGCTCATGGAAATGAAGTTAATTACTTATTCCTACCAGGACAAAGCAACTGAGAACTTCTAGCTATTTTTTGGTGAATGAACCTAACATAAGTGTTTAAGGGAGGCAGAGCATTTTAAGCAAGGGCTACAGAATGAGCCAAACACCTGCAAAATAAAAGGAAACAAGAACAGCTGGAAAATGTCTGTTAAGAAGATGCACAAGGTCGATAAATGTTGATTGGACCATTATAAGGAGATTATGCAAAACACAGCGTGTGTGTAGGACCACTGGGGTGAGCAGAAAGGAGTCCAAGTGAAGCACATCTCCCAGGCAGCACTGGGAGAACAAGTGAAAAGAACAAGGGAAAAAAGCCGCTCCAAGGGCTCCACCTCCCCTAAAACATTTCACCACAGGGACACCACTGGCTGCCTTAGGATGGCTGATCAGCTTCTGCCCCAGCACAGCCTCCCCTCCCGAGCCCTGCCCAGGATCCATCCCAGCCACATTTCTCCGTGCTGCTGAGCCCCTCCAGGCCAGCTTCAGCTCCTTGGCTTCCAGAACCATTCTTGCTCTAACTTGTCCATACCTGAACTCTTAACACTAAGCAATCCAGGGTTAAGCAACTCATTAGATTATTTAATCTCTTTAGGTTAGGCCATTTCTGGAATTGTTGGAGACAAAACCTGGTTTTACCTCACCCACTATAGAATTTACTGTACCCCAGCACTGCTTGTGGTCTCCTACACAAATAGCACCTCATCTCCAGCTCTGAAATGAGGGCTGTACAAACCACCTTCCCCTTTCCTGTGATTTGGGCCCACCATCACTGACTTTCAGTGACGAAGGGACATCCTTCATGAAGGGATGAAGGACGACACCTTCACCTTTTGAAGGGACAGAAGCAGGGCACAAGATCTGCTCTCTTACCACCATGCAGCAAGTCCAGTTTCAAGTGACAAAGTCCACTGATCAGACACAAACTACACTGGCTGAGAGCATGAGATACCTTTCCTAAGAAAAATATTATTCTTGTTAGCACGGAAAGAGCATCTTACAATTCATAGAGGCTAATGAACCACAAACAGCAGCAGTTAGTGAGTGCTAAGCAAAGAAACCTTCTGGCATCAGAGATAAGGCTCATGCTATACCCTTGAACATTGTGTTCCTTGGGGCTTACCAATTTTGCTGCTCTTAGTCATCTCCCTGGTTAGAGACCAACACAAGGCATTCTTTTAACCCTTGTCCTGTTGTTTTTCCTGCTCCTTTCACATACAAATGTTACATTCGCAATCCATTCAGAGTAAGTGCAATACTCTTATTACAAATCTCAGTCGGGAAGTCAAAGCAATAAAGCTCTATGTGTGTTTAGCTTCTCTAAGTTAATGTAAGATGGAATATCTTTCAAAATCCACAAGAACTGTCACTGTCTCAGTGGTAAGGTAAATTGTTCTAGCAGACTAACGCTATCTCTGTATAATTGTATATTGCAACAATAAAAAAGCAGGTACTTTTGGAAAGGATTTGACATTTTCAGATCACCTTTTTTTCACTCTTCATACCATGTGATAACTGCAATGAACTATCCGTGGAAGTATCACAAATATTATTTTCAAAATAAAATTAGGCAGTGAGACCACTCTTGTTGACATCAAAGAACATAACTGAACATGTTACACCTCCTGCATCACTCTGAAGAACTCAGGGTGGTTTTATATAGGGTAGTCCAAGAAACCAGAAATTCCATGAGAAATTAGAAATTCTGTAACACATGCTCTGGGCTGAAAGGCTCTATGTAAGAAAAATAATGTAATATATAGATAGTTAGCAGTCACAAGATTTGTAGTATAAAAAAATGGAAGTCGTTCTGAAGGTTTGAAGCTGATCATGATAAATGAATAAAATGTTATCTAAAAGTTGTAAATAAATAATCAATTGAAAATTACTTTGGGGTGTCTAAATGTCCCTCCTTGGCTAGGAAGCTCTTTAGCCAGATGTCCTTATCTGTGTATCTTATTCCATGACAAGGTTTCACCCTTTCCAATGAAGCATTCCAGGCACCCTGTATATGTCTGAAAACTGCACTCTCCCACACAGGGATGTCTGTACGGATCCCTCACCATGGCTCACTGTCATTCTGGAGCTCTGCAGCTGAGCTGGGCTGGCTAAAGCTTTCAAGACCCCACATAATACATGGGCTCAAAATCATGGAAAACTGAGTCCTCACTGAATGAATCCCATCATCTCTTGTGCCTGGAGAACCAAGCCATCATTGTGTAAATGAAAAAAAAAAACAAACCACTGTCAAACAAGACAAGAAACTATAAAATTGCTTTACTGCTATTTAAACCCTGTCAATCTTTTTATTTTTTTTTTACAGCTCAGTGACCTCCTGGCTCCTTAAACAGTAAACAGAGCTCTGAATTGCAAATGAAGTAAGATTTATGATTACTTCAGTATAGGTCCATCTGGTGTCAGAATCTGAAGGGAATCAAATACATTTAAGTAACCTTGATACATCACTGTGACAGTAACACTGCCATAATGAAATTAATAGCAGTAACCATAATGCAAAAGCAGTGTGTGTATGTATATATGCATAGTCTCTAAAAAAAAACTTAAACCTTGGACAAGAATGCATGCACAATACATTCACTGATCCTAAACAAGAATATCTGTTATGCATAAACACCATGTGCAAAGATGGTCAAGATGTCACACCTGGAAAACATTGTATGTTATTGGAAAACACTGTATGTTATTGGAAAACACTGTATGTCATTGGAAAACTGTACCTTGAAGGCTGTCTAAGAGAGAAAGGCACTGCCTGTTGGAGTATCAGCCAACCACTGAGTCACGTAACTTTTGGACAAGAATTGTATAACAACCACTGGAGACAGCATGATCATTATGTTCCAAAATGCAGTCGTTATGTGTGCGCCATTGTTTCAGGACTATGTTTGCAGAATCGGTCTGGCATTCTTTAGTGCTCCATTTAAAAGTGTTATCTTGCCATCGCTAAAGAAAACAAACCACAAATGTCTGCAGAGGATCAAGTGTCCAGCTCTTGAGGCCAGGCCTGAGCAGTGGGCCACCATCCCCTGGCCAACTCCTCCCAGTTCTATTTGCTCAGCATGACTCCATACGGTGTGGAACATCCCCTGGGTCAGTCAGGATCAGCTGTCCCGGCTGGGTCCCCTCCCAACTCCTCATTTTGTATCCAGATGTCAGCACAGGCTGCCAGTCAGATCAGATCATGATGATATTGCAATATACCTTTCCAGCTGTTTCAAGTTTTCAAAATTACTATTCCAACCCTCATGCTGGTACCTTTTTCCTTGCCAACATAATTCTCAGTCACGTTAATACACAGCAATAACAAGATTTAGCACCATTTCTAGCAAAATTTAATGGTCAGGAAAATCTCCCTTGTTAAGTGCAGCTAAAAGAGGCGGTGAACAGTCAGAGCAGCAGTGTGTGCGTTGGTGCTCTAGATCTGATACCTTCTGGGATCATTGTCAGGGGTTATCTAAGAAGCCTTTGGGAAGCTTGAGTTGCCTGCTGCTGTTGGGAATAGATAGCTACAGGAGGCCTTGACTTCTAGGAAGGTCTAGCAGGGCTAAACCGTGTCAGTGATTAAAGAGGCCCTTGCAGGTTTTGTTCCTGCTGACACTGATTAGGGTGGGTCTGGTCCCCACCTCAGCTTGAGGGCTATATAAGAGCTGGGCCTGAAACCCTTAAGCTTTTTGGGGCATTTGGTGTGGAATGGGTTGGTGCAGATATTGTAAAAGAGAGTGATTTCAAGCGCGATTTAGGCAGCATTTAATGGTAGGTTTTGCTGGTAGAGATGCACCTTAGTATTTGGGATTGCTGAACCTGAGCGTGCAATGTGTGTTTGCCACTAACCACACAGTCTGTGTGTACTCTTTGAAAGGGCTGTTCCCACAGGAATGTGTGAAAGTGTAATGCTTTCAGCAACCCTCAGTGTGTACCCTCTAGAACATTCCGTCTTGTACCGTGAGAGATGGATGGATTTGTTTTACTTGGAAGAATACTGTAAAGATGTGAGGAACAATGAGGCTATTGAGCCTCGCTGCAGAAGAATTCTGCACAGCAGTGGCTCCACCAGAGAGGACTGTCCTGGAATGACAAGAGACATGTAAGACTAACCTTCTAAAACACCTTTTTCTCTTAACCATCTTGTACTTTTTCCTTTTGAGATCCAACAGAACCAGAACTTCACACTACAAAGCAGCCATAGAAAGATTGAGGTCCTCAAAGCCTTATTTACCTTAGTGTTTATAGAAGAGTTTGGGTGGAAAGGGACCTTTAAAGGTCATCTAGTGCAACATCCGTGCACATGTTTGACTAGATCAGGTTTCTATTGAGCTTGATCAGGTTTCTGTGCAGCCCACAGCAGACTGGATAATTATTTAGTCAGGTAGATTGGAAAGAGCTTCAACTTCTGAGCTGAAAGGATCAGCAGCACAAAGACAGGCTGGAGACCACTCCCTTGTGTCAATACTAAGGTCATATCCCTTAATATCTTCCTTAACGACCTTGAAAATGTGATATGCAAAGGGAATGCTTGCAAGTTTCCAGATGATTCAAAGCTGGGAATGGTGACTGATGTTCCTGATTGTTGGTAAAAATGGGTAAAAATTTTAAAAAAAAACCTTAACACCAATGTCATATTGGAACCAGGCATTCTTTATTCAGTGCTGGATGCACAAGGGGATATCTCCTCCAAAATATCGTGCATGCTGAATACAGAAAAGCTCCTGTTTATATACTATATTTTACATGCATATCCATTAATTTTCCCAGAATAAACATAAATATGATAATCATTTCCCTAAAATCATTAGCATATTTCCTCTCCCCTTTAGGCAAGCATTATTCTGTGCTGAGGGTCTCTTTGGTAGCTCCTGGTGGCTGACCCCGAAGTGATACCTGACAGCCCAGGGAGGCCTGCCACTGAACCCAGGAGCTTGGAATGAACACAGGTGAATTAAAGTGTTGACACGACTATAACTTAACAAAATAAAGACATTAAATTCACTATAACAGAATAGCTGACAACAGGCAGGAAATCTAGTAAGCAAAACTGGTAAAAGAGGAAGATAAGCAGCTGGATGTAGTGTATGCCTAACCCCTGTGCAGGGAAGAGATAAGGAAAACTGGCTGGTTCTGCATGGACAATAGGGTAAAAATAAGTGGCTTGATGCAATGTATATCTAACTGTTTGCTGACTGAATACTAACCAAAAAAGGAAATAAGGAAATGTAGTAAAAATGCTATATAAACCCATGGAAATCTATATGGAACAGAGAAGCATTTTGTAGAGCATAGGCTCCAATGCTTTCTCTCAGCTGTTTATAACAGACAAAACACATTTATAATGCATTTTTAATAGACAAAAATTGTTTGTCTGTTGTCTTTTGTTTCAATAACTGGCTCATGATGACTGAATAGCATTGCAAGGGTAAATATTTAATTAAGTGCATGAGGTGTCCCAGCCAAGCTAGTCACATACAAGCAATTTTTCTTTAGGCGGTTTTATAGTTTTCACCATAAGGGTACGATTTGGATCATCCAATTACCTGCTAATGCATATTTCTAATTATCCAATCACAAAGTATATTTTGCAGGCCTTGCAGCATCATCATGCATCAGCATCCTTGTGGTTTATTTGCTAATCCAGATGTTTCAGCTCTTTAACAAAGTTATCGGGCATCAGCAGCAACCTGTGTTTCTCTTAGATATGGATCCTTCAGTTAATTTTGTAAAAACAGAAGTTTCCTTCTGTTAGTAAACCACTTATTCTTTTTAGTAGGGGTATGTGGTGGGCCTTGGGTCTGAAGATGATGCAGTGTTTATTTGTTAATAATGCTGCTAACTTCTAAGGACTGTCTGGTCTCAATTTACATCACACCATCTAGGCAGAAAAGTAAAAAGGAAAGAAAAAAAACCAAACAAAGATAAAATTAATTGCGGGACGAAAGGCCTGGCAGACAGCAGGCTCTTATCTCTGCAGATGGATGGCAGTGCTGTGGAATGACACTGACGGGAGCAGGGAGGGAAAGGGCCCTTAAAACAACAGTGCCGCTTGGCTGCAGGGCCATAACCTCCGCTGTATTTCCTCCAGGCTTGGCAGGACACGTTCTCCTAACTCTGGAGCTCCGGAAATGAGCAGTCGGAGCCCCGTTTTTGAGTGATGTGTTTCATCGTTCCAGGCCGCGATCCGGGCGGGCCGGCGCCGGGACTACATCTCCCGTCATGCCCCGCGCGCCGCCGCCATCTCGGCCGGGCCGGGCCGGGCCGGGCCGCTGTCCCGCATTCCCCGCTCCTTTCCTCGGGCCCCGCCGCGCTCCCCGCTCCCCGCCATGAGCTGGGACGGCGCCGGCGAGGAAGTCCGGCTCCTCCTGGACCTGTGAGTGCCGCCCCGCCACGCTCCCGCCTGGGCGCCCTGCGAGAGGGGCCGGCCGGGGGCAGGGAGGGGGAGCGGGCCCGGCAGGCCTCGGGCGGCGGTGCTGGCAGGGCTCGGCAGCGCTCGGGGGCTGCAGGAGAGCGGGCAGGGCTTGTCGGAGGTGCCCTTTTGGGAGGAGTTACAGGGAGTGACAGGAGCGACACGGGTGGCGAGGTTTGGCAGGGAGGTGACAGCATGATCCCCGACAGATCGGATGTGGAGGGACGGCTGAGGATCTCTGGCTTCACCTGGCCCCAGAGAATCCAGTGAATGGTGTTTTGTTTTGAGGTTTTCCCCATGTTGCTACTGAAATGGCCTAGAGAACAAATGTTCTAACACAGTGTGAAGTATTAGAAAGCAGGCATTCTTTATTGCATAGCTGGACACATCTGGAGGATTTTTCCTCTAAGCCGGGTATGTTGTGGCACTTTAAAACAAGGTGTTTGTTCCATCATGTTCATAGATACTCTGTAAGTTTTCCTCCTGACTAGTATATAAACATGACATTTCCTAGAACTAATTTCCATGCATCCACTTCTTACTGGAAGTCTTTTTGTGGTCCCAGAGGGTCATGTGAAGGGGTCTGTGGTGGTCACCGAGTGTCCCCAATGTTGCAGAAGATGACTTTGCCTTGAACTTATCTTCATTCAAGGCGCTCTTGCTTCTTGCATAACTTTGGCACAAAAGCCACTATATTCTTTGTTATCTGTTTGTCCACTGGTTCTAGCTACATTTAGCATCCTGTGTGTCTACTTTTATATTCTTCTATCTAATTTGCTAGTTAGTCTTTAAGCTCTATCTTGCAACTCCAAGGGGAACTGAAAATTTCTATTCTCTGCATTGTCTGTCAATGTCAAATTCCTTTGTGTTCCGGAGGAAGTTAGAAACAGCACAGCAATAAAATATTTCATTTGAAAGATAAAAGAAAAAGGGCTAGCAAAGAGTGCAGTTAGTCTCAAATGGTTATTCATACCTTAAAGCACTGAAGATAAGATTATAGTTGCCATGGTATAGCCAATAAATGTCTTACAGTTTTCCATAAAGTAGAATAACAGTGAAAAATTTATCATTTGAATGATTGTTCAAACTGCAAATCGGTAATGTATTATGAGAATATCAGCTAGCTTTTTGAGAAGAAGGTCATTCATCTTAATAATCATTCAACCTAAATTTAATATTCTGTGGCAAGAGGCAGATAAATGTAACTATAAGACTTGGCATAGCTCACATTGATTTCCATGTATCTGCATTGGTTTTGGAATATTTTCTGCAAATTTGAGTGAAGTAGGTGGTCTAGCTGTAGAGGCCCCTTTTGAGGCATGGCTGCATTAGTGAGACAAACCCCTCCTTTCTGCTCACCATGTTGCACAGATCCTGCCTGTGGGGAGGTTCACAACTGTGGTCTTTAGAGTTGATGATAATAAATGGTGTGTTTATTATCTTCGATGAGTTTGTTTAGGTTTTTTTTTTTTTTGAGGTAAACAACTATTCTTAATTCCTGCAGTCAAGTAAAGGAATGTTGTATTAAACAGTAGATAAGCTGTTTAATCTCAAAGAATGTGGGTGGCGTAACCTATGTGTACTGAGACAGAGCTTGGTACAGGCTTCTCTGTTGGTCAATCAGCCAAGTTCATCCAGCAGTCCCTGAGGGTCTGTGCAGGCATTGCATTCTTGCACATCTCTGCAGGAATGAGTTAGAGGTGATTGTGGTGCGTGCTTGGGTTTATAATGATCTGCAGACAAGGCCTGGGTTCAGCTGCCAAGGTTCTGCTTGAAATCAGTGTCCTCCATGCAGTGTCTTCTGCAGTGTCCTGCTAGAGGTGCTCTTCCTACCCTGTCTGAACTTTTTTAAACATGCTTCCACACTGGAAATCTTGCTTAAGTGGGTTTTCTTTAACATGCTTCCACGCTAGCAATCTTGCTTCTTTCCTGGCTGAAGTCTGCACTACCCTTCAGATTATAAAGCATTAATATTTTGACCTCTCTAAAGTTTTTAATTGGTGTGAGTTTAATTTCCTGCAGTTAGGTGGTGTTCTGATGCCAGACAAGGTTTTGTTGCAAAACCAGTTGCCTGTAGGGACTCCAGAGCTGGGGTTATGTGCTAAATCTAATTTGGCATAACTCCAGGCTGCTGCTGCGCCCTGCACTCAGCCACTTGTCCTGCCAGCGTTGTTTCTGTGCCCTCAGAGTTTTAATCAAGGGGATCTTCATTCAGATCAGATGCTGAACAGCTCACACTGCCACTGAGAATTTCAGACAGCACGAGGAAGGCACAGGAAAAAGTGGTTTGGGGCTAATTTTTGCCTTCAGGTGCTTGGGGAACACTTTCAGGGTAGGATCAGCTGATTGACCCCAAAGGGCAACAGCTGAATCAGTGGTGGCATGGAGCAGCTGGAACTGATAAGGCACCACAGCTGGATGCAGAAAATGATATTTTATGGCTTGCTTGTTCTAATATGTAATGCCTCCTGTTGACTGTACTGTAACTTTCCTTTATTTCAGATGCCTTCAGTGTCTGACAAAGAACCTTTCCAGATACTCTGCAGATATTAAGTCATTGCCACCTAACATAAAGGATAAACTGATTAAATTAATGAGTAGGCAAGGGCAAATAACTGATGCAAATATTGGTGAGGTAAGAACCCATTCAAAACTCTACTGTCTGTTTCAGGAGGGGAAGGTAGCCTCTCTTGCACACCAGTTTGTTCCTGAGTGTAGTGTATCTCAAGAAGCTCATGCATAATTTATTATATATATATAGTATAAAGGATTTCAGCAACTTGTTAGAATTCTGTTGGTAGAATTCTATTGACATTAAGCACATGATCTCCATATAATTTATTTAAATTTTACTTCTTGGAAATATAATGATGCCAGAGCTGGAAATTGATAGTTCAAGTTCTCCCATCCCTTTTGCTTACTGATGTGTGTCAATGTTTCAATATGGCACCACTTAATGACTTTTCTTCGGCTATAAATTCAGAGGCACATCTGTTTTGGGATCTGTTTATTGTTACCTTGTTCGGGCTCAAAGGGAGGCATGAGAATTAAGGAAAGCTAAAGGTTGGCCTTGGTGAAACAGAAAAGGAATGACTCCCTGTGCATTCCTGCTTTGTCCTGTAACTCAGAAGAGACAAATGTTATCAGTTTCTCAGAGTCAGGATAGTGAAGCCAAGACTAGAGGCAGAAGCACTGTTACAACAAAAAGTTACAAACGAAACAATTCAGCTTTAGATAAAATGGTTTTGTGCTTACACAAAATAAGTCTTTGAGTAAAAATGAAGGCCTTATTTATCTTATTTTGGAAAATTTGACTGGACAAAAGGTGGTTTATTTTAAGTAAGGAATAATTTCAAAACATCCTAAGAGATTATATAATTAAAGCCGTGTGTATAAATGCACAAAATCCATTAGGTTATTTTTAGTCTGGAAATAAACTAGGGAGCTTAATTTACAGACTTTTCTGCTGAAAAGTCTGAAATCTCATCTGTATTTGTCTTCATTCAGCAATTGATCAGTGGAGCCTATTTTCATGTGACACTGGGAAATTCTGCTCTGGTTCTTTTTTCATGTGTTTTTCCTTTCTCTGTTCCTTCGATTTCCTGCAATTCTGTCCTCAGTTGTCATCACTTTCCTTGGGCATATTATACCTTAGCTTTCTTTGCTAGCTGTTTCCCTTTTGTTTTTATACGTCCTTCATGTCTTTTCTTTGTTTTTCAGATTTTTTAAAGGTTTTCACTTAAATTTCAGTTGAAATTTTGCTAATCTGAACTTTTGTATAAACTTCTATTTAATCTCTTACCTCCCTATTCTTGTCCAAATTTGTGTTATCATGCATCTTTTCCCCCCTTACCCTGCTTTTTGCTTGGAGCAGCCATCCACATTCATGCCAAACTCCTTATTCTAAATCCCTTTTACCAAAAAGTTTTACAAAGCCGTTCAGCATCTGTCCACAAGATACAAACCTGTATTTTTAAATGTCTTTTTTTTGAGTGCTGCATCAAGACAAACCTTTTTTCTATCTAAAAATCTTCTATATTTGCAAAACGGCCAGTTTTCCTTGTTGGAGTGAACAGAGGGAGGGATAGGCCTTTTACAAGCCTGTCAGCTCTGCTGTTATCTTTGCTAGTTTGTGGAAATTTATGCTTTTATCCTTGGGAGTTAAGGAAGGGAGTGACAAGCTGAAGGGAGTATATGGCTGTTGTTACTAAAATCTGAGGCCTTCCACTGCTCTGGGTCCAACTTTTATATATGTTCTCTTGGGAAAGATTTCAGAAAAATCCCAATCCTGTGGGAGTGAAAAATCCCATTTAATGAGGATTTGGTACCTCCTCACGGTATGATAATGAGAGTGCTTGTTTATTAGCAAGAGCATGTGTGTGGGTGAGAAAAATACTCTGGGGGAAAGTACCTTTCAAATATCACTCTTATCTGTTATGCAGATTTAAGTTGAAAAGTTCTACGTGATGTCTAACATTACAAGTATTTTATATAAAAATGTGCATGTTTGATGGTAATGCAGAGTTTGACTGAAATGGTGGCTTTTCTTTTCAGGTATTGCACCATGGTGTGGAGTCTCTGGACCTCCGAGACTGTGATATTTCAGATAATGCATTATTGCAGCTTTACAACTGCAAGCAGCTGAAAAAAATCAACTTAAATTCTTGCAAGGAAAACAGATTTGGAATCACTTCAGAAGGTGTGTTATCTGTGCACAGATAACTGGGATCTGGTTTCTGGCTTATTTTTCTTGTTAGATTGGAATAAGTTGTAAAAAAAATATCTAGGGTAAATATTGCTTAAAAAAACCTCCAATACTAATTAAAAGTCTCTTCAGTGGTGTGAATTACAGGCCTAGAGCACTAATTATCTTAGGAAAGAGCTATCACATTACTCTCCTGCTAGATTTCTGGTAAAACCATGCTATGCTGATCATATTTTCCACTCTATCTTCATTATTCCTTCCTCAAAACTTGTTCCAGAGCCTTTGGACTCAGCATGGTGGTTATGTTGAAGAATGAGTAACTCTTCCAAGTGTTGTTTTTTCGGCAGGAGTCATTGCCCTGGCCTTGTCCTGCCCTTACCTGCAGGAAGCATCCTTCAAAAGGTGCTGTGATATCACTGACAGTGGAGTTCTTGCTCTTGCACTCAACTGCCAATTCCTGCAAATAGTGAACTTGGGCAGCTGTTCAGGCATCATGGATGCATCTCTGCAGGCACTGGGACAGAACTGCAAATTTCTTCACAGTGTGGACTTCTCATCTACTCAGGTAGCTACAGTGGCAAAGCCGATTGGCTTTTGTCTGTTTATTTTGGTTACTTTTTTAAGATTGTCATGATAAAATGCAAAGGGGATCTTTTTACCTCTACTCCTGATAAGATTTAGGACCATAGTTTACTTCTAATGTCTCCCTCTTAAGGAAAAGGAAGGGTATATTTTCCAAATTGGTGACTGGAAAAATACACATTTTGGTATCACAGCATGTATGGTGAACCAAAGATAAACTTTTGTTAGAATCTCCCTAGGGTTTTTTATCAGTATCTTTAATTAGTGCAATCAGTTTTTTTAAGTTGTAAAGTAATGCAAAATATTCCATGTAAAAAAAATAGAACCTTGGACAGATTATTGCCTGCTTTCAGTTAGGACAAACTGACGTGGGTAACAATCCAGGATGTCAAACAATGCAAGCCCTTAGTGGAAGTAAATACTCCATAATTAAATGATAGTTTAAGAGCAACTGTGCTTTCAGAATGGCTTGTCAGAGTTATGTTAGAGAGTCAACACTGAAAGAATGACATTTTAAATGTCAGAAATGGCAGGGAAGAGGATTTAACAACAGTATTTAGCATAAGAAGGGGGAAATGAGCTGCAAAAGCAATCCTGAAACATAGTTCATAATTACAGTGAGATAATGAAGAGAGGGAAAGATTTTTTGCTGTAAATGTAGCATTCAATTGATGCTGATGGTGAGTAATTATGTTAATGTGAGTCCAGTACTGAGCATTCACAATGAAGTGTCAGATCTGGAAAACCTGTAGGAGGTTCTTATTTTAGATGCTATTCTTCTTTTGATTCTTCCAGAAGTAGGGTATCAAAAGAGTCTTAATGTTTCATTTGGTAACTTTTATTATTGTCGTTTAAATCTATTTCTCCGAATTTACTTCATTGCTTTATTTCCTTACCTCTCTTCCTTTATAAAGAATAGCTATTTCCCTGTGTGTATTTTAAATGAGATAAAAACTTCTTGAGTAACAACTTGTTTACACATTTTTTTTTTACTTTTCTGCTATAATTACTTTTTTCCCCAACCCAAATTGGTCTAGGTAGAGCAGAAATGCTTTTCAAACCTATAAATTAAAAGTGCTGTGCTCTGACCATATTAGTGTACCCACTGTTAAATGAGACAAGAAGCTGCAGAAACAGCAGTTACATAGTTGGAAACATCCTTGCAGAAAGCCAGGCTGGATCACATGGCAGGAAAATGAAACAGTATTTAATATAATGAAGAAAACCCCACCTTGGATAATTTTCTCTACAAGTTTACTTGGGAAGAAAATACTGTAGTGTTAAATGTATTCACTGACTGCAGGGAGTGAATAAATAAATAGGATTTTCCCACCCAAATAGCTGTGTTTGAAAAAACTGAGCTTTAATCTATTGTGTTTTTTTCTCCAGGTAACAGATGATGGCGTTGTAGCACTAGTGAGTGGGACATGTTCAAAGAATTTAAAGGTAACTGACTTAACCTAATAACAAAGGCATGAACAAAAGAAAATACCTGCGTTTTAAAATTATTATTGTCAGCAGCATTACTTCTGAGGGAGGGTTTTTACTGACTGACTTTCTACCCTCTTTCAAGATCCTTGGAGTTTATAAATTGGGAAGACTTTCCATAAGATAATTTTTTTTTATTTTTACCCTGTGATCTCCAAAGTATATTTTACCGAATCCTAATTTCACTAGATTTGATGGTCTTCTTCCTGCATTTCTTCTTGTATGTTATATTTATTGATAGGTAAGGCAATTTAGAGGGGGAGAAAAGTTGGTAATAATCTGTTTATTTATTCTGCTTTTCATCTTTTCCTAGCATGTACAAGAGGTAGTAGTCCTACAGCTGCAGAGAAGTGAAGAAAAGAACAGGGTTTAGTCTAATCTTGAAGAAGTTCTTAGACTTTTTTTTTAGGATAAATGGATAGATAGATTTATCTATCTATTATTTTATTATCTATCTTCTTTATCTCTAGAGATAGCTTTTTAAAGATAAATAGAAATACCAGCAACTTTGGCAGAGGCTCATAAATCTTTCATATTTTGGGAAATGGCAGAATTTAGTTTGGGTTCTGTTCACCTGGACAACAAATTGGTTGTTAGGTCGTTAGAAAAGTGATGGGACTCAAATACCATGGAATCTAATTGAAGAGTTTTCTCAGTTATCTTGAATGATGGGAGTGTTGGGAAAGCCCAGGTTTATGTTTTTAGTTTAGACTCTGTATAGAAAAGCTCTCTTTATTTTTCCTTAGGGTATTTTTGTGGTCTATACAGGTGCACTTATGGGGTCAATTCACAGAGGTCATAATTCTTTCTGGTTGGGGATCTCTGAAACTTTGCCTCTGAAACTCTGGGTGCTGTGACAGGCTGCTGTCATTGCTGTTTTCCTGCCAGGAGATCCACATGGAGCGCTGCGTGAATCTGACAGATGTCTCTGTGGAAGCTGTCCTTACTTGTTGTCCCAAAATACACATTTTTCTGTTCCATGGATGCCCACTGATAACAGGTAGGTCCAATCACACAGGGAGTAAGAAGATAATTGCTTGCTGATTGTACCTTCTTGCTTTCTGAAAAAGCACACTGTACTTTGTAAGTAATCCAAAACAAATAGTAACTTACTAGATAAAATAATCATCAGACACTGAGATTTTCAAAGCATGGTGAGAATTTTGCTTTGAAATATGGCAGCCTTCAGAAAGGGGATTTTTTTGTTGTTTTGGAAATTGGATTTTTTTTCTTTAACCCCCTGAGCATGCTGATGAAGATCCAAAGATTTCTGAAAAATGTTAGCATCTTAAACCCCTACCCTATTCCAAAAGTGGGAATCTATTCAAGAAACAGTGGAATGGAGTAGGACAGCCTATGGGTTTTTTAACTGCTGTTGGTTGGTGATGCTTTCCAGTTAAGTGATTAGAGAAAAAAGCAAGAGGTTTTGGGTTACTACAGGTACATCTGGAGTGTGATATTGTAATAGCAAGAGAAGCATAAATGCAAGGACAGAATTCCTTTACTGTGTTGTGTACCTAATTCCAAACACCACCTCTGTATTCGGAATGAATAACAAGAAATTCCTTTGTTCTTTCTCAGATCGTTCCCGAGATGCTTTAGAGCAGCTCATCATATCAAACAAAATCAAGCAACTGACGTGGACTGTTTACTGATGAGTTATCCTGTACATAGGAGTGTCAAGTTTACAGGTGGGAGAGCTCCTTCAGCAGAGAAGCACCTTGCAGAACGAGCTGGTGACTGTGTGCCACCACACTGCATCCCTCCTGCTTCCCACTGGAGGTCTCCATTGCCATTCCAGTCCCTGCCTGTGAGTCTGGGCTTCCCCTTTCTCTCTGCTTGGAGCCCTGTCTGTCTTTGCATTGCTGATCATATTTCAGTGAGAGGAAAGTTAAACTATAATTAATATTTCACTGCCATTGCTCGGCGTTCTCTAAGTGCTGGATTTGGCTGCTAGTTAGCATCCTTTAGCAATTTAGCTATGTACAAACCTGGTTTAAGTAAGTCTGTGTTCTGAGTTTGTGTTCTGGGAGGGTACTTGCAACTAAAATTACTGAGCCCAAACGTAACAGACACACAGAAGTGTGTGTCAGGTTGGGAGTTTAATCTGACAAAAATCAACAGACAGAACTGGTGAATGGAGATGGCACTAACAGCGATACAGATGTACTTTCAGTAGTAATAATCTCCTTCCACCATGTACTTTTGCTAGGTCTGGAATAAAAAATGTAGGTACCTTTCTTGTGATGTTTCTGATGCTGCAGGTTTCTGGTTTTATTAACCATCAAATACTTGCTGGATTTTTACACATCCAAAACTGCAGTCTGTGAATGTGTAAACGTAAACTTGCTTTGGAATTGTTATGGTGACTTTACAAATTTCAGAGAAGTAGCTATGACGAAGAAAGTAATTTTATATATGGGCAAATATTTCATTTGCTCTGGCTTTTGCCTATGTTTCTATATGAAAATCCCTTTAGGGAACAAAACACTGGTACTTATAAGCATATCTGTGAGTGAAATAGGACCAAATGTAGTGTCTGAGCACATAAATCTCAGCATGGTAAAGTATGTGTTCTGCTGTATGCAGTTCATTATATATCCAGTGGCCCCCAGAAGCTGAAAATATCAATAAATGTATTGTTCAATTATAGTCATATTAAAAAATAATTTTTGAATTGTAGAATGAGTTTATTAGATGATGGAGCAGTGCTCTCATCACAATTATAAGTCATGTTCTTTAGCTTTCTTGAACCAGCGTAACCTCTAGTGAGAATTCTATAATTTCTGCATTAAGCTCCTTAATGCCAGCCATTTTAGCTTTGTAAGGGCATGGAGCACACTGGGTCCATACTCTGGATCTTGAAGTAAAGGGCTTTAGCTAGGAGGTCTAACATGGATCTGATGACATTTGGAAACCTAAAGAGTTTTGGGAACCATTTAACTCTTGTCATAGCCACACTTACATGTTGCAGAAATAAACCAGTTTTACATTAATCTGTTTAAAGTTCAGGTCTAATTGCATGGAAGGTATTTTTTGTTGCCAATATTAAAGGATGTTATGATGTCTGACAATAATCTCTGTTCTTCTGTTGATTAGATGGTTTATGAAAATGCAAGTCAATTTAGAAAAGTTGTTCAGGTGTAAGTAAAAGCATATTTTTCCAACAGCAGTGCCTCAATCCCTTACTCTTGTTGCATGCAGTACCCTGGCTCAGCCCAGTGTGTTCCTGACCCTTGAGTCTAACTGCACCAGCGCAAACCATTTTTGCAAGGAGGAGTTGATTTTGCTACAGTAGCCACAAGCATCTGACAGCTGTCACTGCAGCAAATCTTTGCACAGATACAGGCCTGATAACCTAATTTACCATATTTTATTTCTTTTTTTTTTTTTTTTGCTTAAGAGTAGTTTATTATGGCCTGTGGAATCCCTGGGATCAATCAGGGCCCACCATTCCTTTGAACTCTTGGACATGAGTTGGCAATAAATCTGGGTTGCACTATTTTTGATATTGAATCCTATAGCTGATTAGGCAGCTCTGTGGAACAATGCTACTGCTAATCTCAGTGGCAAAGCTGTCCTTTCTCCCCTCGCTGCTATAACCTTGGATTTGTCATGTTGAAGGCAAATGCAGCTGATACAAATGCAACTGATAACCCTTAAGTGTGCCTCTAGATTTACCCTCTTCCCCTATAGCCTCTTCTCAATGTATAACTTAGTGATACATCCCCAGGTAGTGCTTAAAAAGCTGTACAACACTGCAACAAGTTAACACTTATTTCTAGGTTTGAAAGTTTAATGTAAGTTACTTTAAATACTTCACCATTAGAGCTTGAGTCTGTCCTGACCTGTGTTTATTACTAGCATAACTCTACTGGAATGTTTATTGATTCAGGTTAAATCACTGTAATTTTCAACAAATATTTCCAGGCACTGGGTGAAGTGGGAGAAGAACCTCATGTATGTGGTTACCACTTCATATTCTGTATTGTTTGGATATTGTTATTGTTGTGAGCCTTGCAGAATATTCACATATCGTTCTGAAGATTAAAGTTTGGAAGTTGGCTGTTCAAACAGTTCTGAAAACTTGTTGAATTATACAACCACGTACATCTGACTGTGCTCCCAAAGCTCCTACTCCATGAATCCCATGGTTTTCTGAGTGAGTACCACATACTTTTTCACATTTGTAAGCTTCTACCACAGCACCTGCTATTGGGATAGTCATAAGCGCATTGTGTTCTATGGTGCAGTTATTAAGTGCCCATCACTGCTTGTTCAATAATTGACTGCTAAAGTTAACAGTTCCTGTAAGACTGCTCTGAAACCATTAGTTTCTTCTTCAAATGGCTACAGTTACAGCATCTTATCTGAGAATTAGCATTTTTTTTGACCCTGCTTTGCAGATGAAACTAATTCTTAGTTTACAGATAAAACTAATAATGACGGAGTTTGTCCAGCATCTCCTCAAGAAAAGAGCAAAATAATTATATCTGACTTTTAGTCACTGTTTTTATTTAGTTATCCTCTGTTTGTCACAGAACTAAAGATTTCTTCATCCCTCAGCAGCTTCCCAAGGTGATAGATTGTTTGGTTTACCATTGTAAAACGGGGAGTGTGGATCACTTGACCCTGCTCTCAAGGGGATGAAGTTACCCATAGCTGGTACTATTTTTTCATTTTCCATTTATTAAAACTTTTATGCTGACTGGCAGTCAAGAAGCAGAATTTACATTTATGTGCAACTCCGACATAATCACTCCGGCAGTTTCAAGGAAGAGGAAATGTTCATTATAGAGGAAAAGGGGGAGATTCAAATTAGTTACTTTGACATTCAGAAGAGATACCCAGAAGAAGAGCAAGGCACTTTAAGTTGAGCATATTATGAGCTAATGTAGTGGAGAATTTGATGAAGGACAGCAATAATTTTCTCTGTAAATAAGCTGCAAAAGCCTATAGAAGCAATGCAGTAGTCTTTTAGCCACAGCCCTCTCCCCCCAGCAGAATGTTGGACATCCAAAACATTTCACAGTACTGTCAGAGAGCAGGACACAAATACACATGAGAAACATCAAGCATGCAAACTCCTACATGTAAGTTGTCTGAAGATCTGCACTTCAGTGCAGGCCCTTTTGAATACAGTTTGCATGTGGCTTTTACCTCAAACTGAGCAAAAGCCTCAGTGAGTATCACTGAAATTAGTCCAGTGAAGATACAGTAATCTGCTTTACAGTAACAGATAATGTTCCCTGTTTAATTCCCATTCTCATTTTATATACCTGCAAAACACCAACCAAGTGAGACAAAATCCCACAGAAAGTCAGCTTCAAGAATCTTCTAAGCTGTTTGAGGGCTGATAACTCCAAACAATACTTGATGTTAGCCCATAGTTTTCTTGTCTCGTATACTCAGGAAGTGAATATTCTATAACTTTGTGCAGCTGACTGTGAATGCTGTGGCTTAAAAACTGATGCCTGCCAGGGTCACCTATCAGAACTTGAGTTTGATGTATCCTGATGCACTTCTGAAGCCAGTGATGCAGACCATCAGCAAGTTGTTCATCGTAAAACATATCTCCTAGAACTATGAGGTCCCAGTTGCCAGCCTCTGAATTAATGATGTTCTTAATGGTGATGGGGAAGGGATTCAGGTGGTTCAGCTCACAGTTCAAGATCATTGCCATTCCTGCAACTGAAGAAAAGTCAAAGGAAAATCAAAGTTATATTTTAGGATTCTGCCATTCAGCCCCCTTACATATTTCTGTGACACATCTTTCAGTTCAATTTCTTAAATGTTTTTGGTCATCCTATCTAGGGGACTTCCACAGTTTTTATTATGGTTCCGTTACGGAAAGACAAAATTTGGGGGGAAAAGGCAAAATCTAGGCCCTAACATGAAAGTACAGGAAAATGCTATGGTCCTACAGAGAAGCCAATTTGCTCCTTATGCTTGGAGTTCTCATCCAAACCAGCTGTGATGGTGTATGGGCCACAGAAACTTTCCTGTTTGTTCTTAGGAGCTATGGAGATACACCTGGGCCAAGAGAGGCTGGTACAACCCAGCTCCTAATACTGGCAAAATCCATTTCTCTTTTTAGCATTCTTAGGCCTCTTTTTGGAACTTGAATTTCTCCCAAATGGAGCAAAGAAAAGTCTGGGTTAACAGGTGTTTTAAAAATTAGTAGGTATCTTAACATGGAGATGAAAAAAAGGCCTTACTAGGGTCAATGTCGTTGGCAAGGACTTGGGATGCTCCGCTCATCACAGCTGCTATTGCTGTTGCTCCACAACCACTTCCAAGATCCAAAACTGATCGCCCTTTAACAACACGTGGATTATCTAAAATATACCTGAAAAAGAAAAGCTGTTAAAGTAGTGAACAAGATCATGCAAGTTTCTCAGGTTTACGTTATACTGCGTAAGTTTCTTGCCAAACATATAATGAAGTGTGGTACCTTAACACTATTCCACATGTGCAGCAGCCACAGAGCTCCTTATTTATCTCTGATGACACAAAAATCAAGAACCATCGTTTTTCTTCCTTAGTCCCTCCCCAGCCACAAACAAAAAGAAATCCAGCCAAGTAAGCAACATTTTATGTCAGTCAATTCCTGTGATAGGTGAGCTTATCTGTTCAACAGACACAAACTGCAAGGTGACTAGAATGCATCAGAATGCATGAGAAGTAGTAAAGTAAGGATTTGTAGAAATTAAAAGCAATCTGACTGAACAAACATGATGTATTCACAGTGAATGTGGTGCCCACCCATCAGCCTGAACCACTGCTTATGCAACTGCTTGGAAGAAGAGGAATTTATTTTTTTTCTTTTCCTGAGCCATGCAGACAGAGATGGAAGTATTTGGAGACTGCTTAGTGTTGCTCCTGAGTATCAACGAGAAAAAGAATAGAGCTGTGGTGAGCAGAAAGGGTGACTTCATGTGACTGCTCACACCTGCCTAGAGAAATCCTGAAAAACCTTTAGGCTGAAAGTGGAGAACTGGCAGAAGGTAAGCAGCAGTTACTGTTAAATACTATGAATCATATTATAGCCATTACAGAGGATCCAGAGCTTTAAAAACTGCCTTGAAATTCAATTGGCTGAAAAGGGGAAAGCCCTAAGTGTCAGGGAGAAGAGCCCTGGGTGAAATGAATTACTGCACACTGCCATAATTTTATTACCAATTTCCATAACTTCTTTTAAAGTAGAAACAAAGGATTCTACATTTGTGTTGTCTTCTGACAGGGATGGGGATGGCTGACTCTTCACACAGGGCTAAGGGTAAGCACAGCTTTTGCAGGGGGATTCCAGTGCAGGTTAATGGAAATGGTAGGACTGCTGTGCATTGGGAATGGATGGATGGAAGTGTCTGGGCCTGGACACACAGCAGGAATGGCACCAAAAGGCCTAATAGGAGTGTCAAGTGTGGAACATTTGTGTCGAGGCTCAGCAGCTCAGATGTTTAGCAACATTCCCCTCAGGCCATCACTCCCCTAAGGACAGCCCCTAGTTTAGCAACAGGACCAAGGACTGGGGTGGGATCTCCACAGAAGTGCTGTTTGTCCTTTCTAGGGGCTCTGCTTGGATCTGCCATGACTTTGCATTAGTAATTTGTGTAGGATATGATGTGGCTAAATGCCTTGTTTCCAGCTGAGTGATTACTGAGTTTCTGCTGCTGATTGTGGTGACTCAGGACAGCTGGATCCTGCTGCATTCCCTGGCACAGTGCACACACTGTCTCATCTTGGCCTACACCAGAGGAGTAGCTTGAAATAGATTGCTTGTGTTGTGGAAATGCCAGCTGTGAAAGGAGGACAGTTATAGAGGCAACCGTGTGTTTTCATGCTCCCTTTTTACTCTTCCAAATTATGCAGCTAATTTCTGACATTCCTTAATACATCAAACCAGTGCATGAACAATAAGACAATAAAGTAGTGAAAAGCCAGATAATTATTACTGCTACCCAAAGTTCTGAGCATATGAATCATATGATAACAAAATGTAGAGATTAACTTAGCTATTTTATTTACCCCATGTTTAGGAGCACTCTAGTTCATCTACGTGGCAGGCTAATCAACTCATAATTTAACAGTAAGACTCATCTTTTACCTGGTCAAAACTGCCTTCTTATTTATACTTTTCTTGCAGAAAAACAGTAACGCCCCAATTCAGAGTCTTCCCTTTCATCTATGTGGGGGCTCTCTGACAGCTTGTTCTTTGCTGTAAAAATTAAGATTTTTTTTCCTGCTGTTTAAAGTGAGAGATTTGATTTTACATAATTAAAAAGCTCTTAACTAGTTCTTGGGAATCAGTAACATTCAAGACATTTTGACAGTCAGTGGCCAAAATCAAAATGTGGCTTCTGATGTGACTAAAAGCCACAATAAATCTCGATAATAAGGCTGTTGAAATCCTAAATGAGGACACTGATTCAGGCTAACCAGCACTCCAAGTGCATCAGCATTAAGCTGCTTTTCTCAACAGACCAGAGGCACATCCACACTCCTGTCTGTCTCCACCAAAAATCCCATGCATGTTATGACAAAATAGCAATCCCCTGGAGTGAAAGAATTCAACACCTCACTGGGTTTTGATGGCAACTGCACAGCACTTCCAAATTCAGCCCCATTGTCAGCACATGCATGACCACTGAATAGAACAAATTTCTACTTAAGAGACACAAGTTATTTTTTACAGCAGGTGCTGGGACTCACTGCCAACCAGCAGAGATCGCAGTGCTCCTGTATAAGCAGAGAGGAGCATGGATAATGCAGCCATAATGGGCAAACACACATCACTGGGAATTGCTACAAACTCTGCCATCCTGGCACACAGGACTTATCAGCTGTGGTGAACTGTGTACCTGGAGAGGGCTTGGCCTCCTGGCCAGTAGATTGCCCAGAAGGGGTCCCCGTAAGGCCACAGGTCAGGTTTTTCTCTCCAGAACCTGCAGCGAGGGGTGAGGAGGCGCAGGCGGATCTCTGGCGTGAGGTGCCCGCTGTTGGTGACCTCGGTGTTCTCCTCCAGAAACGCTCTCACCTCGGGGTCCAGGGACTTGCCCGCACTCCAGTGGCAGCAGCGCTTCCAGCGCAGGGAGGGGCCTCCCCTCCTGCTCCTCCAGACCTTGGCCAGGCTGTTCTGCCTGCCCAAGTGGAGCAGCCACTTCCAGCCACCGAAGGCCATGTCTCCCCAAGGACACAAACCGTCCCCAGCAGAGCTCAGAGCACAGCTGATCTGAAGCAAGTGATGAGGCAGAAGGCTTGAAACGAGCTCATGGGATATTGTTGTTCATAGTGATGGATGACAATTCCTGAAAGGCGAGAAAAGCTATGTCAGTGATGTTTCTTCAGTGACTTCAGGGCTTTACACCACCAGGGACTTTAAGAAGAGATTCCTGTGCTCTTGTACCCATGAACACATGCCTTGCCCCTGCCCAGTCTAAGTCTGAAAGAAGTGGTGTTCAAGGAAGAAGCTATCAAGAGACCCATTCAGGAGAGTACTCTAAACTCATCCACTGAGAAACTACCAGTTAGTGGGATAGCTGATAAAGCTAGAAATTAAATGGGCAACCTCTTAACATCTCTCTCCTTCTGCCCTGAAGAGATACATACAGCAATCTACTCCCATTTAAGGTTCTTCCACTGAATCTTCAGATTTTGCAGGAAGACTCTGGCATTGCAGGGCCTGTGGACATAGCTATGGTTATCAGGTTAAGAGACACCATTAATTACAATTGTGATTGTGATGAGTCTTTTAAGCAAAAATATCTTTTTAAAGGCAAGCAATTAAAGGATTTCCTCCCTCTCCCTGAGATCTATCAATCTGGCAGCTCCAAAACTGACAAAAATAGAAAAAAAAACCCAAACAAAAACTGATCTTAGAGTAGTTCCAATTTGTTGCATTTCAGTCTGTACTTTAAAGGATTGGTTAGTCTTACGGTGCAATAGCCTCATGTGGATGCTGTCAGCTGTAGAAAGCAGACCTCCATCACTGTAGCCCACTCTGAGAAACAATATAAGCATGCTCCAAACTGTCTGAAGAGAGAAACTGAATCCAGCACATTTCAATTAAGTTTTTAAAAGGTGATACACTCAGACTAAATGGCCTTCTCACACCACTCAAGCTATATAGTACACTTCAGGCAGTGAAGGAGAATGGAAGATTGGTATGTTAGGGTTTGGTTTCATTTAAGAATCAAGAGAATGGAGAGTGGAGATCCACAGCACTGCACTGAGAGGTAAAGGAGGAGCCTCTCAGCACTTTATCACCAAACTTTCCTCACCCACCATCTCATGCAGACCCTGGGCCTTTCCTATGCTGCTACACACACCAAAATGTGTCTGAAGGGAGAGGAAATGTTTTCCAGCCTTCCTGCTTAGATCTCCCTCACCCATCCTTTAATACTTTTGTATCTTCTTTCCTTCCTCACCTCGCTAATTTCAATAACTCAGACTTCCTTGCTTCGGGGCACAGCTTTTGAACCTCCCCTGAAACTGATGACCAGAGAAGCATTTCAGGCCTCTGCTTCCACAACAGCAAGACTGCAAGCACAAACAGACACAAGACAAACTACACTCATTGTTTTGCAATTGTTTTCTCTCTTCTGCAGTGGCTTTCACAAAACAGCAGAATGATACATGAAGAAAAACAACCTTCATCCCACCCCTGACAATTTTTCACAACAGAAGAATCATGGACAGCATCACCATCTAGAGCTGTGCAGGTTGTCCTTAAAACTAGACAAAGAGACAATATGCCAGTTTTTCTCTATTTGTCTGTATCTTTAGTAAAAATTCATATGTGTTTAGTGGTATTTTTGTTGTGTGCTGGCCTCTGCTTTAAGCACTGGCTTTAGTTTGATCACTTACTAAAACATTAAGCCATGAATTTAACACTTTGCTATTTAGGCTGATACTCCCACTAAATCTTTGAAGCATTGGCTAAGGGCTTTATGTTTCTATTACAAATAAATACACACGATCAAACATTTTGCATTTTTCCACACTTGAGAATGCCATTCAGCAGAGTCCATGTAATTAATGAATGCAATTAGCAAATGCCTTCCTTCTTGAAGGCAGAGCTCTGTAAAACTCATCTGCCTAAGGGGAGCATGATGTTAACTGCAATCAATCGGAGAGATAAATCTTGTCAGCAAATGCTGTTTGCTGGCTTTTCTCCACGACTTGCCGCAAATTAGCAGGGCAGAGATTCTGTAGCATTTATTTTGCATGGCCTGTCACGATGGTTACTCTCCTGAAATTAATCGTTGGTAGAGAAACACCTGCCAAGAGCTCTGTGCTCAAAATGCCAAACTGAGCTTAAGCGCTTAGTGAGGGAAGGCATCAGGATGGATCTCCCTGCATTTGACACTCTTGGCCTGCCCTTCTTACTGGGAATAAAATCAGGATGGATAGCCCGATGGATATCCCTACATTTGACATTCCTGGCCTGTCTGTCTTACAGGGAATAAAATCAGGATGGATAGCAGGATGGATCTCTCTGTGTTTGACACTCTTGGCATGCCCCTCTTACAGGGAATAAAATCAGGATGGATATCCCTGCATTTGACATTCCTGACCTGTCCATCTTACAGGGAATAAAATCAGGATGGATATCCCTGTGTCTGACACTCCTAGCCTGTCATCTTACAGGGAATAAAATCAGGATCAATAGCAGGTTGGATATCCCTGCATTTGACATTCCTGGCCTNTCCCATTTAAGGTTCTTCCACTGAATCTTCAGATTTTGCAGGAAGACTCTGGCATTGCAGGGCCTGTGGACATAGCTATGGTTATCAGGTTAAGAGACACCATTAATTACAATTGTGATTGTGATGAGTCTTTTAAGCAAAAATATCTTTTTAAAGGCAAGCAATTAAAGGATTTCCTCCCTCTCCCTGAGATCTATCAATCTGGCAGCTCCAAAACTGACAAAAATAGAAAAAAAAACCCAAACAAAAACTGATCTTAGAGTAGTTCCAATTTGTTGCATTTCAGTCTGTACTTTAAAGGATTGGTTAGTCTTACGGTGCAATAGCCTCATGTGGATGCTGTCAGCTGTAGAAAGCAGACCTCCATCACTGTAGCCCACTCTGAGAAACAATATAAGCATGCTCCAAACTGTCTGAAGAGAGAAACTGAATCCAGCACATTTCAATTAAGTTTTTAAAAGGTGATACACTCAGACTAAATGGCCTTCTCACACCACTCAAGCTATATAGTACACTTCAGGCAGTGAAGGAGAATGGAAGATTGGTATGTTAGGGTTTGGTTTCATTTAAGAATCAAGAGAATGGAGAGTGGAGATCCACAGCACTGCACTGAGAGGTAAAGGAGGAGCCTCTCAGCACTTTATCACCAAACTTTCCTCACCCACCATCTCATGCAGACCCTGGGCCTTTCCTATGCTGCTACACACACCAAAATGTGTCTGAAGGGAGAGGAAATGTTTTCCAGCCTTCCTGCTTAGATCTCCCTCACCCATCCTTTAATACTTTTGTATCTTCTTTCCTTCCTCACCTCGCTAATTTCAATAACTCAGACTTCCTTGCTTCGGGGCACAGCTTTTGAACCTCCCCTGAAACTGATGACCAGAGAAGCATTTCAGGCCTCTGCTTCCACAACAGCAAGACTGCAAGCACAAACAGACACAAGACAAACTACACTCATTGTTTTGCAATTGTTTTCTCTCTTCTGCAGTGGCTTTCACAAAACAGCAGAATGATACATGAAGAAAAACAACCTTCATCCCACCCCTGACAATTTTTCACAACAGAAGAATCATGGACAGCATCACCATCTAGAGCTGTGCAGGTTGTCCTTAAAACTAGACAAAGAGACAATATGCCAGTTTTTCTCTATTTGTCTGTATCTTTAGTAAAAATTCATATGTGTTTAGTGGTATTTTTGTTGTGTGCTGGCCTCTGCTTTAAGCACTGGCTTTAGTTTGATCACTTACTAAAACATTAAGCCATGAATTTAACACTTTGCTATTTAGGCTGATACTCCCACTAAATCTTTGAAGCATTGGCTAAGGGCTTTATGTTTCTATTACAAATAAATACACACGATCAAACATTTTGCATTTTTCCACACTTGAGAATGCCATTCAGCAGAGTCCATGTAATTAATGAATGCAATTAGCAAATGCCTTCCTTCTTGAAGGCAGAGCTCTGTAAAACTCATCTGCCTAAGGGGAGCATGATGTTAACTGCAATCAATCGGAGAGATAAATCTTGTCAGCAAATGCTGTTTGCTGGCTTTTCTCCACGACTTGCCGCAAATTAGCAGGGCAGAGATTCTGTAGCATTTATTTTGCATGGCCTGTCACGATGGTTACTCTCCTGAAATTAATCGTTGGTAGAGAAACACCTGCCAAGAGCTCTGTGCTCAAAATGCCAAACTGAGCTTAAGCGCTTAGTGAGGGAAGGCATCAGGATGGATCTCCCTGCATTTGACACTCTTGGCCTGCCCTTCTTACTGGGAATAAAATCAGGATGGATAGCCCGATGGATATCCCTACATTTGACATTCCTGGCCTGTCTGTCTTACAGGGAATAAAATCAGGATGGATAGCAGGATGGATCTCTCTGTGTTTGACACTCTTGGCATGCCCCTCTTACAGGGAATAAAATCAGGATGGATATCCCTGCATTTGACATTCCTGACCTGTCCATCTTACAGGGAATAAAATCAGGATGGATATCCCTGTGTCTGACACTCCTAGCCTGTCATCTTACAGGGAATAAAATCAGGATCAATAGCAGGTTGGATATCCCTGCATTTGACATTCCTGGCCTGTCCATCTTACAGGGAATGAAATCAGGATGGATATGCCTGCATTTGACATTCCTGGCCTGCCTTTCTTACTATAAATCACAGTATCAGTGGGCAAGTAGAACTTGCACAAGGAGACAAAACCTAGCAAAACCCACAAGAAAAATCCCACCTCCCCAAAACACTCCAAACCCCCAAACCAAACCCCAATTTCTATGCAATTTAAGCCCTTTTTTCTTTTTCAAGGCAGCAAGAGCCTTCCAAAAGCGAACCAAACACCGCCCCCCTTCCCCTGGGGGGACGCCAGACCTACCCACGAGAATGCAAACGGGGGCCGATGGCCGGCGCGGGGCTCCCGCAGGCCGGGGAGGCACGGGCAGCTCCCGGCCAGCGCCGGGGGAGAGCCGGGCCGGCTGTGGGCCGGCCGTNGGAGCGCCCGCCATGGCCGCCGGGCCTTCCTGCCGCCCGGGCCGCTCCTCCTGCGCCTCCCGCAGCTCCGAGTGCGGGCCCTGCTCGGAG
>VZRL01001773.1:191444-201972 GCA_013397895.1 Origma solitaria
CTGCTGGGAGCCGAGTGCGGGCTCTGCTGGGAGCCGAGTGCGGGCTCTGCTGGGAGCCGAGTGCGGGCCCTGCTCGGAGCCGAGTGCGGGCTCTGCTGGGAGCCGAGTGCTCGCCCCTGCTCGGAGCCGAGTGCGGGCTCTGCTCGGAGCCGAGTGCTCGCCCCTGCTCGGAGCCGAGTGCGGGCCCTGCTCGGAGCCAAGCGCTCGCCCCGCTCCTGATGCTTTGAAAGGCTTTGCTGGCAGACTGGCATCAGTGTGAACTAGCCCCGCGGTTAAAAATGTTGTTAAAAATCCACGTGGGAAAAGGAGTGATAACGCCAGTCCGAATCGGACAGCGGGAAAATGAGGGTTTTTTTCCCATTTGCACATCAGATCGAGGGCGCTGTCAGTCCGGTGTGGCCCAGGGAGAGAGCAGCAGCTGCCGCAGGCGAGAGAGCGCCCGGTGCCGGCTCTGCCGTCGGGCAGGAGGGACCTCTGCCTGTCCTCTCTGTGTTCCATCTGTCCTGTTCGTGTTTCTGCTGCTCTAAAGATCCCTTCGCTTCCCTCCCCAGGCCCTCTCCGCTGTGGGCAGGAGGGAGGGGGCTCCCATCGCAGCCCCGCGGTGTCGCTGTCCCTCGGGAGGGCACACCCCGCACACTACACTAGCTCTGCTGTTCCCTCCGAGGCCTCGAAGCGCACACATTTTCCCGTGGACTGTGATTAAATTGGTGCTGGACAAGGAACCAAACCCACCTGCACACTCCTCAATTCCCCACCTGCTGGCCTTCATAGAGACATCCCCCAAACCTCGCTCCGAGGCTCTGCGACCCTCCGACAGCTCCCACCTGAGCCTCTGCCCCATCTCCAGTCCCCTCCGCTGCGATTTGGGGAATGCAAGCAGCTTCTGACAGCAGTGACAAATGTGGGGTTCTCTAAAGCGTCCCGAATTTCTCACTCTGCGTTTTGAAAAAGCTCTCGTGCATTGCCCGAGGCAATGGTTCTGCAGCCCGGGGTTTAAACCCGGCCATTCCTCAGCCCAAACCTGAGTCTGCCCAAATCCCTGAGGTTACGAGGCCATCTAGTGCTGTGCGAGCTTGTTACAATGAAAATGTGCTTTCCAGGGTGGGAAAGCTGCTCTTAAACCAGGGATCTCTTGTTTAAATGCAAATGACCCACAATCTCCCGAGAGAAGGTGATGCCTCCACACTGGGCTGCAGTGACCAGGACCCAGAGAGATGCTGGTGTCCTCCTGCCACCTGGAGGAGCCTCAAATTCACACATATGTTAAACTTTTTACTCCTCCGAAGCAGGACCCACGCTCAGTCTTTTAAGAAATGATCCCTTGGATTGTATAAAGGTGGTTTAAGCTCAGGGAAGGACATTATTTCTTGGAGCCCTTAGGGTAACTGTGACGTTTTGAAGGTCTTTCAGCAGCTCTTGCTGATCCTTTCTAATGGTTTTCTCCATTGAAAACACTCGTAACACCCAAAATTGTGAATAAAACATGCAATTCAGGATGTGGGGTTTTGTGCCTTCTAGATACTCACCACCATGCTAGGAATAAAGAACTCAGTAATGTAACAGGGAATGGAAGACGTGGTACCAGCTTTCAGCATGCTGACAGGTGATGATATAACTCTACCTTGCACATTTTATTTTATTTTATTTTATTTTATTTTATGCCTGACAAGGTGCTCAGGGAAGCTTTTTCACTTGGATCTCCAGCCTCTTTGATTGATATTTTAACAAGTATCGTCTCAGATTTAGTTTTCCTGAACTTCTGACATATGATTTTACTCAGTAGCTGTTTGAACCTCAGTGAAGTCACTGCTGTCTGATGTACAACATCACACTTAAAAAAGGCAGTAAAAAAGGATAGAATCATAAAATCACTGAGTGGCTTGTGTTGGAAGGGACCTTAAAGATCTTCTGGTTCCAGCCTCTCAAAAGAAATCCCCTGGCTGCTCCCAGCTGAGGGGATTTCTTAGGTGAAAAAGGAGGTCTAACCCAGTACACTTCCCAGTAACACTGGCAGGGATGTGAAAACCAGAAATCCGCTTTTTCTTATTTAACTACAAATAATTAGTTGTGATTGTACAGATTCCTGGCATGACATTAAAAAGCTCCGATACCAGTCATAGCTGCCATGCGTCTTGAGAATTTAGGTGAACCATTTAGACTTTCAGGACAAGCTTTGTGCTGATTACTTCAGCAAAGTATCAAAGCCTGTTGTCTGTGAGAAAAAGAGTTTAATTTCTGAAGGCTTTTTGCTTTAGATGGTGACATCTTAAGAATTTCTGCTAGAATTTCTGATATCCTGTGCAAACTACCAGAAGTGTGCTGGAATTTGCTCTGAGGACAAGGACGTCTTTGATCACAACACAACATTGATTTGGTGTATCATGGAGGAGTGCAACACTGGCAAAATGCAGCTGTAGAGCAGCACTCAAGGGACTCCTGCGTGTCCAAGGGAATTAGGGGATTACTGGCTGATGATACAACTGCCCAAGTGTCTGGGGATATCTTGTTCAGGCCAATTAATAACAAAGAAATGGAGCTGCCCAAGGACAGAGAGGAGGGCAAGGCAGAGAGGAGCTACCTTCACATTAGCAAGCCCACAACTCAGGAATTTTCACAGATATAAAGGTTAAACTGAGAGGAAGGCAGGCCAGAGGTTCAGCAGCCAAGTGATGTCCCCAGGTCACTCTGACAAGGCCAGCTGCTCCAGTTTGCTGTGCTGAAAGGACCTCGGTGGAAACTCACCGAGGGGAAGATGGATGGATTCAGAATGCTGTTGATTTGTAAAAAGCATTCCAACAAGCCAATATGACCAGTCAGGGGTTTTTGCAGATCAGGATCAATTTGTGGTTGCCCAGATGCTGTGGAAGCAAGTCATTATTATCAAAATGTGGTTGGTGCTCTAGTTAGTAGCTAAGGTAAAATCGAAGCTGAGAGCTCTGGCTAGGTATGGGAGAGGCAATGCAGTTATTCTGTCATGCCTTCAGGTACAATCCAATTTCAGAATAACAGCACATCTTTTGCAGTTGAAGAATATACATCTTAACATAACAGCAATCATGTATTACCTGTGATGTGTCTTGAAAACACTACATGTGCTTTTCCTAGGATTACCTTTCCCCAGTGCCTTGCCAGCTGCATTAGGTTAGGAGCAGGAGGGAGCAGCAGCTGGCAGAGAGGAAGGCATCAAGGACCTTCTAGCAGGGGAATTTGAAAGGTGCAGCTATTTTTCAGAGCAGAGGTGGGATGTTGAAGTGAGGAGAAACTGTATTAATCTGACCCCTGTGCTGCTGTAGATTCGGGTTTTATGGCACAGAAAATCTGTCCCCTGTGAGAGCCTTGATGATGAGACTGAGAAGTTGAAAACTATTATCTCTGAGCTCATTCTTGATTTTGTCTTTTGTCCATGTCTGTGTTTAAAGTATCCTTGGCCTTAGCAGCCTGGATTTATTCATGCACAGTCAGACACGAGAGTATTTCTGTAGCATGAATGAAGATTGGAAAGACGCACAGAGTCAGGTGGTTTGTGCTTCCCCTTGATGTGTTTTTGGATACTCATTTTTCTCTTAAAACTAGATGGTTCATATTTTCCTGGACCCCCAGCAAGCCATCCCCCTGCCCCTGGCCATCCCAAGGCTGTGTTTCCAGTCTGGCTTCTTCCTTCACTGTCACCCGTGGGCTGATAGCAGAGTTGGAGTGCCTGGCATCAAAAGTTCCTGATGATTTCTTACGTTCATCCCTGCCTGCTAGTGTTGAGCACCAGGAAGCCAATGGGTTTAGCTGGTAAAACACTTTTTCCTGCGTTTTCACAGTAATAGCTGAATTTCAGCCTGGAGGGAGGTGCTGAGCTAGCCCATTGCCACATTAGACAGTGTCAAACGCTCCCACCCCCAAAGGATGTGCTTGATGGGAACTGCTGGAATTGCTCAGCATGGATCCGGGCTTATATCAGTTGTGACTATTGCTTTGCAAGGAAGTCACTGAGAAACACGATCTTCAAGGAGAAGCAAACTGCTTTGATCTCTGTCCTTGTGGTTGAGCTCCTCTGTGTGAGCTCGGAGCTGATTTCCAGGCAGCACGGAAAAGCTGCACTGTAGCTCTGTCAGTAGGAAGCCTCCCAAGCAGCAAGGACTGCGAGATGAGGAATTAGTGGCAGAGAGATATGGCTGAACCTGTGGATTGAGATGTTTAGATTTTTGCTAAAAGCACTCGTAGGAAAATTGAGACAGGCCCTTGATTAGTATGAACTGCTTCTAGATTTGTAACATCACTGCAATGGTGTGAACACAGAGTACAGAGCAAAGGCAGTCCTTGTAAATGACATAACAATTCACAATGCATATTCATTGCAGGAAATACTTTCCATCCGTCCTTGATTGCATGTTGTATATTGGCTATGGATTCGATGGCTTTGGATCTCTTTAGCATGCCCTTGGGCTTTCAAGAGTGCTAGGATGCATTGTCATGTAGATGCAGGGTGTCTGGCACTTCTTGCTGAATGAGCCTTCAAAGGGAAGTTGAAATCAGACTCTAATTACATTTGTAATAAGGCCAAAGGCATTTTGACAAAGAGATTACCTTCTGTCCATGGACAGAATTTGTCCAGAGCACTTGAAAACGTGGGGTTGGTTCACACTCCCGCTGATATTGGCAGACATGGGACTCCCTGATTTTTGGAAACTGAGCTAAAGGCAGGCGATATTTGTGTCTGGGCTTTGAATACAATGCTGTTGCTCAGGTAGATGTGACAGCTTGAATGCATTTTCTCTGGAAGCTTTCCCAGTGCCAGAGCTCATCTAACTGGGAGCACAGACCACTGGCACAGCTGTCCTGAACCCCTGCCACTGCAGACAATATTGCTGTGGGCATGTGGTCCAGGCAGCTTGCCAGGATCCCCTCATGCCTTTCTCCTTGCCACAATATGTGCCTTTTAAGCTCTAGAGCTTAGAAAAGAAGGCCACAGCCTTTTCCTCATGCTTTACATGGGCAGGTGGATTATGTTGCAAGACTCTTCTACCCTCTCGGGTCTTTCCCAAGCAGACAGTTTGTAAGGGACTGAAAACAGAGGAATTGGAGTTTAGAGGCAAGGAAACAAACACTTCAGCAGAGATCAGAAATTAATTCAAAACAAAGAACAGAGGTTTGCTGTCCTCACTGAATGCTCACCTCATCTCAGGCTTGGGGACGCGTGGGCTGGAGGGACTCAGCGTCAGGGACTCATGTCGAGGTGCATCTGCCTCCTGGTGCAACGCCATCGGGGCTGGCCTGGGGAACAATGGAGCTTTGTGCCTGGCAGATGTTCAGGCAGCGTTTGCTTTCTTTTCCCGAGGGCAGCTGAAACACAGGGAGTGCGCTGACCTGATTTGCACAAGGGGGTCTGCTGCTCCTGCAGGTTACAAAACATTTGACCAAGGTCGTGCAGCAAGTGAGTGATGCTGTCAGGGATAGATGGAAATCTCTGTGTGGGTGCTTTAGCTTGATGGTTCCAGCACAACACCTCCATTAGTGCATGACATGCTAGTGATTTATCCATGAATGTACTTTGCTGATTAGGTTTTATCTCAGTAGCAGTGGGAACAGTCTGTGTGTCTTCTACATCCAAAGAGCAGAAAGTGTACCTTAGTCTGAGCAAAATATGGTCTTTGACCCCAGGCTCTTGGCACTGAACCACACAAAAGGCTGTGGTTACACATGATCCTTCTCCTGACTTCATGGAGTGAGGGACTGGAGCAAGCCCTCGCCTGGGCAGGAGGAGGTGCATCTCACAAGCTCAGTACAGAACCACAGGCAGAAGGGAAGGAAAATGGCAGGAATCACCGCAGGTTTTTGCCATACTGTGCCACTGAACACGGGGAGAGGAGTGGTGAAGGACACAAAGCTCCATAAACCAGGCATGGCAACCGCAGGACTTGCCTAGGAGCTGTTTCTGGGGCAGTGTTTGGAGTCTGAAGTGTGTGCCCTATCTGCCTGCAGGGTTTTTGCCCCTTTCCCCCTCCAAGACCCTTGAGAAGGCTGATTCTGGC
This sequence comes from Origma solitaria, assembly GCA_013397895.1. Lineage (NCBI taxonomy): Eukaryota > Metazoa > Chordata > Aves > Passeriformes > Acanthizidae > Origma > Origma solitaria. Next base: position 197,465 of record VZRL01001773.1, read on the forward strand.
TGGGGGAGGTTTGAAAGGCTGGAGGAGAGGCCAGCCCTGAAGCAGAGGTGTCTCCTCAGCAGAGGGATGAGCTGCACGCTGAGGAGCCTGGCTTGCAGCAGCATGATGATGATGTGAATGAAAATGGACAGCACAGTTCCATCCCGGCCTATGTTTTGGGATTTGTTTGCTGATGGTGACCTGGATGCACTCAGGAGAGCAGACAAGGCTACAGATTTGTTTGTGAAGGAAGCAGTGGGAACATAGATCCAGTCCCAGGAAGGAGGGGGGAAGAAAGTGCAATAAGCTATTGCATAATTTCAGTTGCCTCATGAAACCTCTCCCCCAAAGATCCTCTCAGAAAGCAGATAAGAGTGGAATGCATCTATATGTGTTTGCAATGCAAGGGCATGTGTATGATGAATGTGCATAAAATAAATAAAATGCAATGGGCTACCATAGAATTAGAATTAGAGATTTAAAACCTTCAAATTTTAAATCACCGAAGCTTCAGAGGTCCTGTGGCAGAGATGCTGGAAAGTAATCATCTTTTACTTTATCTGTAAGTCTGCTGTATGAATAATAATTACACAATGTGTCAGAGGAAAGCCATGTGCTTTTATTCAAGTTTAATCTTTACAGATATGAGGCAGGTATAGAAGGTGAGCTACTTGCTTTAATGGTATTATGATTTGATTAGATATTAGAATATGTGCCTGCAGTGTCTGCTTTCTAAGCAGCGATGGCTTGTGCAGGAGGAAATGTTCTTTGCTTTATGCCTTATGGTTAGTGAGCTGGTTTATTCGGGTGTAGACCCTAAGGCAGCCAACACCTTTCCCATCCTCTAAGAAGTATCCTTGCATAAGCTCAGAGAATGAAAATTGCTTTCTTTATGAACCTCTCTATTAAATCTTATGCTGTTGTTGCTTTTCCAGATTCTGCTATAGACTCTTCTGCACTTCATGCCAGAGCAACTTGGATTTCGGTGTTACAGTCCATCCTAAACCCATCCTTATCCCATTTCTTTCAGGTGACTATTCACATCCAGCTCCTCGTGAAGGAGCTGACAACACTGTGAACTGCTCAACTGAAAGTCTGCCGAGAGCTGAAATGTTCTGAGCATTACAAACGTTCGTGTTGCATCTTTGTGGTTTCCCTCCCTTCCATCCTACAGGATCTCATGACCCCATAGATACTAGAGCAAAACAGGAGAGGCTTTCAATGGAAAATCAATGTGGCTTGGCAGCTTGTGAAAGATCTTGTAGAGGGAACTGTGGAGCTGTGTGGAGGAGTGAGCAATCCGTCACAGCAGCGTGATTTTCAATTCATTGAAGAGCGATGAAGAAAATAGAAAGTGAAGCAACAGTGTCACTGCAAGGAGAAGGGATGCAACCTTTAAATAGCAGGTTTTTCCACCTCTCTGAAGCATTGGACATTGGCTTCTTGCAGAAGTAGGACAAAGAGCTTGATGGTGTGATCCTTTATGGCAGATCCTGAGGGCAGGGGGAGCTGACACGCTTGTTAGCGTTTGACCCAGTTTAAACGAACAGGTCCTGAGGAACAGAGACTCACTGAGAGGATAACGAGAGGGAAACCTGAACCAAATTGACATTGAGAGAAACATTCATGGCAACTAGAGATACAAGCACCTAAGGAAGAAGAGCAACTCTGCCAAGCCAATAGCCTTCCCTTGCTTTTTTCTACCAGTGGCAATCCAGCAGGTGAAGGAGCAGAGCTGCTGCCTTGGGAGAACAGATCAAAGTGAAAGGTCCCAGGCAGATCTGGTCTATCCCAGTAAGTTTTTTGTGCTTGTCCCAGTCTGAAATTCTCAGTCCTACCTTATCCCTGTTCCCTTCCTAAGAAGTTCTGGCACTGCTTTTGTCTCTGCTGTGCCAGGGACGAACCTTATCTCCCTGGGATTATTGTTCATGTGATTTGAATAGGGGACATCCATCCCACCCAAGTCCCTTGTGGAACTTCACCACTCTTTGTTGGCGAAAGGAAAAAATACTCATAATCCCACCCAGTTACCTCTGAGCATCCCAGATGTGCCTGATGGCACAATCCTATCAGACACTGCCGCTTCCCTGGCTTTACAAATGTTTTTCCTTGGTTGATTAGTAAGTATGTGCAGCATTTTGTGAAGCTTTGAGGCCTCATCTGTGTATTTCTCTCGCTCTTGCAAGAAGCTCCACGGCATCTTCATGGACCTGCTGTGACAGCTATAAAATTTAAGCAATTGATGTTGCAAGTAGAGCAAAAATATTTGACTTGTCTTTGAAGCAGAGCAACCCTTTTAGAGAGGGACTGGTGATCAGTGCAGGGTGGGTTTGGATGGTGATAAATAACTAAAATGCCTAGATTCTGCTAAAATCTCCTAAAAGTTACTGGTTCCTTGGGATGAGAGCCAAGATGGAGGGGGGAAAAAAACCACCAGAGTGAAGAAGAGTTACCCAAAGGCAGCATGCAGTATCTAAAGCTAGAGCAGCTTGGAGGGAAAGACTGGAACAACTTAGATGGAGGGGTTTAGGTGATAAAAATCCAGACCCAGGGGCATAATGTGATTTACCAGAGCCCAGGCGAGCTGGGTCTGCTGGCACTGCTTGGCAAAAGACCAGAGTGACCTCATTAGGATGTCTTTTGTGCCCAGATCAGTTGTTTTAGGAGAAATCATTCCCCCCACAAAATAAAAGTGTCTGTGGGAGTTGTACATAAGAAGCGGGAGCTCAACCTTACAGCTAACCTGGGAAGAATGAGTTTATTGGATTTTATACCTCCAATCCCATGTGTTGTGCTTTGTTCTCTTGTTTAATGCGATATGCACTACTGTGGAGATTAATATGGATTTTATAGAGATTGAGGTGTCTGTGCACTGAACTTTATTCAAGCCAAAAATGCTGTCCTGTAGTGAACATAGCTAAACCAATCTGGAACCAGCTGCTACTTAAGGTAAAAAGATCAGAACCATTGTGTTAATTTTTGGGTTATTTTTAGAAGCGATCTTAGCTCATACATCCTTTAGAGAGGCTGATGAAGCCTCTGTTCTGGACTTCCTGGAGACACCCATGCCATTCAGTTTCAAAAAACAGAGATACCTACAATAAGAGCTCTTGGTTTTGAATGAGAATCAGAGACTGACTTGTCAGGCTCTTATCATCTGACCTAAAGCTGAATAAGCAAATACATACAAGTTAATAAACAAACCAAACTAAACAAAACAGCCTAGCACTGGTGCAAAGTCGAGAAAATTACTGGTCTCACGGAAAATTTCTCTGTTGCTCTAGCAAGGTTCAGGTCATTACTGAGTGCTGCAACTTCAAGAAGAAGGATTGTGAGAGAGGACTCTTTTTTTTTTTCTTCTTGTTTTTTTATAATTTTATTAAATTGGATATTGGGTATTGAGAAGTGAGAAAATTGGTTTAGCTCTTGTCTGCTTTCATTAGAATACTACAGGAAGCTAAGAACTAAAAGAGCACAAAACTTGTTAATTTGAAGGGATGAAGAGAGAGAGAGAGATGCAGACCTAGGTGGCACCAGGTAGGAACAGTTACTCCATCTACCTCCATAAAATGACACATACTGGATGAAATATCAGCTTCCTTGTAGGCATTTCCTTATCAAAGAAACTTGTTGATCAGGGACAAATGTAAGCCATAAAAAAAAATATGTAATTCACACTGCTCGGAGGTAAATTAAAGGGGTCATAGGAGTCCACAGTAAGCAAAGAACGAGACTGTAATTATTACAGATGCCATGGACCAAGACTAGTAAAGAGATGAAACACAAAAGGATAAAAGTGAAAAGATTAATTCTGCCAACAACCTCCTTACGATAGCCACATGTCAGAACCATCGACATATGCGGGGATCTCATGACTTTGGAGAAAAAAAAAATTAGAACTTCAAAAGAATCATGTCTGCCCCTTTAAAAGCAGGCGCCGCTCCCGAACGCAGCCGCCAGTGCCTAGCATCGGGCGATTCTAAGGAGAAGGATTCTAGCAACGGGAGTAAAACAATGCTATTTTCTTCCTAGACGCGGCAGAATGGCTAACAAACCCTAAATAAACTGGGAACAAGGCAACGTTTGAGGTTTTTGCTTTGAAACGGAGCGCGGCTGGCGGAGAAACAGCTCCCCCTTAACGCGACAGGGATGCATGGCGGAGCGGGGATGGAGACCGCACAAAAGCCATCCGCCGCGGGTGGGGGGAGGAGGGGAGCCTCGGAGGGAGGAGAAGGAGCCTTTTCCCCGGCAGGATTCCCGCAGGAAGCGCTGAGCGCAGCCCGGCGCCGGGCGGGGCAGAGACATTCCCCATCGGAAGCGGCACGGTCTCCTGCTTTATTTCAATAGAGCCAGCCTCTCCCGCTCCCACCCGCGCTGCGGGGGGAAACCCTAAGCTTTAAGCATCGCGGATCCAGCGGTTGCACAGCCGCCCGCGGGTGTCCCGCCGCGCCGGGAATGCCGTGCCGGGGGCGGCCGCGCAGCGTTTAAATGCCCCGCGGGGGCGGTCCGGCAGCACCGCGTCCCGCCCG
>VZRL01001773.1:202457-213493 GCA_013397895.1 Origma solitaria
GAGCGGCGGGGGAGCGGTACCCGGGGCTGCGGAACTGGAGGGAGCCGAATGACCGAGCTGTCTGTCGGGGCAGATGCGTTAGCTTCAGTGTCTGCGCTGGAAAGGAGGGGGAGGGATCTGGGAAGAACGGAATAAATTAATAGGATCGCATCTTTATTATGCTGGTTTATTCGCATCTTGTGTCTATTCAGAAATAGTCTTCCTGCATCCTTCCTTTCTCCGCCACACCAAAACCACTACAGAATAAAGGAACAAAACTATTGCTGTAGGATCTAACACATTTTCTAAAATGTCTATTTTTTGTGAGTTCATGACTGGATGGGAGCTGATTACGTTGGCGTAAGGCAGCAGTTCTTCCCCAATGTCACTTTTGTTTATGTAAAAGCAACTATTATATCTATCTATCTATATATCTATATGTATATATAGGTATATAAAGTCAGGATTTTACATATAAAATTCAGTCGACTTCAGGCTTAATAACAGGGTTTAATTGCGTGGAAGCTAGGAGTTTCCTCATGGAGTTAGGAGTGCTGAAATGCCAATGTTTGCCCGTTCCTGTGCATTCGCACTGCAGGGGAATGAGCTGTGCGTGGCTGGAGTTGGTGGAGCTGTGGCTGTCACAGGGAGCACCTGTGCCTGGCAGTGGCATCCCGGTGAGGACAGCCTGGCCAGGTCTCCGCAGCTATTGCATCAGGAGGTGCCTTGCCTTGGGGTTGTGTAAGAGACAGACACGATGATCTGTGTCGCTGGTCGATGTGCGCTGGTTGAAGTCCGTGTTTTTGTCGCCTGTAAAAGGGTGGGTGCATGTTCCTTTCCAAGAACTCTTATCTTAAAGCCGGGGAGCTGAGTCTCTACCCTTGGCTGTGAGCACACACTGGAGGTAGCCCTGGGATCTCCAAGGTGAAGCATTAGCCAGATGTACTTTCGTCTCTTTGTTTTTCCACATGTACTGTGACCGCAGCTGTGTGTTTTCAGTTTTGGTGCTTTTAGCAGAAAACTCCTGACTTGTGAGCCACCTCCCAGCTGATGGCGCACAGGCTTGATTTGCATGATATGACCTATTGGGGTTTCAGCTGCCTAACTTTGAGTCATCTCTAACTCTTGTATCTCAAAAGAAACTATTTTTAAAGCTGTGTTGCCTGGTAGGCTTTGCCTTCCCTGATGTACCCGGATTTTCAGCCTTGCCTTTTGCTGGTTTTTGCCCTGTTTCCCACTAAGGAGCACAGGTGTGTTCTTGGGGAGCGCTGCTCGAGGTTTGTGCAGTGTCGTGCCTCGACTCAGGGCTCATCTTCCATGGCCAATTCGGTAGCTTTAGCTGAACTGCTGCAGCAGCACTAAGCAGATTGCAAAGCTAAAGGAATCTCCCTCTTCATTTTTCGGTAAGAGAAAGTCATTTTGGCACATCTAGGATATACCCATTTATAAAATACCATGCAGCCGTGAATAATTTCAAAGAGAAATTACCAAAAGTAGTCGTTTCTGAAGCAATGTCTTTGTAACTGGTTTAAACGAGGCAAGGTCCAGTGGTATGGTTTGGGCATACAAACATTTTTGGTAATGCCAGTTTGGGAGGCGTTCTTAATACCTTAGGAGGGTTGGGATATGATAGAGGAAGAAGTGGAGTAACAGAAATATGATGGGACTTCATATTGCCACTGAGCAATGTTATATTTTTAGGGACTTGTGACAGGAGTTTTCTGCTATCAGCTGGGAGCTCAGCAGTGGGAAATGCTGGGGAGGAACAGGGAGTGCTGTGAGCCACAAATATAGTGCAGCCGTGCAAAAATTAACTCTGGTTTGAAATGTGGCTGAGGAAACTTCTCTGTTAGAGCTTGGGGAGTACTGATGCCTCTGTAGGCAGGCAGTAGTGAGAACCCATCTAGAAATCTGTGTTACAGGTTTCAAAAACCAAGCTGCTAGGATTGAATTCATTGCCAGAATGGGTGGGGAGAAAGCTGCTTGAGGGAACAGAAAGTCTGTTGTATCACAGGAAACCCACAAATGGCCATTCTTTCTAAAACTTTTTGTAGAAATAAATGATCCTGTTCTTTCAGTACTGAGCTCTGTAGCTGTGATATCTACATCTTGCTGTCCTTGTGCTCAGCTTGCTGAGGTAAGTCACAAGGCATCAATGAAAAGTTGCTGTGACTTAAGCTGCTGCACAGATCATCCCCAGTTTAGCAAAAAAAAAAGTAATCAAGAACGTGCTTATCTGCAAACCCACGAATCCCTTGGCAAGCAGCGTTGACAAAGCTCCTTGCTCATCCCAGCTCTGGCTGGTGGAGGGGCAGGAGGAGGCACAGGAGCTCTGCTGCTGCTCTGGAGGCCCCAGGGCTTCTCCTCTGAGCAGAGAAGCAGCAGTTAGAAAATCCTGGAGGGATTTCAGCTCTGAGATGGACTCGGTGGTGATCTCCTGAGACACAGTGTGCCTGTGAGTCAGCTCTGGCGTCATCTGGAGCTCCCTGACCTGTGCCCTGCCCTCGCTGGGACAGCCCTGGACTCTCCCCTCTGTGGAGGCTTTCCTTGCCCAGGGCTTAAGCTCAGAATCACTTTCCATAAAAAGTCTCTTCAATTAAAAATGAAAAAAGGCATCAAAAAATCCTCATCTGCTGCATCAGGCACAAAGTGAAATGTTTCAGCATTACTCTTGATAGCCTGTCAAAGAACTGCTTTTCTAATTCTTCTTGTGGCGTTGATAGGTCTGTTCAGAAAATGAAATAAAATCAACGTTTGTAGTTGTATAAGATTTTGACATGCTTTTAGGGAAGCATATATTTCTTTATCGTTCTTTTTCCACTGGATGGGTGCTTAGGGCTCAAAATAAGTTTGGTAGGTGAAAATTTTCCACCAAGCAAATGGTTCATTTTGCTTAAATTCTTTTTTCCTTCTTTTGCATGTGTGATGTTTTCTGGTACAGATTTTTTTTTTTCTTTTCCCTTTTTTTTTTTTTTTTTTTTTTTTTTTTTTTTTTTTTTTTTTTTTTTTTTTTTTTCTCTCATAGTGACTGGCTCTGCAGCTGGCTTTTCAGATGGCTGATTTGGGGTTTTTAAGTGACCTAATTTTCAACAGTTGAAAGCTGTTTACCTATTGCTCAACTTGGTAGTGCATCCAGGCACACAACAAAATTGCGTATTGATTATGATGTTGTCAAAACACTTATGGCCCTTATCACAAAGCTCTTGCTCAAGGATGGAGGGAAAAAAACCTGCTCTTTCTAGGGACTTGAAGGAGGAAAGGAAACTGTCTGAGGATTTCTTGGCACTTAAGAGTTGGAGAGGTCATAAAAGAATAGCAGAGTATTTGATGTGAAATACCATGAAAAGCATGTGAATTTCAGTGTTGGTTTCCGTGCCCTGTTGAACTCCACTAAAATAGGATGAAGGAAGCTTTTCTGTCATGTTCAGGGCAGATGGAAAATAAATTTCAGTTCGCTTTCCTCTTCATGCCTACTTCTTTCACGTAAAGCCATTTTGAAACTCTCAGCTGTGGAGTTGCCTGTGCTTAAGTGAATTTGCTGTCGTCAATATTTAACATTGCATTTAATGAAAAGACCTAATTGTTCATTAAATTGTTTCTGTCTGTCATACTGTATGAACTTTATGCTCATATTTAGTATGAACTATATGTGCAGGGCACAATATTTTACCATTGTTTAGGGAGCATTTTAAATTTTGTAGAACCTTGTTAGAGCATCACAAACTACAGTTTAGAAAAACCCGGAATACATATGACTCAATTAAAAAGAGAATGAAATCTATTTCATTGAGGAAGTAATTCAGTGCTTTGGAGGAAAGTAGGGAGAAAATTAGGGATGGGTGTTTTGTTCTGAAGTTCAGGAAGGACTGAGGGTGCAGTTTGGAGAAGAGAAGGTTCATTAAGCCAGGAGGGGAACTGGGGCTTGAAGGACCGTGTTGATGGTGCCTTCTCTCTTAAAATGTGAATATTGGTGGAGTTGTGGTAGCTGCTTGCTGTGTGAAAAGATTTATAGGATTTTTATAGGGTTTTTTCCACACATGAACTGTAAATATTACCTCAAGACTGTCCTTACGATAAGGAGACATTCTCGTTATGGTGTCTTGTCTAGCAAACATATTTTACTCTGTCTAGTTTGGCCACTGTGTAAAGATTCAATGTCTTACTGTCCCATTCAGTGTATACTTGAAAACTGTGGAGAGCTTCATTACTCTGCTTTTAAGATCAAAACCTTTCTTTTAATGGCCAGCAAAGCAGAGAGTGGATACTGGTGATGCTCACTGAAAATGCTGAATGCCTTGGGGAAAATTCACATTTCTGCCACTTCACGCTGTTTCCTTCCAAATATCCAGATACTGGTAATTAATTTCCCTTCGATGAAACGTCGAAATCCAACCAGGGCATGCTGCAGTCTGTGCTTCTTATCTAGTAGGCTCTTATTTTTAGAAAGCTAAAAGACTTTTTCGTCCTTGCGTGTGCTTGGCAGCTCGCGCCTTGCAGAGCCTCCCCAGCACCTTCAAGTGCCAAGTCTGTGCTCGAACTGCACTGCCAGAAAACTCGGTGGCAATACTACGGCGATACAACTTCTTGTGAGCACGGCTTCGCTGAAAATAGGCAATTGGATTTTTTCCTGGCTTGCTGAGAAAAGGCTGAGAAGTTTCCCTTTGCCGTGGAATGTCTGAACAGTTGCGGTTCCTGCTCGTGGCTTACCCGACTGACGCACATGAAAAGCAGGCTACAGAAGTTATGCTTTTCTCTTCTAAGTACGGTCCAGATTTGCACGAAGCGTTTTTGGTGGGATTGGGCAGGTTAAGTAACCTGGATGTGGGGGAGAGTGGTGTGAGCAGAGTCAGAGGTGGCTCATGCTGTTCACTTTAACAAAACTTAACAGTTTACAACTTTTACAGCTGAGGTCAATTGCTTAGGATTTCTCATCTTTGTAGGGCTTGTGGGAGGGATGGAATTCAAGCGTTTCTCCCCTTAAGAAGTGATGCTCAAATGCAGCACTAAATCTTCTGACATTATAGCTGGCAAAAACCAGGTCTCACGGATTAGGGATTGGATGGAGTGGCTGGCTTATTGAAGTAACTGTCACTTTTGGTGAGCTGTCATAATGACAGGGAAATACTGCATATTCATTTAGGAAACCTGTTTGATAAAAACGTAAGATGGGTTCATATTTTGTTCACGTGAAACCAAATCTTATTCTGCATGAATAAAGTGTTGCTTTTCTAGTTAGAGGAATATGGAGATAGTCCCTCCTTTTGGGAAACCTTGACTGGATGCTGAAACAGAAATAATGTTTCTGCTCTCTTCCACATCTTTAAAGGTTTTTTCAGTTGCTGTAATGGTCTATTCTTCAACTTCTTTTTTCTTGCTATTGGGGAAAACCAGAATTCTATTGTAATACCACAAAGATTTTTATTTTATTTTTAAAAAAACCTGAATTATTCATTAAAGACTTAGTTCCTCTAGGAGAATTTCTGCAGCCAAAGGAAACAGTGCTTTTTATAAAGAACTGTCAATATTATTGACAAGTGTGATCTCCAGTTGCAATAACCTTTCATAAGGAGTAGCTCTCTTGCTTGCTTGGATCACAGACCATTTGTGGAATTGCTGACGGCTGTGACGTATTGCTGTGTTTTAGCAGTAGCACTTTCATTCTCTATCTGTATATATGCCAGAGAAATGCTGCATTTAAATGCTCACCCAGCCCTGGTGTGATTATTGCTATACATTTGCCTCACCTAAGTTTCTCATACTGCATTCCTTTGAAAACAAGCTACTGATCGGGATGGAAAAACATCATTATTCCTATCAATAGCACTGACTCACTAATGCTAAACCAAAGAGAATTTCTTGTACTTTGCTTGCCAGATAAGCTGCTGTTTTGATTTCCACTTGGAAAGACTAAAGCCTCTTGCACGCTCGGACGCTGCCTGGCTGCCAGCGGCTGCTGCAGGAGCGGAGAAAAAGAAGAAGAAGAAAAAGAAGAAGGTGTGATGGTGTAAATGAGAGGGCTTTTCCAGTGAAATCCCAGGAACTGCTCCGTTCATATTGCAGGAGGCAGCTTTTTCCCTTCCCACAGTGCAAACTGCAGCAGTAATCAAAGCGGTGCCAGGCAGAACGGCTGAGCTGCTGTCCTTTATAAGAACGACCTAAATCCAGCCCTAATCTTGTTCTGCTCATCAGCCTGAAGTCACTGCTGGCCTGTCCTGGTGGCTTAGTGGGGTGGAGGGACACAGAGCTCTGAGACAACCGTGGCACATCCCAGGGAGGGATGGGGACCCTGGGGCACAGAGCTCTGAGAGACAACTGTGTCACATCCCAGGGAGAGTGGCAGTGCCACGTTGGGCTCGGGGAGGGTACGGACATGGTGGCTGTGAGCCTCAGGGTCCCTGCTGCCAGGGGAGAGGCTCCTGTGTCCCTGTCCACCCTCCACCATGTCCCCAGGCTGCTGGAGGACGGTGGCATCAGGGGGAGGCGATGCCACCGCTGCGGAATCGGAAGAGCAGGCACCATAAATATGTCAGAAGTGCTCAGGGCAGTGCGTGACTGTAGTATTGATTTCTCTGCTCAGCTGTTTGCCCGTGTCCTCGCCAGAGCCATTTCCCAGCGCTGCAGGAGCTGTGCCAGTGCCCTGACACCCTTCCCACAGCTCATCCGTGCCAATGCAGAGCTCCACGGAGGAATAACTCCAAAATGAGGAGAGGCTGAGCTGCTGTAAGCCAGCAGGGCAAGGGTGTCGGGGCTGTCTCGCCTGCCTTCTTTCACCCACTTGTCATGGACTAATCAAGTTGTCCTTAATGCCAGCTCGTCCCTAAAACATGCTGGCAAAAGCACAGCCTGCAAAGCCTCTACGTGGGCTGGCGCTGGGTACGTGGCTGGCACGCTGCTCCTGCCGCAGTTCTGCTCTGTTGCAATGAGGGCTGGAGTCAAGGAGAAATGTGAATGAAGGGGAAAAAAACAAACAGTGCGTGCGCTTTGATGCTGTGGTCTTTGGCTGGTGCTGTTTGAGGTCATGTAGGACCACTTAGGTATGCGGAAAAAACATAACAAGTAGCTTGTTCAGACACCTCTGGTGTGTATGGAGAGGAACTGTATGGAATATATGAATCTACATATAGTTCATGAGTGTAAATAGTGTAAGTGGTCTACAGTTTCTTTTTCTTTTTTTTTTTTTTTATTATTATCTACCTCTTAACCAGCAAATAGCGAAAATATGTCCAGTAGGAAAAATTGCGTTGAGGCAAAACAGATTTGGTGAGGAAATAGTAAACCTCCACTGTGGTGTTTTGATCACATTAGCCATGTTGATAATCCCAAAAGTGATTAGGGAAGAAACGGTGATGGGTCATCGTAGTAAGAGAAACATGCTGGGGAGATGAGTAATGTGTGACAGACTGCAGAGGTGTGGGCTGCAGGCATGGCTGGAAGAAACTGCTGCTGCATCACCACTGTGAAAATATAAACAACTCCCTTTGTGTTTCTTGCTTGGAGTCAAAGATGATTTTTACTCATAATAATAATAATTTTGGTAATGATAATTTTACTCATTGTATCGCAGCTGAGGGTTCTCTCTTTAGGGTGTCCTGGGTTTGGCGGAGGCACCTGCTGAAAATGTGAAGCTGTTCTCCTTTAAGGGTTGAGGTTTTGCTTCTACCTCCATACCTACCCAAGTGCATGAAAAATAACATCAAAACAGCCAAGCAGATGCTTAAAGAGTGACATGGAAAGAGTATTGCCATGCTAATACCTGCTCTGTGGTTTGAAGGACACTGCCAGATCTCAGTGACCTGCTTCAAGTGATAGTATAAAAATTGACTCTTGGTAGGATATAATATTGGAGGAAGGGGTCTGGTTTTGGTGGATCTGTAAAGAAAACTCGTTCTCTCGCTGGCGAACAACCTTCACAATTTCCTACAAACATGTCAGCAGTTCTTGGTTTGTTTCAGAGGCAATGTTTAAATATGTCAGTCTTGTAGAGTGAGCACCTCCCTCACCCTGGAGCATGAATCTGACTTTGCTTTACAGTCATTTTAATCACCAAATTGCAATAATAATTCTGGGATCTAGTAGCACTTTAAAAAAAAACAAAACAGCAAGCTTTATATCAAGCTTTATATGGAGTCAAATCAGGCTTTGAAGCTGTGTGAGTGCTAAGTTGCCCAGCATGAAAGCCAGAAGAATCCTCTGTCCACCCCTTCTTGGTATTCTCTTGTCATGTTAAAGACTAACATGTGGAAGGGTAAGGGGGCTTAATCTGAAACACCATTCTGTGTAAACAATGACAGGATTAAACAAAAAAAAAAAAAAAAAGCCAAGCTCAACTGTCATGGGTGCGTAGTGGCTGCTGCTTTTCACGGATGACTGCAATTATTTGTATAAATTTGCATTTTCCCCTCAGCACGCCTGTAAAGCCCTGCTCATTTCCATGCAGAGCTATTTTCATGTGCTGCGCTGGCACGCGGTGCGGTGCCGTGTCACCTGCGGTGGCAGGAGCTCAGCTTCCAGGGGGACATCAAGCATCCCCACGAGGCTGCCAGAGCTGCCTCAAGTCCCTCGAGACTGAAAGCCGAGAGGGCTGAGCTCTTTGGGATGAAATGACGACACCCAGCACTCGCTTATCTGGAAATTCCTCGATGAAATATTGATCAGATGGGCCGAGCCGCCCTGCTTTGGGCTGGCCAAAGTTTGGGATGCTGCTGGGAGAGGATGCTGCTGGCGTGGTCCAAATAGAGTTTTCTCACGCTGAATTCAGGTGTCTGACAGGTTCTGTGACCTGGACACTGCCTGGAGGGTCCGAATCACCTTTTTGAGAGCCCCCCTCTCTTGCTTTTCCTCCAGCTTGCTGCTGGGATTAGTCCAGTGAGATGGTGTAAATACCTTCTGCTGGCCCTCTGGTCTCCCCTGAGATGCTCAGGAAAGAGAATTGAGATTTGTTGTTTTAAATTCAAATTATGAAGTATTTGAGCAAAGAATGCAATATGCAATTGAATAAATATTTGGCTTTTCATTGTTGAGGGAGGGGAGGATTTGCTGATGAGTTAGTTATTCACACAATACTATTTTTCCATCAGCATTCCCACTTGGTATTCTTGTTTGTTTTATGCCGTGCAATACTCTGACATGAATTGAAAATGAAGAACAATTTTATGCTTAAAAACAAAACAACAGCTCTGTTAACACAGACTTTCTCTGAGCTGTGGTGCTGGCTGGTGTGGGAGAGATAAAGAGCTGCTGCACTGTTTCTAGAATGGGACTTTTTTTTTAATGTAGATTTTGTGCTTTCTCACTTTGTTTATTCTTCCAGTATAACTGTATGAAAATACACAGCACCAAATATTTGAGGGAGAATCCCCACTCTTTGTTTAACAAAAACGAAACAGAAGTGTCCAAACAAAAACAATGAAAACAGCCAACCTCCTAAAATTTTGCAAGGATATGAAGATTAAAAGCTGGTCATGACTCACATTGCTTGAAAACTGCTAAAATGACTGATGGGGATGTGTGCAAAGCTGTATTCTGCTGTGCATTGTGCCTTGTGAATGCTGCCGGAACATCAAGGCCAGGAAGAATATTATTACATTTAATGTCCCCTTTTTTGGGTTGTCAGCCTTTGTAACTACTATTTCTATGACTCTGTTAATTTATCTCTGGAAATCAGGATAGCAACTATCCAGCATAGGTGGATTAGGTGTTTAGCCTTTCCCCAAGATGAGGCTGTCCAAGATAGGTTTCTCTTACAATATATTTACATATTTGCAAATATGTTGAGTCAAATATGTTGACTCTGCCTGGCTTTAGCAAGTGTGACAGCAGATGTTGTTTGACTCTCTTAATTCAAGCAGCGATGTCTAGTCTAGTGTTTCTATCTCAAAGTGGGGAATGACTAAGAATTAAAGATTCCTGGTGTAGGGAATGCTATTAAGTGATCATTTTTTTTGCCTGTATGAATATGAACATCTGCAGAGGGTGAGGCAGCTGTAACCGTGCTCTGCTGTTGCGTTTAGCAGAGGGGAATGGTGATGGGAGATGTTAACTTTCACTGTTAATAGCAGTTCTGGGTAATAACTTACTGTCATTTCCATGCCTGTGTCTTTGTTTTCTCTCTCACAGGGTGGTGAGTTGAGTGGGGAAAGAAAGAGCCCTGTCGAAAATTGCTCGGTCTAACACACTGTTAAAAAAAAAAAAAAAAAAAAAAAAAAAAAAAAAAAAAAAAAAATTTAGAAAAAAGAAAAAATCCCGCTAGCTTAATGTGGGCTGAACTTCCCATGAAAACTCTGCCTTAATGAGCTCGGAGGCCTCAGCCCTGCTTTGTGGCTGTCAGCAGGTGAGAAAGGGCTGAGGTCCCTGGCGCGGGTGCCCTGGCTGTGACCCAGAGCTCGGGCCCGATTAGTTCAGCTCTCGTGCTTCCAGCGGCAATAAGAATGACAAAACATCTTGTCTGGGGGTCTATGTATTCATGCTCCTCGCCTGCAGGTCTGTGCTGGCGCTGGAAGGGCCATTTGTCCAAGAGCCAGGGAGAAAAAACACAGATTTAGGTCTGTCCCAGGGTTTAGGTCTGTCCCAGAGCTGAGACTGAATTGCTCAGAGCACCCATGGTGTCCAAGATCCTATGTGACGGTGATAACGATCTGGAAACTATTTGTAATTCAAAATCTGTATTGCATTTTGGTTCTTGGTTAATATTTTGTCAGCACTTTGCGACAAAGACTTCTGACTGTGTCCCAGCGTTGCTTGTGCTGCGCTGAATAACTCAAAAGGGGAGCTGACGCCAAGCAGGAGACCATCTGTGTTGTTAATAGCGTGGTGTTATCACACCCAAAACTCAGCTTGTGTGATGGATAACATGATCGCACTGGGCTTGTTTCCTCTTTATTAAAAAAAAACCAAAAAAACCCAACCCCCCAAATCAATCTTATCATCCTCCCAAACCAATCTTATCATCCCCCCAAACCAATCTCATCCTTATCTACCAACTCTTGAGCACACAGGTCAATTTAATTTTGTCAGAGATGGAACGGAAAAGAAAGGGAAATTAATTTTTTTTTTTTTTT
>VZRL01001773.1:213525-266866 GCA_013397895.1 Origma solitaria
TTTTTGGTGAAGTCCCTGCAGCTAGAGCAGGGATCCTAATTAACCTTCCAGTAGTACAAAGGCTGCAGGAAAAGGAACAGCACTTTCTAAAGCAAGAGAGGCCGCTCCACGTGGGTATTTTGGCAGGCTAATTGGCAGCCCCAGAGCTGGATCCGAGCAGAGCTCACGTTGGGGAGCGCAGGTAACTCCTGATGCTGGGGAGGGAGGAAGGAAGGAAGATCAGAGCTCTGTGTGAGCAAAAGGAGCTGCAGATGAGACGAGCGTGATCTCTGTGCTGGCATCCTGTTGCATAATTCCTGGTGCTATTCACCCATACCTGTGAAACCCCACAGCTGTGGGATGCCATCGTTCTCAGCCTCTCCTGCTCCGTCTCAGCTCCTACAGAGTGATCACAGGCAGTGGGAACAGAGCTGTGTTTGGCAATAAATAGCAATTTGTTGGTTATCAATGAAAGGATGTAGGAGCTTGACTGTGTTGCTACTATTACATCCAGACATGGATGGAAAACACTCTATTTTTTCAAAATGCACTGAATGGGAGGTACAGAAGCAGAATATTCTGGGGAAGAGAGTTCATCACTATCTTTTTCTTTCTTAATCTTCCCGCTTCCCACATGTAGAACAAACCAGTTCATCCTCATGCTTTATTGTTCTAAAAAGCCATTCTGACCTTTCTGATGATATTGTTAAGAACCAAAATCTGTAGTCTGGTGTATTAAAGCGCTAATGGTGCGTTAGGAGTCATAAAACTGTATTAAGTGCATTAAATTTTGAGTAACTCCAGTGAAAGGCGCTGCAAGGGATGGCTAATCACTTCGCATTTATGAGTTGTCTTGGAAGTAAATGACAACACCCAGCTGAATCTGCTGCTGAAATAGCCCAGAAGGAGATGGCATTGCCTTGGAGAGGGTTGGCAATCCATACTTGATTAATCTACTCCCGCCAGAGTGGCATCACTCTGTGCTTCCAGCAAGGCTGTAATAGATGAATGCATTAACGAGCCCTGGGTAGCCGAGGTGATGCTTGGGGATATGGGGAAGGAGAAACATTGCTGACTCAGTTTCTCTTTCTTACTTTATTTTTTTTCCCCCAAACATTGCTGACTCAGTTTCTCTTTCTTATATTACTTTTTTTCCCCCCAAACATTGCTGTCTCAGTTTCTCTTTCTTATATTACCTTTTTCCCCCAAACGTTGCTGGCTCAGTTTCTCCTTCTTATATTCCTTTTTTTTTTTTCCAAACTGTGCTTAAGTGATTCCATGTTAATGTGAGAGTGTTAAAGTGCATTTTTGTGTATCTAACCATGTGGGTTTGACTGGCTGGATTACTTTTTGTTTCCCTGGACTTTCTTTACCTGAAAAATGTTGTGATCTTCAGATGTGAAGGACTGACTCTTGGTTAGCTGCTGCTAGACCATGCTGAGCCTTTGTATGTTAGAGAGGGGCTGGGATCAAACCTCCCTCGGGGCCAGCCGAGTGATCCACTGAGCCACCGTCATCTTTTGTGTACATTCAATTAACTGCTTGGTAAAAGTGTGGAGGGGCCTCTGAAGGCTGATGACAATTTGTGGTCCAGAAAGTTTGGAAATTTTTCTAGCTTTCAGATAAACAGTTTCAGGAGGCTACTTAGCTTTTGCAGGCTTGACTATCTTTAATTTTCACCTTTGGAATAGGTTTCATGAAAAAGGAATTGCTGTTTAATTTAAGCAAACTTTTGCATTCAGGAATTAAATTTCTGTTTTTCTTTCTTGTAGTGGCTCACTGACAATCGCCTTGCTAATGCATTTAAATTCTACTCCTTAAAAATGTATTAACTGGTTTATTTGTAGGAGGTCATCAGTTTCCCAATATTGTATAAAACTGAAACCAAATCCTCCTGTCTGCAGCTGCAGTGTTAAATAGAGCATCATTGTCATGTGGTGAGCATGGCTGTCAAAACACTTCGGTCAGAGTGGGTAACACGAACAGCTCCCCTACATTAAATATTTACAGAAGAAAACGCAAACTCAGAAGGCTGCCAGCAGACAGACACACTGCTCAAACACATTGTTGTGGCGCTGAGGGCACGAATTTTGCGCTGCAGCTTTTGGAAGAAAACTGCGACCTGCTTCTCCTTGCTCACGGGCTCAGCGGTGTGCTTTTTCCGCACGTGTATGAAATGGAATATAAACTGGAAATTTAACACTTCAGAAGGAAAACAATCGCTGTGCACAAGCGATTTGCCTGCCAGCATCCCCCAAAATACTCCGCTCTGCTATGGAAGAGCTCAGCACAAGCGTCTTTATTTCAGGTCCTCTGGTGCAAACAGGTGGTGAACTACAAGTGGCGAGATGCTGAGGAGAAAACCATGTAATTAAATCTGGCACTGTGGCATAATAAATCTCCGTTGTATTCTTCAGCTTTCTGGACGCCTTTCGAGCAATGCACAATGGCTGTGATTAATGACTGTTGTATTGTCTTAAATAATGGGCTTGAGCCTTTGGATAGGTGACATAATTTAGCCGTAATGAGCGTCAGCTTCGTGTGTTTGATCTCAGTGCTTTGAATTTCAGTGTTGTCGTTGCCATGTCCTTGAGAGATTGTTGTATGCTGAAGAAAACCAGTGAAGGAGGGGGGTGGGAAGCAATTTCTGTGAGGGTGTGAAGAGTCCAACCAAACTGTTGCTCTGAGGACGCTGACTTTCTTGTTGTCTCATGATTTTAGATATGTGAGATGAAAGCCATTTGAGTTATTCACAAACTGGACCTACTGCTACTGAGAGAGATTTTTTTTTCCTTTGATTTTTTTTTTTCCCCAGTTCATAAACTGGACTTACTGCTATCGAGAGAGATTTTTTTTTTCTTTGATAAAATATTCCTTGATGAGGTCTGCTGGCAGTGCTGGGTGTTTCCTTTTGTGTGTCAAGCTGCACCAAATAGCCACAGCAGGGAAAAGGCTTTTCCATCCTTTCCACGCCATCGCCTTGTCCGTCATCACCTCAGCAGGCTTCCCTCTTTTTCCCCCCTTGACTGAAGGCAGCAGCTCTTTGATATCATCTCCTATTCCTTCACCTCACCTGGGTTCAGCTGACACACAAGAAAAAAACATATTCTCCAGCCTGCAGTACCTGTGAAGAGCCTTCCCCCTCTGCTGTGCTGTGTCTCTGCAGGGCTGAGAAACTACAAAGCACATCAGCCCTGATTATTCAGCCAGCAAAGGACCTTTCTCTCCTTTTGGGATATTCCCTTTTGCCTGTGTGGGTAGTTTGACTGACACAGTGCGCTGATCCCAAAATGCCCCAGCCCCAAATCCATTTTCCTTAGGGCAGCCTGGCCCGAGCGGCCAGGGCTCATCTCCCCTTTGTCATTATTTTTGTGGGGATGCTGGGGAAAGGGATTTAAAATCCCTCACCCTTTCCTATTAAGTCTGACTCATTTTGTCTGGTTTGGCGTTGTGGCAGAAAGGAACATAATGGATTTGTTAGGGTCAGTGCTTCACAATGTGACGGTTGACTTTGATGGGCAATAGGGCCTAGTTTGGCACTCCAGACAAAGGATTTGTGGGTCTTGCAGGCTGCCATCTGTTTCTAAAAGCAAGTTTTTTGTGGAGAAGTGATGCAGCTTGCATGCTGAAAAAGTCGGGGTCTTTTTCTTGAGAACTGCTGTGCCTTTATATTTGAGCGTTTAATTTCGAAACTCAACACAGTTTATTAATAGCAGGACTCCGTTTTGCCCTCCCTCAGGCAAGCTGAACATCCAAACATTACTGATGTGTTGACATCTTCTAAAATATTTGTATTTTAGAATGCGTGCACTGATCCCCAGAGTGGGTTCTATTCTTTTCTTAGCCCCCACCCAAACTCTCTGAAATGCCACATCTGGCTGCATTCAGGTTGTTTGCCTTTATTCTGCTGCATAAGCACATAGAACGCTGATTGGAGAAGAAATAATGTTCATTATTTCATAGCATTCATTTGATTTTTCACTTGTGCTGAAGTTTTGCCGTGTGCTCTCTTAAAAACAACAGAAAAAACAGTTGATCACACTCTGCCCTTATAATCAAGACTAAAAATTCCTGCTTTCCTGCACTGAATCTGCTGCAGATTCTCTTAAATGAAGTGGCAGGCTGACCTGCAGGGCTTAGACATGCTGACAAGTTATTTATGTGCCGTGCCTTAACCTGACTGTTAATGGATTGTTTCTATGTATAACTGCTGGAGGAAGCACAGAGCTGCACAATCCAGGTCTGGAGGGCAGCAAGACATCCTGCTGCAGGACTTAGCAAAAATAACATTTAAAGCCTCTGCAGTTTTCTTCTCTCCAGCTGGACATGAACAGGACCTCCTGCACTATAAGGTCCTGGCTTGCAGTCTGGTCCTGCCCATTTGTTTAGCCCATTCCTCTCCTGGTGCATTCCTTCCTAACACTGCTGAGGTGCATTTTTATTTTTTATTAAGGAGAGTGGCTGGTGTTGCTGCTGTAGCTGTGCAGGTACACAGGAGCATCACTAAAAATAGGGCTGAAAGTGCCCTGCTGGGACAAGTGAGTTAATATGCTGCTGCTGCTGAATGTCACATCAGGACTGTGGTGGCAGCCAGAGGAAAATGGCACCTTCCCTTTTGCCCCCAAACACAGCAGCCCAAGGCCTGCCTCCACAGACATCCTGAACTTTTTTTCCTTTTTCTTCTTCTTTTTCTTTTTTCCCCTTTTAAAAATTTTTTCCCTTTTTTTCCTTTTTTTCCTTTTTTCCCTTTTTTCCCTTTTCCCCCTCTTTTCCCTTTTTTCCCTTTTTTCTTTTCCTTTTTTTTTTTTTTTTTTGAGGGAATGAAAGGAATAAAAGGACCGTCTTTGATGTGGTGGCCTGGTTCTGTACCGAGCTCTCTGCCGCAGGAGCTGATAGCCTGCCCTGTGCCAAATTTTCCTCTGAAGGGTGGAAAACGCTACTGGCAAATACCTGAGGCACAGAAAAGTGGCATTCCTGATCAATAGGATTAATTTCAATGAGGGGTACCCAGCTCTTACATGGAGGTGAGAACTAATACAGAGTGGGCAGCCTAAACTCAGGCTGCTTCTCCTGCCTCAGCCTCCAGGTGCTCTACCTGGCCGTTTTGGGGAATTGAAATAGTTTGCCAAGGAAGGGCTTGTCAGGTCTGGATGTATAATCTTTACATGTTTGGATGGCTGATGCTGTGATTTTCCCTGGAGACACGACAATGGTTCAACCATCAAATGGATGTCCCAGGAGTGAGCCCATCCAGCTACCTCTAAACTCCTTTCAAGCAGCAGAAAACCTTTTCCTGTCTCCTTTCAGGTGCAGCAGGTGTCGAGTCCTAACACCTCTGTGTGACCCTGTCAAATACGCTTGAGGAAGCCCATCATTTTTGGGCAGTTAATTTGAAATTTCTGAAGCTGAGACTTCCTTGACTCTCTTTCACTAAAATACGAGGTAACACAGCAAGCTTCACAGAAATGCAGTCATTAGCTTAAGAGGATCAGATAAACCTTGAAAGGGTTTTGTTTAAGAAAAATTTTCATGAAGTGCTTCTAAGTAGCTGTGTTACCATTATATCTAAAATGAGTATTGGGTTTGAGAAGCCAAAGTCTTCTTTATGGTCCATTTGTGGGCTCCAGGTTTTTGGCAGTGTGTGTGTACTGCACCTTTGGAGCTCTCGAGTTTATTTTAAGTGTTGGGCGCATGACCCTCTGTATCTTTTTGTGTAGTCTTTGTATTTTCTACACCTTAAAAAAAAAAGAAAAGAAAAAGGGGGGAGTGGCAGGGGATAAACTTCTGATAAAAATGGAGTTGTCATTTGCAGAAACAGCAGTTGGTTTAGTCAGTTTAGCCAAAGAATCTTTGGCTCTATCAGAGGAGAACTTTTTCTGCTGTACTTAATTGAATTTGCCAAGCTGGAACAAGCCCTGGCATAGCAGTTTCAGCCCCTGCCTTTGCTCGTCAGCAGCATTCAGAGCTGCGGAGAAGTGATGAAAAACGCTGAGAAATGCTGTGTGAACTGGAAAGTCACTTCTGAAATGCCTTCTTGACCCGGTGGTGGTGGTGGGTCATTTCCTCCTCCTGAGTCAATTTGGGACATTTGGCGCATGTCCAGCACACAAAAATGAATTGTGTTCCGCAGGGATTTTCTTCTGTGTGTGCACTCAGAGCTGATCTGATCAAGCCTCTGCAGAGAAGGAAAACTCAGATTAGTTGGGAGCTGCAAGAGGAAAGCTGGAATTTTTACATACCATTACACAGCAGCATTACTTTTGTCTGGAAGTATAAGGGTTATAGTGGAGGAGCCTAAATCCTGAATTTAAATCCTGGTGTGTCATTGGCTGTGGGTCCTGAGGAGCTTTATGTTGTGTCATTCCTGCAGTCTGCTGGGAAAAATGTGTTATTTGTAGAGGCCGTGAAAGCCCTGGTTCTGAAATCTCTGCAGTCTTTTCCACACGCAGCTGGATGGTTCTGAACCAGCTCAGGGATGAGTGGTCCCAGCCTGCCCAGTGAGATTTTGGGGAGTTAAAATCCTGCAAAATCAGTTGTTCCTTGGATCGGGAAGGAGAGGAATGGTGTGCGACTGAATGCCTTCCATTTGAGTTCATTTGGACGTGGGAGCTGCTGGTTTTGTTTGATAAACTTGATAAACCTCATCTGCTGTAGCAGAGATTTCAATTGGAGGAAGATAAATTGAGGTGGAGAAGGAAATTGGAGGGCACAGGCTCAAGCCTGAGCAGGAAGGTTGTTTTAATCAACCTTGTTGCTTTGGTTCAGGGTAAATGCCAATTCTTCAAAGTTCTTAAGGCAAAAAAGGCAGAGACCACAATTGTTCAGCTATATTTGAATATAATATTTGAATATATTTGAGATGCCTCTGAAAAGCAAGCCCAGTTTGAACCATCAGAGCAAGACAGAAAACTGTGTCACTTCCTTGAGAAAGCAGGCAGGCTCTCAGCTGGGTTTGTGTTCTCAGCCCTGGAATGAGATCTTTCTGTCTGTGCCATCCAAAATGCTGATTAGTGAGACGTCCTGGCAAAAAGGAGCAATTTAATGCAGTAAGAGGAAGAGCGATATAGTTTATCTGTGGGCATGGGTGTGCCCCTGTGGGTGTGTGAGATTCCTGCCCTGGATTAAGGGTGACACTGTCTGCTTCTGCTGGACCCAGAGGAAATGACTTTTAAGTGCATTGAATAGTGTTGGGGGTGTGTGTGTGTGTGTGTGTGAAGAATAGAGGGCAATGAACAGAAGTCTTTTTCCAGCTCA
Source organism: Origma solitaria (assembly GCA_013397895.1). Classification (NCBI taxonomy): domain Eukaryota; kingdom Metazoa; phylum Chordata; class Aves; order Passeriformes; family Acanthizidae; genus Origma; species Origma solitaria. The sequence continues at coordinate 220,759 of VZRL01001773.1, forward strand.
CCTTAAGTTTAATTTTTTTTTTAATGCACTGCACTGAAATAGCCGCGATATACTGAAGCTGGAATACAGATTGCTGTTAGGAAAAGCTAAATTGCAGAAATTTGTAGAGAATGAGAAGTCTGTAGCCTAAGAAATAAGCAAAACCAGTAAGCGACCTGACAGCTTTTCTAGGTTAGAAGGCAAGAAAGATTATCAAACAGAAGTGATGAGTTAGGGATGCTGAAAGTCAAAGATGCTGAAAGTCAAAGCAAATATGCAAAATGCCTGGAGCTTGATGGCTTCTTGTGTGCGTTTTTTCTGCACCAGATCAGAGAGACCTGTAGTCATCTTTTGCATAAGGTGTCCAGTCAGTGATCTGAGTAAAGGAGCCTACATTTGGTGCCTGAGCTCTTGCAAATGAAGAATGTGCAGTGGCTTTTTTTTAATTTTTATTTTTAATGCCAGATGACAACCAATTCTAATGCTTGTTGAAGAGCCTCATTATTCCACAGGTCCTGATGTTCCACCAGGAGTGATCTTCTAAATCTCTCCAGACTTTTCACTTATGCTGACAGGAGAAATTTTGCCATCTTGTTCCCCCACCCTGTCCCTCAGTTCACTAACAGAAAGCTGTGGAAATGTGAAACAAGAAATCAGTCTTTTTGTGTGTGTGTGTGTGTGTGTCTGTTCATGATAAGTCAAGATACTGGTCTTTCTTAAGGCTCTGAATATGAAATCCGTATTTCAAAGTCTATGAGGTAAGCAGTAAAAATACATAAATGGAAGTGCTTTCATAAATGTTTCTAAGAGGATTTGTTGAGATAGATGACATATAGGGATTACCTCATATATATGTCTGTATATATCACAAGATGAACTAATGTTAAACCTCTGACAGACAAAATCGCAGTATTTCTTAAATGGGTACAACATTTACATTTTTCTTGTGATACGGCTCTGATGTGGAGTCATTTCCCCAAGCTTATCCAGAAAGCTGTGGAAGCATGAGCTCAGCTCCATCCACATTCACTGAAATGTTCAGTGAAATCTGAAGCAGCTCTTGGCTGACAGAGTCCTTTTTCCTTTCCCTTTGAAGCTCCCAGGCAGGTAGCACGTTGTCACCAAGGTGGTGGTGGCTTTCAGGGCTGCATCATCTTTGTCCCTACACTGCAGACCCCTCGGTTCTGTAAGATGACAAATTCTGGGGAGATGTGTGACTTGATTGTGACTGCCCTGTCTGGTGGCACTGAACTGCTCAAAAAGGCTTAGCCAAACTATCATGCTGAAAATCCCACGGGGAGCATGGAACGAATTTTGACAATTTTCAAAATCTTTGTGTCCATTCACTGGCGTCTGGAATTCTTTCCAAAAGAAATTTTCTTACCCTCCGATCGTTGGCTCCTGTATTGGAGTATTAACAAAAAGGAGGGGTTTGTCTCAGGGTCTCTGAGCCTATTTTGCAGGGAGGAGTGTGGTGGAAGAGGCTTCCAAGGACTTGCTCTGGCAGTCAATACCCTTCTAAAGAGAAAGTGTATGAGCTTTGTCTTCACAATATTTAACTGAGAAAGGTCTTACCTCTTTGCCTTCTCTCTTACCTTTCCACATCTCCAAGGAGTAGTAGTTTCCTTTTCGAAGCATACCAATTTAATGCAAGACAACTAATTGTAGTTGAGGCCATATGTTGTGTTAGTGGGTGAAATTTTGTTGGAAGGCTGAATTAAAAACTGGGATGTCTCACTCAGGCAATCCCATGTGTTTATTGAGCAGCTTGAGCTTCAGATGCTGTTCTGTGCTGCATATCAATGTCTGTCTGGGCTGCCAAAGAGTTAACCCAAAGCCAGAGATGATTCAGAGTGGTTTTTTATTAGCCACTGATGGTATTGTGGAATTCCTGTCCTGGCCAGATGTGCTGTCCATGCTGTCTAACAGCTGGAATGTGCTGCTGCTGTGGAGTGTGATGCACGGGCAGCGTTCTGAAATAACTCTTCCTGCAGGGAACACATCCTCATGGTTACCCTTTGGAAAGGTTGATTTAGGTACTGAAATTGTAGGAGTCCATGTGGATCCTTCTGCTGAGCTCGGTGTGCTGTGACAGGAACTGATGGGCAATGGCTTTTCATCCTCCACTGACCCCAAAAGGAGTTTTTGTTTCGCTGTCTTCTGTGCAGAGTTCTCCTCCTCATTTTCATCCCCAGCACGTGAAATAATTCAGGTGATGTCTGTGTGATTTTGTCCAGTTTGTGAGATGGATGGGAGTTATCCCCATCACTCTATTACCTCTTTATTGCAACTTGTACCCTTATTTTGGACAGCTGTGAGGGGCAGGGAAACAACACAGCTTGTGATGATATTTTTGAAAGTGAGAGAAAGGAGAATGTAGTTTTTTGGATTGCTTCCTTGAGACTGCCAGATTGACTTTCTGAAGACTACCAGTGAAGGCAGATTTGACATTTTTGAAGAAAATGCTTACTTTTACAGAATATTAGGAAGCTGTTCCAGCTCAGGAAGATGCTGGACCTCTCCAGAGGTCTAATAAACCACAGCAGCAGTGCGTGCATTGCCCCAAAAGGGAGCTGGTGTACCCTGCCCTCTTGGAAACCTGTCTCAAATGGTACAGCAGCCTCTCAGTCCTTGATTACTCATGCTCAACAAGCCTCCAAACATATTTTATATGAAGAAATAAAATATTAAGCAGATTGAAGCTCAGCGCAATCATTGCGTTAATCAAAACTGCCCTCCTCCACAAAATTGGCTAAAGCAAAGTGATGGACTCATCAATATGGATTTCATTCATTTCCAAATGATTCCATCAATACTTTGCTCTCTGATGTGTTCATTTTATCCAGATCATTTCTTACGCAGCTTTTCTCACCAGACAGTCTCAGTCCTTCACAGGGAGCAGCTTGGTGTGGCAAAACTTAGTTTTTATCAGTGCTTTTTTGCAGGTCTGCCAACAGAGTATGCATGTGGCTGTTTATAGACCTCAGGTTTGGGCTTGTCTGTAGGAAATTCCTCCTACTGCAGTGTCTGGCTGAATAAAAGGCTTTTTTTGCAGGTTGTGTAAAGTATTTGGTAGGGCATGGCACAAGGTAGTGCAGCACATTGTGAAATATTAATGTGGAACTTAAAATCTTGCTTTAAAAACTTGTTAAACTTTAATTACAACAAACATGGCTGAGGCACATTAGAGTGCTAGAACTTGATGTTCGATGTGTGAGTTCAAGCAGGCAAAGATCATCCTGAAATATGCATGGGAACAGGATTTCCCCTGCCCTTCCTCCTCAGAACAGTGGGGAAGAAGGATCAGAAAGTCAAGTGTGACATCAGCTGTGCCACTTACAGGAGCATACATGGATTTAAGAGCTTGCCCCTGGGAAGTAAAAAGCAATTTTTCATCACCTTCTCCTTAATGTGGCTCGTAGATCTCTGTGACCTAAGGAAGCTGCTTCAAGAGGAGCCTTAATTCTGCAATGCAGTTAGAGGTTCAACATGAGATTGAAGTCCACACTGCCAGCATTTGTCCCCATGTTTTATATGATTTTATTTAGCTGAGACTCAGGCCAGGTGTTCCACCTGAGCTCATCCCAGTGAGATGGGTGGTGTCACCAGGGAGCTGTAGAGTCACAGTCACCTCACAGGTCTTTTCTGTGGCCATTTTACAGCTTTCTGGCTTAGCCTGGCACGATGCTTTTCCTTTACCAAAGCGCTGACAATGACAGGGCATCATTTGAAGCACTGCGTGATCCTTAAGTCCTGAAGGACTTTGATTGTCCTGGCAGTGTTTTGGAGCCCCTGGTGATCCACATTCAGAACTCAAGCCCTGCTCCTACCCCTCCAAGAGGACCTTTTGTTCCTGGTCACAGCAATTATTCGATAATGAATAATTTTTTTTTTTTAAATAAGGAGATGTCCCTAGCTTGTCACAGGGATGGCTATTCTAAGGCAGTGTTCTGAGAGCCTCAGGCTCTTCAGGTGCAGGTTTCCCTCCCTGCAGTAATTGCCTTGGTATAAATTCAGGTGGGGAGAGTGGGAGGGAAGGAGAAATGAGCAGAATCCCCCCAAGAGGGAATTGCTGGCTACACATTTGGAAAACCCCACAATTACTCCTTCACAAGCCAGCTTTTGGTAAGGTAGCTATGGGAACCTTCTTTCAAAAAGAGCTAATTAAATATTTTTTGTCACCCCACGTTTCAGGTTGGTTTTCACTTATTTCATTTTTACCTTCCTTTCTTCTGTGTCCTAGCAGTTTTCTTTTCAAAGTTTGGGGCCTCAAGCACTAAGAGAGCATGTCTGTCTTTTGTTTTCATTTTTTGAATCAGTGCACGTTGAAATCCTTTCCCCTTTAAATAAAAATTTCCGCTCTTGAGAAATTTAAAACTTTTTTTTTGCCTGTGAAACCAGAGGCAGTTTCCCTGAACTGTTTAAAGCTGGTGTTGCTTGTTTCCTTTTCTTCAAGTCCTCCTCATCCTCCAGGTGTCTTTTTAGCAGAAGAGGCTGAAAATGCCTCTGAGGCATCACTAGCCTACCATGGAACCCACTGGAGCTTGTGGAGACTTTTTTAATCATAATTAATGTGCAGGTGTTTAATGTGAAAATGTTGTTCGTGGATCTGAACATGAACATTTTGTCTGTGGGTCTGAACACAGCATAATTGACCATCTGTAAATAAAGCAGGGACAGGGCTTTGCCGTATAAAATGAGAGCTGTTAATCTAAAAAAAGAAGTGGAAACCTGGGACAGATATGTCTGAGATTATTTTCGTGGCGCTCGTAGCAAAGTGAATCAGCTCAGCTGCACAGGTGTTTAGAACAAGGATGCGGGAAATAGAAAACTTTGATTTTTTTTCTCTTAAAGCCAAAATTAACAACAAGCACAGCTTGTGGTGCCTTTTTATAGCCAATGCAAACCTTCTTGGTAGAGCACCTGTAGTCTCTTGACAGCAGTAAGGGCTGCTGGCTCTGGGTTAGATGTGAATTTTTCCCAATGACACGAGCCTGTGTTTTATTCAATTTCTCTACTGCTGCAAAGATCACAGTTCTGAAGCTCTGGTTGGAGATGACCAGTCTTATAGAAGAAAACATAAAAATACTGGGTTTTTTTTTCCCACGTTATGTACTGCATTGGTAAATGTAAATTAAAAAATTCGGTAAATGTAAATTAAAAAAAAAAAAGTAATTTGCACATTTTGCAAGGATCCGTGGGGTCCCAAACTCTCCTGAAAATCTACAGAGAGTGGCCTGTGGGGGACAAAGTCTCAGCCTTAGCTAAAAGTGAATGTGTGCAAGGCAGACTGAGGAGTGTGTGTGAGCAGCGACAGAAAATTGAAAAGGGGCCAGGGACATGGTAATGAGCACAGCTATAGGAAGAAGAATCTGGATGTGTCTGATCCTTGCTAAATACTTGACAAGAGAGATGCTAAGGCAGCCCTGAGAACAGAATATTCATCTCTTCCTGCCTCTTCCCCAGCCAGAGCCTGTGGAGCAGGAGCAGGGATAAGAAATTAAGCAGGAGATTGCAGCCACTTTAAGGACAGCAAATCCTGCTGCCTAAAATGAAGTTTCACTAACCATCTTCGTGCATTTTATATTCTGCTTCATCTCTCGTGTGGTCTCGCAGAGATCCTGTAATTTTGATAACTGCTTGAAAAATGTCCATCCTCTTTCTGAATTGAGGCAGCAAATTGTACAGAAAAGTACCAAAAGATTATTTGCTTTTTCTTTAGATCATGGACATAATAATCACTTAAAGTGACTGTATTCAGTAACCTATAAAAAATGGACATTATGCTTTCCCATAATGTACAGGTCTGTTCCTTGCAGTGAATACAACATGAACATGTTCCCATCTGTTTTCTTGTTCAGTTTTTTATTGTTATACGCTGTTTTAAACAGCTGTTGCTGAATAATTGAATGTGTCTCCAGCTCTATTTTCAGATGTGTCTTACTGCTAAAGTGTGAAAAATAACAGATGCTTTAGGGTAGTGGCTTTTTCCTAAGGAAAAAGGTGCAAGTGCATAGATACCAGGAGCCGGGGTAGACCTTTCTGATTCATAATTTATTTTACCTGTCTTCCCTTATTTATGTTCCCTTTAACATCCCTATGCCCTTGGGCTGTGCATTTGGTTGGTTTGGTTCCTGTGGCTTTTTTTTAAGGATAGCTGACTTGTGTTCTTTTCATTTTTACTTTGAAAGATGAAGTAAAATTTAGAATACTAAATTCGCATGTTTGGGTGAATGTTGGAGTGAAATTGTTGTGTTACTGAGGACTGCCACTGTTCACCCAGTTGTCTGTTACACAAAAAAACAGCTCCAGGAAACATATGGTGTCAGTTTTAGTGTGTTAAACAATTCATGATTTGTATTCTTAACCTGTTTCTCGAGCCTGATTTTTAGTAACCTCCACCAGTGGGGTTGGTTTGTTCTATTTATTGGTGGGGCACTGCATCTGTTTACGACACAGATGTCTGTCTCCTGCAATAGAAATTGAGCTTTTTTTAGAGCCGTTTGAATGGTTTTAATATTCAAGCCCACTGCAGTCTCATAACTTAACCTACCAGCTGAAGTGAAGGCTTTCAAAGGAGACTCTTCACTGCTGTTCCTATGGTTACACTGGAACAGAAACCTGCTCAATACCAGCCAGAAGGGCAGGGAAAATCTTCTAGTAGCAGTTGCTGTAGTTATTACAAGTTTATCATTTCCAACGTTCTTCATTTTCTGTGCGGAATTTTCTTTTTAAGTGGAAGTGTGTCTTTCTGAGTTTTAGTGGCTGGTACTGTTGGAAAGCAGCTCGGAGATGATGGAGACACACCCCCTGGAAACAGGATTTTGTTCTGCTCGCAAGGGGATTTCTGTTTCCCCCCTCTATCAGTTAAATTGCAAAGCACTCTTTGTGTGCAGTTCTAGGAGACAGTTCCTGTTTTATTTCTGATTTGCATGGGAACTAAGGACCAGCATCCATGCACACCTTCTGTCAGATGCTGGCAGTGATAAGGGCTGTGTTAATAGGAAATAATACATATTTAGAGCAAAAAACCATCAGTTCCTTGAGTGCTGGAACAAATGGAGCCCAGGTCTCCTGTGGATTTGCCTGGTGCGTGATTGATTTTTGCCTTCTGAGAATGAGCGTGGGCATTTTGTCACAGCTGGGGCATTTTGTGGGGTTTCCCTGGTGTGACATCTCCGTGGTGTCCTCCTCCCTCTCATTCGCACCCTACACCCACCCTAGGGCTGCAGCAGTGCCACTTTCTGCTCACTTTCTCTTCAAATTTCACTTTCTGTTCAAAAGCTTTGCCCTTGTGGAAACATCCCCAAGCCGTGTGGCACGAGTGGAGGCCAAAGTCAGCTTTTGTATTGCAAAAAACCCAGGGCAATTAGACATCCATGTAAATAACAGGTAAATAACACAGTTAGTAACACATTAAAACAGAATAATGTTTATTCCAGCTTCCCTCTGGATGCCTGAGTTTGCCTTGCTTTTTACACTATTGTAAAGGGTGGATAGAAGACCATTGCAAACAAGGAGCAAAGAAAATTATTATAATCATGTAATGCAAGCTTTCCTGCTCTCTTGTAATGCTCTTTGTGGCTCTGGCCGTGTGTGAGTGAAGAAATATGGAGATTGTTTAGGAGGGACTGAAGGGAAAGCAGCAGGACTGCAAACTGGGAATTGGGGCTCTGCTTCCTGCTCTGAGTAATTTCAGTCTGTATCTCATCGTGTGGTGCCTGCTGGGGCAATCCGTGCTTTTTTATCGCTGGGACTGTGTCAGGAACACCTGGGGCCGTGGAGTTAGGGATAGCAACAAGTGCTGGGGTGTTGGGAGGGAATGCAGCAAAGAACATTCTATTTGTAGAAATACATGTAGAAATAAATATATGTAGAAATATACGTAGAAATATATTTGTGGAATATATGTGGAAATACATATGTGGAATATATGTCGAAATACATATGTAGAATATATGTAGAAATATGTATGTAGGACTATATGTCGTAATATGTATGTAGGAATATATGTAGGAATATATATGTAGAAATATGTATATTTCGACATATATTCTACATGTATATTTCGACTTATATTCTACATGTATATTTCGACTTATATTCTACATGTATATTTCGACATATATTCTACATGTATATTTCGACATATATTCTACATGTATATTTCGACATATATTCTACATGTATATTTCGACATATATTCTACATGTATATTTCGACATATATTCTACATAGAAATAACTATGTGTAGAAATATATGTAGAATATACACCTATTTGGCTATTTGGCAAATGCCTGTTGTCTGAGGGTCTGAATGCACTGCTCGTCCTGTACTGCATCTGAGACTTCTGCTGAGCTNTATTTCGACATATATTCTACATGTATATTTCGACATATATTCTACATGTATATTTCGACATATATTCTACATGTATGTAGAATATATGTAGGACTATATGTAGTAATATGTATGTAGAAATATATGCAGAAATAAATATACGTAGAAATAACTATGTGTAGAAATATATGTAGAATATACACCTATTTGGCTATTTGGCAAATGCCTGTTGTCTGAGGGTCTGAATGCACTGCTCGTCCTGTACTGCATCTGAGACTTCTGCTGAGCTTCATCTCTAATCATATTTTAGCAGAAGTGCCTTCCCAGCAGTGGTGCAGTAAATAACTCTGCCATGGTGAATTTACTGAACTGTTTATTGGCGGTTGCTGACTGCTGAGGGACCTTCCTGCCCTCTCTGCTGCTTTCGGGGAAGTGGAACTGCTGTTCCAGAAACCGAGGGTTTGTTGGGGCTCACCTTGAGGTTGCTTGGAACCTTCTTCAGTCCTTGGTGTGGCTATAGTTGTGTAGAAACAGGAGATGAAATGGGGAACTTCAGAAAGGCTGTTGATTGCGTGAATAAATTCTGAATTTAAAATTAGTAACACTTCTGGCTTGTCAATATACAGACATATAGAAAAGTTCGCTTTGTATCTCCCCTCCCCTTCTGTGTCCATTTTTGTCTTTTAAGGAAGTTACTTTTTTTCCTTCTCAGCATCATCAGTAAGACTGGCTTTTGCTTTTCTCTCTGTGTAAAAGCTGTCTATTGATCAGCTAATAAGGAAAAAAAGGTATTTAGATTGTGATCTGAGGCTGCTTTCTGCACAGCCAGGTCCTACTGCATAGAGTTCCCCAAATGGCTTTAAATGCAAAGTTCCTTTGGCCTACACCTTTCTTTGGGGTTGTTTTATGGGATTTTTGGGCTTTTTTTGTTTCTTTTTTTTTTTTAATAAAAGATGGCATATTGCTCTTTTGGAGCATTATAGGTGTCATAGGAAGTAAATCTAAAACGAGGAATATGGTTGGGATTCTTCTTTCATGTCTTATTTCAGTGTACTAATGGTGCGTTTCTTTTATTCTGCAGCAGACCTTTTTGGATTGATATCATCTCTTTTGGGAAGCGGGAGAGGGAAATTTAGATGCAGTCTCTCCTCACTCTAGCAAGCAAAAAATTGAACACGTTTTTCATGCCTGGAGGCAAATGTTCTACCTCTTATGCTGTGTTGGAGCAGCCCCTTGCTATTCCCTTAGAAAGAAGTTTGTCGTGGTTTAGCCCCAGCCAAAAACTCAGCCCCACACAGCTGCTCACTCACTTTCCCCCGGTGGGGTGGGGGAGAAAATTGGAAGAGTAGGAATGAGAAAATGTGGGTCGAGATAGTTTAATGAGTAAACTAAAAACAGCCTGTGTGAGAAAAGCCAAAAAAAAGGGAATTCATTCGCTGCTTCCCATGGGCAGGCAGGTGTTCAGCCATCCTAGGACAGCAGGGCTCCATCACTTGGGAAGTCAAATCCAAGCCGTAGCTCACTGCTGTGAAGAAAATTAACTCTACCCCAGCCAGAACAGGCACAGAGCTGTGGCTGCATTTCGAGGGGATGCTTGTGAAACACTCGAATGTTTGCTTGCTGGATCGGGCGTGCAGGGAGTGGGAACCAGGGAAATGATGCCTGAGCTGGGCTGGCGTGGGCATGAGATTCATTTCTTGTGGAGAGGGAGGAAATGCCATGGGAAGGAGCATCTGCAGGGCTGAGGTGCCCAGTGCAGAGGAGGAGTTACTTCCCAAATCCATAAACCCCAATCAGTGAGCAGCCAACCCTGCAAGTGCTAAAAGCCCAAGGCTTTCTTATATAAGAGAAGGAAAATCCTAGGTTACTGTATCCCCTTTTGGATATGGGTTTAATGACTTTCCAAAGACCAGAAGGCTCAGCAGTGTTACTTTCCCATTAAATCCATTCTGTAAAAGCCTGAGTAATTCCAGCCTTGCTGACAATAAGTTTGTGCAAGCAGTTCATGGGCAGCTTTTGCCTCTGTGCAGGTGTTGGGTTCTGTAATTCGTGTCAGGAGATCTGTGTGCAGTTCTGCAAGCAGAGGTGATACTCCAAATCAAATCAATAGATCACTTCTGGGTAGGAAACCTTCCTAGCAGGATGCCCCTCTGCATTTTAAATGGGGATGGGGGGGTTTGTGAAGGCTGGAGGGTTTTCTCGTAGGGCTGCAGGAAAAAGAATTGGGGAAAAATGTGCTCCAGGTAAAGTGTGCACTGACTGGCTGGCTGGCTCTGGAAAAAATCCGGGGGCATTCTGCTTGTCACCTTCCCCACAAAATACTTTCTTTTCAAAACTCCTGCTCTTCCCTGGGTTGGGAGGTTCGCTTTACCCAAAGCTTACGACACAAAACCCCGTGGCTTCTTTGTGATGGGGCCTGACCAAGTTCCATCTCACACCTTCAGAGCCAGGTTGGCATCGCTGGCTTTTAGGATTTGCTCTGTCCTTCTGTCTCATGCTGGGCTAATTTAGCCTCATCTTGGTAAACAAGAAAAGGGTCCTTATTCAACAGATTTGAGCTGGAGTGACTGCAGCTGTCGTCTGGTCTGTGCACAAACCAATTTTGTTCATTCCCTCGCCTGGCAGGAAGCCTGAACCAGAATTGTGTCGGGACTAATCAGCATTAAAGCAATGTCAGAGGGGCTGCAGCAGGCTGCTCTGTGGCCAGGCAGGAACAACAGGGCTCTTGGGGAGGGATTAGCCTAAGTCCTGCTCGGGATGCAGCTGTGCTGGGAGCTGTGCAGGGCTTCTTCTGTGGGCTTTGGTGTGAAAGCGGCCAACTGCCCAAAAAATGTGGCTGCACGGTGAGAAATCAGCGTGGTTTGCTCTGTGTGACCATGGGTAACAGAGCCAGGAGAAGGGGAAGTGTCCATGGATCACAAAGCCAGGAGAAGGGGCAGTGTCCATGGATGATAACAAAGCCAGAAGGGGCAGTGTCCGTGGATAACACAGCCAGGAGAAGGGCTTGTCCATGGAGCTGGAATGTCCAGGAGAAAGGGTAGTGTCCATGGATGATAACACAGCCAGGAGAAGGGGCAGTGCCCATGGAGCTGGAATGTCCAGGAGGTACAGAGAAGGGTGTTCCTCTCCTGGAGAGGCAAATGGAAGAGGCAATGCAATGAATTCAGTGTGTGGTTTCCAGCCAGGAGATGATGTTAGTGCTGCTGCTGTTGTTATGTTACACCATAATAGATCTGTTAGTACTGAACAACATGAGGACTGGGAGGTGGAAATATTTTGAAGAGAAGACCAGAGGCTTGGCAAGGGCTGATTCATAGCTCAAGTGCCTCACAGGCTCTGTTTTCCTGCCTGGCATTTACCTTGCAGCTTCACAAGCACCTCCTGGTTTGCACTGCAAGCATTAAATCAGAGAGAACCTGCCTTTCACTGTGTGCTGTGAAGATTCTGAAATATTGATGTCTTACTTTGCTCTCCCCTCCTCACAGCTGCTGAATTATCTTTGCAGTTTTTCATCTCAGAGATTATTTTTGTCTTGCTCCCAAGCACCGTGATTTGGCTTTGAAGTTGGCTCTGCTTTGAACAGGGGATGGACCAGGTGACCTCCAGAGGTCCTTTCTGATCTGGTTATTCTGATCCACTCAATCCTGCTCCCCCTGCTCTTACAGGTGCATATTTTGGGTGATTCTACACCTGAAATTGTTCAGCTCCCTCTGTCTGTTTGCGTATGTCCTCAGCATCAGTCGTCCCTTCTGTGCCTGCAGCTGTGAGAGTTTTTGGGGTAAAAACCTGAAATGAGCTCATGTGTTAGCCACAGCAGGCACAGCCACACTCCGAATGCCTCCTAAACCTCTGCTAAATATCCCTCTGCCTAAATTTATATGTCAAAACTGTTTTCTAGCTCGAAGTTAAACCAAATGAACTTTTGAACCATCTCCCTGCCACATGCTAAGCGTGTTTTTGTTGTTTGGGAAGCTCATTTAGGGGGAGCGAGCAGACCTTCTGCTCCGAGGTGCCCCAATTAATTATAAGCTATGCAACATAAGAAATCCTCCTTCTTAAGGAAAAATCTTCAGCAGAAACCTGTCTGGGATGAGTGAACTGAGACAGAGGAACAGAGCAGCTTTCTGAATGCTTTCATCCCTAGAAAAACTCCTTCACGCCTCAGTGAAGAAAAAGGGACCTAAGGCTCAGCCTTGCCTTGTGCTTACTGATATTTGAGATGGTCTCCTCTGACCTGAACATTTAGTGGGTGTGAGATTAATCATTAGGCAGAGGAGTATTAGCTACCAGCAGTGCCTCCTGGAACACCATTCTCCTAGAGGGAGGTGAAATGCTTTGGGGTGTACTCTTAAGTGGGAGTAAAAGGTTAAAAAAACCCCAACTACACAAAAAGACCACCAATTTCCTGAATATTCTGTCATCCAGCTTGGTACTTCAAAGGAGCCTCCAAAGCACATCCCCAAATAGTCACTGAAATGGTTGGAAAATATTTATGAACCTCTCCAATTCTGGTAGTGATTTTAAAATTTTTTTTCTTTTTCTTTTTTTTTTTGTCTGTTCTGGCTGAGAACATCCTGACTTGCATGAGGGCTGGGCTGTTTAAATGCCAGTAACAGAAACTAGATTTGCTGTAACCCAAAGCCCCTTTTATCTTCTGTCCTTCAGGACTGGTATTTATTCCTAAACAAGCTACCACTTGAAGTTCTGGAGTCTCTCTCTTAGTCTCTGGATATTCAAAAATTCCTTTCCCCAATGCAGTTGTTACGCTTGCATTCTGGGGACCTATTTTTCATGCTCAATTATCGGCAGTGTGCTCTTCTGGTGGCCGGAGGCTTCAGCCTGTTCTCCTGAAATTGCCATCCCTTGCCATTTCTAATGCAGGAGGTGGGGTTTTTTTATTTGTTTTTTTATTTTTTTAATGCAAGGCGTTTGGCAGGTTTGGGCCCCCTCCCTGTGGAGGCGCAGATGGCAGCTAAAGGGATGCTGGAACGAGTTCACTCCTACCTTGGTGATGACAAACAGGGTTTCAGGAGAGAGTGGCAAGACTCTGCAAATCTGTTTGAGCAGATCTGTGTCCCTGACAAACGTGGAGGGGATTTGGTGCTCCCTGGGATGGCCAATGCTGGGGTCTGAGGTCATTCTTGCTTACCTGCACTCTCCTGATTGATCATTGTATCCCTCCTGCCCAGATTTCAGTTCCTCGCTTTCTGCCTCAGGGCATCCTGTGAGAAGTGCAGAGCTGTTCTTCTTGTCATGGAATTCATTATTCATCTTCGAGCTGAAGGGCATTTCAGGAAAATTCACAGAATGATAGACTGGTTTGGAAGGGACCTTAAAGATCATCTAATTCCAGCCCCCTGCTCCTTTCTCCATCTTCGAGACCACGTGTGGTTTCGAGTTTTGTATTTCCCGCAGCTTGCACAGACCAGGGATTTGAAGAAAGGGAGAGCTTGGATTTGAAGGGTCTGGAGGTGCAGCAGTTTCCACGTTCATGATCTGACTTCGGAGTTTTGTTTTCTGTTGAGGACCTTTGCAAAGCTTTGTGTTACTTTTTGTTTGCAGTACACTGTACTGTAGCTTCCTTACTGAACTGTGATCTTTCTTAAAAGAGCACAGTTTTCAAAATATTAGAAAAAAATTCCAATTCTAATATTCCAAAATATTAGAAAAATATTCCAAAATATTATTAAAAAAAAAAGGGTTATGGAAAGGGGGAAACTAACCTTGGGTCAGAGCAGAAGTCAATTCTTTTGCTTAACACAAGGTTGCAATTAAATGCCTTTTCAAAGCAGAAACTAAAAGACTTAGGAAACATCAATTATTTGAGACGATGATTTCATGGCTTGTTTGCCATTCGCTGACAGCTCAGGAAGATGAAGCAGTGTTGCTGTTTGTCTAGGAAAGTGCAGATCTCTGTCAGGGAGCTCACCTGGGTGTCGTGCAGAGTCTGTGTTATCATTTGGGTAGGGGATTGCACTTGGATCTCACCTGGAGAAGGATTTGTACCTCTGTGGGGCTCAGCTTTAGCTGCCATAAACTCACTGCGTCTCTTTAGGCATGGAGAGAGCAGTGGGGAGGTGGGAATGGGATATAGGTTCATGAATTTAGTGCAGGATTGTCTCATCTCCCCCTTCACTGTAAAATCAAAGTATTCCTGACCTGAGCGGAACAGAGTTCCCTGCTTACCCTGCTCTGTTGGGAACTGTAAGAAAGGAAGCAGGAAAGGTGAGGAGGACCTGGATGAGCACACCAAAGAGTTCAGATCTCCAGGATGGGTGGCAGAAAGATGTTCCCTTGGGGAGGCAGTCATTTGGGAAGAGGTTAACCAGAATTACTTCCAGAACCGACAATTCCTCAGGCTGTTTATAAAGTGGGTACTCTGATGCTGCAAAATACAGATTCAGGTTGAAGTTTCGTATTTCTGCATTAAAATTAGTCGACTGCATTCAGGCTGTCATATCAGCATAAACAGAGAATAAACCTTGTTGAATTCAAAGCCTGGGGTGAAGTCCTACTTTAGCAAGCAGCCTTTTTCAGAGGCAAAAGAAGCGTGTTTTGAAAGCTTTGTTGTTCTGGCTCATAAATAAGTTTAGCTAGAAATTTGAATGTTTTGGAATTCTTTCATGACCCTTGAGTTTGCAGCTGTAGGATGTGTGTGAGTGCTCAGATTGCTTTAATCTCATACATACATAGTGGTTTTGATTTGGGAGGGGAATTCTGTTCCCCACGTGCCCTGCCTGTTCCTGTGACATCTCGGAGGTCAGCCCTGCTGGACTGATCAGCTCTATGCACGTGAAGCCCTTGAAATATTCATTACAGTCTGTGGTAACCTAATACTGGTGAATCATCTTACAGAATCCTTCACAAGAAAGTATTTTTTCATCCTGATAGTAAAACTACAGACTTTATTTTAGCAAATATTGTGCTCAGCTGTCCTCTGCTTAGCTTATTGCTAGCAGCTTTGTAACTGCTGAGATCTGCATCATTTGTTGTCACAAATATTTTCTGGTTTGGGTCTTTCCTCTTGTGTGTGCTTCTTATTTAAGTATGGAAAAAAATAAAAATTTCTTCCTTGATGTAAATATTTAATCCAATGCACACAGACCTGTTAACCTTTTCATTGAGGGATGCTCATCTATCAGGGATGCTTGCAGGTTGCAGAATAAATCACCACAAACCCGTCAAACCCTGAAGAGGTATGCAAATGCCTGCATCTCTTTCGTCTGACATGTGTGTCTCGTGCCTGGTTTGAGACGGGAATTTCAGCCCCACGGGAGCTCGCGGTGCCGCCGCATCGCCGGGCGGAATTAGGAATTAGGAGCCAGCTGGTGGCCAGGTTTGATTCTGGCTCTGCTGCTCCTCGAGCCATTTTGGGGAGAGTCCCAGGTGCGGGGGCAGCTTTTATCCTGGAGCAGAGAGTTCTGCCAGTCGCCTCTCTTTGGGAGAGAGGCAGAGTGTGGCTGGGAATATATTATATATGGTCTCTCTCTTACACAGAATAATGATCTTGAGTCGGTGGGTTTGTGCTGTATAGGAAATGTTGTTATTGACACCCATCCTTAAGCACCCAAAATTACTCTCTTCTGCCCCAATTCGAAGGAATAACAACTTTTTCAATGCAAAATGGCAATGCTTTTGGGTTTTTTGCTACAGGATGCTCAGATTTGGCTGTCCCACATGGTCCCACCAAGGCAGTGCAGTTTTCAGTTGTGTTGCTACACCCGTGCATTTTGTTAATTCTCTCTCCTTGAATTCCTTAGACCTTTGTACCCTCACGGAGACCATGGTTACTAAAGTATGTTCAGCTGTGGTTGTGCGTAATCCAGTCTTGATGTGCTCAGTGGGAAATGCTCAGTGTTCTAATATTTAATGTTTTAACAGCTACTGAGGCTCCAAAGCAGCGTGGGATGGTTTGCCTCACTAGCTATTTTATTTAACCCCATAAAATTCCACTTTATGCTAAATGAAAGTGTTAAATACTGTAAGGTGTGTCCTGTAGAAGTAGCATACATATGTATTTCTACGTATATATTTCTACGTATATATTTCTACGTATATATTTCTACGTATATATTTCTACAGGAGTTGTGTTTGGTGGCCAGGAGGGCTCTGGTGTCTGTCTGAGGTGGCTCCAGAAGCTTTGGTTTTCATGGATGTGTAGCTGGTGACAGCTCGTGCTTATGTAAAAATCAGAGCAGCAATTACGTGCCTTCTACCTATGTATTTTTAGCATGCCAATCAACCTGGGATCCAGGCACCGAAAGATTAGTGGATTAGTAAAGAGGAAACATTTGCTTAAATGCGGAGTAATTTTAGTGTTATTTAGATCTCTGTTCGCTGCTGCTTTCATCTGTTCACTGAATAATAGGTAGCACATCACTTGGAAATACTGAGCCTTTCCCAGGTGTGATTATTTTGTGGCAAAAATAGTATTCCATTGCATTGTGTTTGTGTAAAGAATTAGGCTGTACAACACAGGGGAGTGTCCATAGCTCTATTTTTATCGCTGTTGTCAATTGGACTTCTTGGGAAGGACTTTTTACATAACTTCTGTGATCTTTAGCCATGGGATTGATAATAATAAATGGCCAAAGTACTGAAAAGGGCAGTGAAACCAGAATCTGTCCCAGCGCAGATGGTTTTGCATCACTTCACGAGTCGCTCCTTTTTGCTCTTCCTATTGCAGAGGTGGTGGCTAACCCTGTGGGAGCTCAGTGACAAATTTCATTTGAATTAAAATCTTTGGGGGAGAGCTGAAAGGACAGCCTGGCAGAGAGGCTTGAAAAGTTAGTGTGGGTATGGGCCATTTGCAAGAGGCATCTTCAGTTCTGGCAATTGTTTTGGTTCCTTTAATTCGATACTTACACAACTTTTTAGTTCAAACAGCTCAAAATCAGAATGAAATAACTTAAAGGCACATGGGGTGGAAAAACATCATCCTGCAGATTTGAATGTGGCCTGTCTTCAGGGGCCTTCTAAAGAAAGGAGAAAATTATCCTAAAATACAAATCCACATCTAAAAATCTCTGTTGAAAGAACTCCTGTGCCCTCTGCTGAGGGCTGCCTTCCCAAAAACTCTGGCCTTGGCAGAACCGTGTGGGTCCCTGAACTGTGTCTGGATTAACAGCTCGAGTAGGAGGTTGTAGCAGGAATACTCTGAATTTACACCTAGAGAGTGAATCACCAGAGAGGTCACTGGGATTGCAGCTTTAACATATAAAATCTCTATAAAAAGAGATTTAACTTGAGGAGGATTGTGCAATGCCTTTGTGTGGTGTGTGAACGCGACTTTTTTTGACGAAGAAATGCCGTGGCATCTGCGGAAACATTTCTGTTTGTCTGCAGGAGATGAGCAAACGAGTTGGAAGAAACCTCAGTTAGATGTGCTAGCAGCGAGCCCTTCCTTCAGAAGTGCTAGCTCTTGCTGGAAGACATTAAAATTGTTCGTACAACTTCTAAACATAGCTTATTTATTCAAGTTTTAGTCTAAAAACACCCGGCTGTGAGACAGAAATGATGAATGGCGCTATTAGGTGACTTCAGTAAGTCCTGAAGATGGCATGCAGTGCAGGATTGAAGGTGTAACAGCACAGTTCTAACTATTATATTAATAAAACTCCTTGGGTTTAGTTCAACGCCAGTTGAAGGACTGATGTTTTTTTCCCCTGAGTTTCTCAGGCTCTGGAAGGGCTCAATATGTGAACAAAGATGTCTTTCATAATGGGGAAGCTGTAAAGCAGCGTGTTGTTTGAAGTACTGAGAATTTAATCTTGTTACTAATTTTGACAAGTATTTCTACCATGTCTGTCATTGCATTCAACACCTCTATAATAATACAGCCGTGGAAGGTTTTATTTATGGTGTGGATTTACTCTTTGCCAGGAACGGGGGGAAGAGAGATTGCGAGGGGGAGTATTTAACGTCTGCTTCATATTTTTTCCCTTCCCCGGAATATTTGTATGTTTTTTTTCATTTTGTTCATGCTTGGTTTTTTAATTTTATTTCTGTTTGTTATGTTGTGTAGTCTTGTACCAATGGCTACAAGCAGATCTCCATGGCAAGAGCTCAGACACTGCAGACAAAACCTCAGGTAAAGAGGGGTTAAGGATAAAACAATCACCAGGACCTCTCTATTTCTTTATTTCCAACCTTCTAACTCCTCTTGAATCAAATTGAAGATCAGAGCTCAAAATCAAAACTCTTGAATTTTTTCATTCTTTTGCCCGATTTAAATCAATATTTGGTAAATTTTGTTCTGTTTCTTGAAGCCCTCTCGGCAGATGTGGTTCTCCCACAGAACCCCCTGGGTGGTGTCAGGATATTGGTGGAGATCTCTCTGTGTTTAACAGAGTGAACAATTCACACAATTTAATAGAGTGAACAGTCCCCAGCCAAGCACTCTTATTCCCATTCCCGCATTGTTTTCTCATCACACGTGTATTATTTGCTTCTCATGCAGGGTCACCCTGTTATTTAATATCTGCCCAAATTCCACCTGCGGGGAGGGAGCACTTTTAATTAGAGGGAGCTGTCACAGGGGTGCTCACCGCCAGCTCTGTGCGCACTTGTGCTCCCAGGACGTTCCTCTAAAGGAATCAAAGATATTTTTGTTTCTGTGGTCACAGGCATTCCTGTCTGCATTCCAGGGCTTGGAAGGAGCGACAGATACCTCGCATTCCCTGGGCCACAGGGTGTGGGTGGAGGATGCCTCTGCCTTTGGTACATGGCTTTGTGTGCCTCTGTAGCTGTGAGAATTAACTGAAGCAGATCTGCTTAAACCTGAAGGTCGCTAAATTTTTTTGTAGGATCGCTCTTATGGAAGTCCTCATGATTAACAGCTTCACAATTGTAGCTGCATTTCCCTAGTAATTGTATCCTTCATCCAAACCACAGATCAGGCTTATTTTCTAATTTTGAGAAATCTTTTCATTTTGAAATAAAATGGGCACAGTTTTTCTTGTGTCCATCACTTCACCATTTGCTTTTAATTTGGAACTAAATGTCCCTTTAAAAGCCACCTCCTTAAAGGGAAGGCACAAGTTGTTTAAAAGTGCCATTAACAGGATGTGGCATCCAAATGAAATGGAAGTTGAATCTGACACTTTTTACGCAATTTTGAAAAGTGCTCTAATTTTTTTGGGTAAAATATCCTGAAAGCAAAAGGATTCAGTTCAAACCAATTTTTTAAATTTGCCTCTGAGAGGCAGCTGTCTGTAAGTTGTGTTGTTTGCATGGGCAGCATGCATCAAATACAAAGGTTTTTTTCTGTATTTAGTACTTTCACCTGGCCATTGGTATTTTAGAAAAGAGATTCAATTCACATTTGTTACTTGGCTCATTTTTAACGTGCCTTGCTAATCCTGTTGGGGAAGTTAGCAAAGAAGCACTTAAAAGCACATAGAGTCTTTGTAAATTCTCTTTGCCATGTGTGACTCAGCAGTTCAGCACTACCAAGGCTGAGAGCTGAGGGTACCATGAGATTTGGGCTATTTCCTGCTAATTTGGGCAAATAATGACATTTCACCCTCACGCACAGGCTGTTCCTGCAGTGTCCTTGTCCTGTTTCTTTCCTAAATTGTGTATTTCCTCTAAAAGCTCTGTATGGAGGGTGCAACGTCATGTCCTGTAGAGCTGATGACAAATTGATTTACTCCAGTGTGGTGTCTTGGCTCTTCTCTTTTCTCTCGTGACCCCTCATTGAGAGGATTGTGTTCTCTATGTGTGTTTTACCTTAAGTTTATTTTTTTCTTAAACCATTGGAATAGTGAAATGTAAGCACTGCACTCTGCAAAGGTAAGTTGTTGGTGCCATTTATTTTTCTGGATAAAATGAATCCATGTTGTCAGCCTAGGAGGACATTGTAACTGCTGGTTTTGGGAAGCTGGATTTCTTAAAGCATAACCAAAATTAAAAAAAAAATTTTTGTCATGAGAAAGGAAGCCTTTAAAGAAATTAAAACTTCAGCAATCACTTGCTGTTAGTGGTGGAGGACTTCATGATGAAGTCATCCAGATATTCTCTTCTAACTTTTAGTAGAAGCAACCAAATAAATTTAGCATGAAATCCTTTCTGCCAATTCACAGTTGTAAGGTGAACTCTGTCAGATGTGAGAATGATTGAAGATCTCATTGGGAAATAACCTCATGCATATTTGTTTGATTATGCGAGCACGTTAATTACTGTTTGATTCTCAGAGCTAAAAATGTTGCTGAGTATGTCTGAGTGCATACCTGGAGAGAGAATTTCTGCTGGCTTTGCTTGTTGTGATCTTTATTTTGGGAAATTTTAGGGCTTGTTAATGACATTATATCTTTATCTTTAATGCCTGGAAAAGACCTTTATGATCACTGAGTCCAACCATTACCCAGCACTGCCAAATCCACCCCTAACCCATGTCCCTAAATGCCACATCCACACATCTTTTAAATATTTTCAGGGATGATGACTCCACCACTTCCCTGGGCAGCCTGATCCAATGCTTGACATCTCCTTCTGTAAAGAAAATTTTCCTAATATTCAGTATAAACCTCCCCTGGTGCAATTTGAGGCGATTTCCTCTGGTCCTGTCACTGTCACCCCATCCCCACCTCGCTGCACCTCCTTTCAGGGAGCTGGAGAGGGGAAGAAGGTCTCCATTAACAATATCCCTGTGAAATACAGTATTTGTATTCTGATAATTGGACGCATTTCTGCTTGAAGTCTAATTTCAGTTTTCCTCTCTGCACTCGCCGCGTTCTTTGTGTGGAAGAAGCCCGTCCTTCAAATTTGATGCGGAAAAAATAAATGTTTAATTTTCGCACAGGACTTGTGATATGAAAAAAAAATCGTGTATAATGAATCCTTGAATAATTTATAATAGCCAAGAGGTGCTCATATTTTTTTATTGACCTAAAGACAGCTTCTAACAAACTTGAGGGAAAATGCTCTTTCGGTGACTAAGTAAAGCCATCTCCAGATGCTCAAGCTACAGGGGAAGGTCAAGAATCCAGCTGATTGCAAGGTCTTTTTCTGTCAAATTTCAGCAGTCATTTTTCTCTTGACAATATATTTCCATTTTGTAAATACTAAACTGGAAGCTGTGTTGAAACTGTAGTGAGATTTTGTGGAAAGGGAGGGTAAGGTCAGGCTCAATGGGAATCTTTTCTGTTTCTCTTTTAAAAGTAGTAACAGTGTTGAGAGTGAAAATGTCCATGAGATTTCACCAAAAAACCAAAAAAAATCCAAACCCAAGCCAGCTCTCGCTGGAGCCTCAGTGCTGTGGCAAGTCATCATTATTTCTTCATTTGTTGCAGGAGAGAATTTTGACCAGAGTCCCCTAAGAAGAACCTTCAAGTCCAAAGTTTTGGCCCATTATCCTCAGAACATCGAGTGGAACCCCTTTGACCAGGATGCCGTCAACATGGTAGGTGGAGAAACTCTTCTCAGATGTTACCTGACACTGTCAGCTCTTGAGAGGTTCCTGAGTTAATTAAAAGATGTTTCCAAAATCACCAAAGCTCTAGTTAAGAGCATAACCTAGCAAAGACAACAGAATGCTGATATTTGAGCTTCCCAGTACAGAAAATGCTGTTTGTTTCTTAATTTAAAAGTAACTAATTGTTGTAGCAATAACATTAAACAATATTACGGCTCGTAGCTGTTTTCAAAAATGTGTATTGGGTCTAAATAGTGGAATATCAGGAGTATCTAAACCTCAGTCTAATTTAGAAGTGCTTTGCTTTTGAGGAAGGTGGGACAGCACAATTCAAAACAGAGCTGAGCTCATTGTGTGGTGTGAAGGCAAGGGAATCTCCTGGCCCTCACCCAGGAGACACAGAGTGGGGAATACAGAAAACCCACATTAAATTGGCTTTTTTGCAAACGCAGAAATGCGTTCGGAACTTCTGCGCAGCCACGGAGACGTAGAAATCTGGAGTTCATCTCCATTTCCACTGGATTTTATTTCCAGCCTTGTGGCAGCTATTTACTGTGAAGACAGGAGCTGGAAGCAGCAGTGGCACGGAGCTGACTGTGGCACTGCACTGGCACAGAAAGGCAGAGATGAGCCTGGGCACTCCTCTGCCTGCTGCCAGCTGGGGATTAATGCCTCCTGCTCCCCAAAGTGCCCAGCTGGAGATGGGCTGGGATTTGGGCAGAAGGCATCACTGGGAGTGATGCTTCCTCAGCAGTTAGGGAGGGAATAGCTCAACTTCCAGGGCTGTGTGCGCCTTTAGTTCTGCCTTTTAATTGGGGGTGTTCTAGGATGAGGTGATGAGGATGCAGCAGGAATAAAACAGCTGGAAATGCTGTGTTATCTGTTTTTCCACATTGCAGTTGGAAATGTCTAATGTTCATGAAGTGTGATCATAGTATCGGACAAAAATGGAATGCTAAAAGCAGCAAGAGACCTATTAAAATAATTGAACTGAGCTGCATTCAACTAAAATAAAATATCTGAAGAACACATCTTTCATTTGGAGAAAAAAGAAAAGCATTTACTAACAGCAGCAGTATTTAATGATCTTTTAAATTATCTTTTGGAAAACGTCTTTATTGTTTTGATCTGAAGCATCATTTAAAGTCATACCCACCTCCACACAATCCCTCGAGGCAATTATTGGCCTTTCTGATCTCGCCTTGCTGTATTAGTTCTGCCTGTGTGTTTGCTTTATGTGAGCTTCCAGAAGCAATTTTCCAAGGAGGAGGAAATGCATAAATCCTTGAAGGTTAACTTGTGAGAAACTCTGGCTTTGCTGGATGCCTGAGGAATTTCAATTGCCTTCTGGAACCATCCTGTCGCTTTAAAAATAGCCCCCTGAAGTCCCAAGCAATCGAGCTGCCAAAGAGTCATGTTTTCCCTCTGTTTCAAGGGATGTGTCAAAGCACGGAGTTCTCTTTAATAGGGAATTGTGGCTAATTGTGATTATCCCTGCCTAACCTCACATGTTATGTTCTGTGGCCATTCTGCATTCTGTACCAAACTAAAGTTCACAGGAGAGAGAAACAGAATTTTTTTAGGAAATGAGCTGCCTATTTTAGCCCTCTGATTCATCAAAGTATATAAATCTTTGCCTGTATTTCTGAAGTTCAAGGAAGAATTATCTATTTAACGTCACTTGTGCTGAAATAAAAGAATTAAAGGTTCCCTGGTGGAATTTTGAAGGAGCAGGCTTTCTCTCCTGGTGCAGCTTCCTGTTGTTTTTACAAACCATCTTGGTTATAAGCCTTACGGCAAATATAGTATCATTCCACATTTTTCTGCTGTTGGATGTGTTTAAATGCAAATAGTAAAGTGCTCTGGAAACCAAAGCCCTGTCCTTTGTTCAGTAACCTTGGGTATTTTTCAGTGTTTGTGCAGAGATGCAGTGCAGGTGAGTGGCTCTGTTCTCAGCATCAGTGAGGCACATCCACACCACCAGGATAAGATTTCAGCTCCCTTAGCTCATCCCAGGCTGCTCTCTCTCATCCCAACACTCTCCTGTGGCATGTGTGACACAGATGAGATGGGCAGTGATTGATGTCCCAGCCCTGAGATGAAAGTTTTCGTGCATTAACCGCAAATTCAAAGCTTTCTCTATTGCTGGAAAATGAGTACAGGCTCTTCCTTTTGATCTTAGCTCCTTAAGTGACTCCTGGTCATTCCTCCTGCCTCGGTTCTTCTTTTTTTTTTTCTCTGCTTTTTCCCAAGTCCTCTTGAATATCTGACAACAGACCCTGGTTTGCAGCCAGGGTCTTAAAAGGTCAATATTTTGCATTTGTCAAGTTGTGGCTGAAGGCATCCCTTTGTGTGTGCTTACCCAGGAAAAAAAGGATGAGGGAAGAATAATTAAGGCTTGGAGGAAATTTATTTAAGCAGCCTTCTGAAACTGTCTCAGCTGATCTGTATTTCCCTGATGCTTATCTGCTCGTGATTGTAATAGTATATCTAATTTGCTTATGCAGGTATTTTTCTGTAAAATGAAGAAAATATAATCTCTGATAGCATTGAGATTTAAACCTGTGATTTCAGCCTGGTTGGCTTTGATAAGGCTTATAGCCACCACTGAAAGCCTACATTCTAGATATAAATTTTTATTGAGCAAGCCTGCCAAAAAATGAGGTTAAGAGAGATATTTATTGTGCAGAATAAATTCAAATAAAGTGTGAAACAAGGATTTTTACTACTCCTTTATTGGAGAAGCCTTAACCATGGCACTGCTGTTAATGCCTCAATAAAAACTATAAAGCTTTTGAATAAAAACGTAGCTGCTGTTCAGAAATGGTTCAAGCTGCAATTTCATGGTTTGTGTCAGCGGAGCCCATCAATTGAATTAAATTCTTCTGCCAGCTCCAGGCTACTTATTTCCCTATACATTACCTTTTTGAGCAATACATAGGAGCTTGGCCTAGATAATTTAGGGGCCTGATAGCCTGTTGTGAGGTGAGTCTGGGCCACTTGCCTAATTCCCAACTTTATCAGGCTGTTAAATGGTCTCTAAAAAGCTGCACTGCTGAAGTTCAGGGCAGGATGTGCCTGAAAATATATAATTATTTCTCCTGACCTCTTCCAGCATCAGGAGAATTTACTCCTGGTCGAGGTGAGGCAGTAGGGAATGCACTCAGATGAGTTCACATCCCGTGGTGAAGTTGGCTTCTGTTGTTGCCTTCGGGAAAAGGAGGAACGCTTTGAAGGCTTTCCCTCTCTCATTTCTGCAGTTGGTACAAATAAAGCTTTAGTTCTTCATTTCTAAACACTGATTTTGCTAGACCATGAAGAGTTTCCTGCTGATGCACATTCGGACAAGTTTCGCTGGGTGTTTGTTATTTTGTATTAGATGGTGATAGCATTCCCAAAAAATGTTTGGAAAAATGCCTTGATATATCACTAGGGCTATGCTTCAGACAAACACAGAATCACTGCAAGGGATTTTGCTGAGTGGTGAATCAAAAATGAGGCTTTCATAGATTTTGGGTGTTTCCCTCCCTGCCCCGCCTATTTTCCAGTCTGAGCTATTTGGTAGTGCTTAGAGAAGAAAGTGGATGTAATAGCTGCCGGTCCATTGGGGTTTGGTTTGTTTGTTGGGCTTTTTTCCCCCCAGAAAATTAGGGAAGATCAAAGAATTCCGAGAAGTCTGTGTAATTTAAGTTCAGTGTATAAGATGCTTCCTTGGCTCTCTGATTTTAGAGTACTGTGGGCATGATATATGCAAATGAGAGCAAAACTGGATGTTTTTATGTGACGCTTAAACAAATTACATGAAGACTATTCGCCAGTGAAAACAGTTTCAGCAAGTGATGAAAATGAGCTGTAATGACTTAATGGATGGGTTTCCTCTCTTCAGTCATGTCTCCCTCTTAAACATAAAGATTGGTAAAAATTATCCTTGGGTGATTTTTACGGGTAATGGTAATGGTAAATGTTGTGATGTAGCGGATAAAAACAACGTGCCGCTATGGCAAAAATAACACAATAAAAGAGTATTTTAGGTAACTCTGTGTGTTTTTTCCCTCCTCTCCTAGCTGTGCATGCCCAAGGGGCTCTCCTTCAGGACGCAGGCGGACAACAGAGACCCTCAGCTTCACTCCTTCATCATCACCAGGGAGGACGGCTCCCGCACCTACGGCTTCGTGCTCACCTTCTACGAGGAGGTGACGAGCAAGCAGATCTGCACGGCCATGCAGACGCTGTACCAGATGCACAACGCCGAGCAGTACAGCAGCGTCTGCGCCTCCTCCTCGTGCAGCATGGACTCGCTGGCCAGCAGCATCGACGAGGGCGACGCCACGTCGCTGGCCAAGCTGCAGCGCTACAACTCCTACGACATCAGCCGCGACACGCTCTACGTCTCCAAGTGCATCTGCCTCATCACCCCGCTGCCCTTCATGCAAGCCTGCAAGAAGTTCCTGGTGCAGCTCTACAAGGCGGTGACCTCCCAGCAGCCGCCGCCGCTGCCCCTGGAGAGCTACATCCACAACATCCTCTACGAGGTGCCGCTGCCGCCGCCGGGCAGGTCGCTCAAGTTTTATGGGGTTTACGAGCCCATCATTTGCCAGAGACCCGGCCCCAACGAGCTGCCGCTCTCTGATTATCCTCTCAGGGAGGTCTTCGAGCTGCTGGGTCTGGAGAACCTGGTGCAGGTTTTCACCTGTGTTCTTCTGGAGATGCAGATCCTTCTCTACTCCCAAGGTGGGTGCTTGTCCAGCTGTGTGTGTTTCCAGCTGTGTGTGTTTCCAGAATTTAACGAAGCTAATGTTGGTTTTTGAAATGTGAGAATGCCCTGAAAAAATGAGTGTGTCCTAATGAAAGCGCTAAATAATTGTTTCCTCCGGGCAGTCTAGGTGCTGCTTGTTTAATTATGCATTGTGTTTATCACTTGTGGCAGCTAGCAATAGAATACATTTGATTATTATCCTCACACTGCCCTTCATCATGCAAGACAGCATGAAATTAATCCCATCTTCTTTAAAAATACCAGCAGAAAGTAATATATCTTGCAGAAGACACTCTTGCTCCTTTGTTTTTTAAATTTCGGCAGCGTATCGAAGATTGGTGAAATTTCCTGCCTCCTTCTCTGTTTAAAAGAACATATCATAGATGGATACGTTCTTTTAAAAACACTTGAGAGTTTTTTAGCATTTGGAGTCTAAAGATTTAATGCTGGTTTGAAATTGAGTGGAGTTACAGGCCATTCCTTTTTAGTCCTGCTGGAGATATTTGGCAATTTTGCTGACAAGGGTGCTTGTCCTTCTTTTTGAGACACTAAAATTGCAGCTGGCCAGGGCTGCATTGGCAGAAGTTGCTTGTGCAGAGCCTGTCCATGTTGAAGAGGGCCAGCAAGCTTTGGAAAATTTACTTTTGAAAACCTCTTCTCTTACAGTTGTCTCTGTTGTTCTCTTTGGTTGGTTTTAGAATTGTGAGGTAGACGGTTAAAGGGGTAAAAGGGTTTTACTTTGGTATTTTAATAGGATTTTAGGTGCACAGCTCTCTAAAGGTTGAACACGACAAGATGCACACTTTCATTGTATAATGCATATACAATTTTATGGACTTTGCAAATTAGTGTATCTGTTTAGAATTTTAAGAAATTTATTAAGATTTAATTTATTAATCTATTAAGAAATTTAATAAATAATGCTTATTTTAAAGAAACTTCTTTTAAATGAGCCTAGAGTCTAGTTTACAAAATATGTCTTAGAGAGGAGGTTTCAATTAAGTTTAAATTGAAACTTAAGTTTCAGTTTGAAACTTTTTGAGTTTTGAGATAGTGTAGGGTTTTCTGGCCTCTTACTGTGAATATTTGGGTTTCCTGCCTTGCAGAACTTTAAAATTAAGTTAGAATATTAAACTGCAAAAATTATAAGTATGTAAGCCAACGGTACCAAAAAATGTTATAAAAGGCACAAAAAATATATAGAAGGGTATATAAAAAAGAAAAGGCAAAAGTCATCAGGCATCACTGCAGTAGTGCAATAGTCTGCTGCAGGTTTGGGGAATCTTGAATTAGCACTGGGATTTTACACCCTGTTCCTGTTTCCTGCGTGATGTTGGTTCCTGGTGATATTCCAATGCCGAACATGTCAAGGTCAAGTTTTCCTGCTGACTTTCAAGATAAAGATGGATGGAAATCAAGGGGATGTTCAGGCTTTTTGGGTGTCCCTCTGAGTCTCATGGAAACCTGTCCATGTTATTTGGGCTCCCAAACAGCATCTGTGATTCTGAGCCTAAATTAGGAAAATGTGCTTCAGGGAAAAATTTTTTGGGGGTGGTTTCATCAGAGCAGAATGAAAAACCAGGAGGTACACAGAGCTTTTAGCGAAAAGAGGAAAAGATGCTGAATACTTGGATTCTTCAGAAGTGGTTCAAGCAGCTTGGAATGGAGAAGGGAGAGAGGATGGGAAATGGTCTAAAATGAGGATGGGTAATGAACCTTCAGGCTCCAGAAGGGATCGCTTGGGTTTGGCATATAAAAGAAAAGGTCAGGAAGTGTGTAATGGTAATGCTAATAACTAAATGGCTGAGAATGGGGAAAAATGTTCGGGGAGGTGGAAAGAGGGGAGTTCTTCTGCAAATGACTGAATTCAAAGGGTTGGTAGTTCTTTGCAGAGCTCTTCTCCACATGGACTCCAGGGGTTTGCTTTCAAGAACTGAAAATGGAAGGTTTTATCTTCTCTCGGTTTGAAGTGTGAGCAGAAATCCTGCTGTTAGTTTTGATTAGGCTGCGTTTCCCCTCCCTCCTGCTTCTGTGTGTGTGTGTGCACTTATCCTTTTTCTTCCTCCCTTTGAGTCATGCTGCCTTTGCCACTTTGCACTGGGGTTTGATATTCAACAGCAGCGCCACTGAAATGCCTCTCGCCCGTCCCTGCTCATCAATCCCACCCTTACGGACCCCCTGAGAACTGAGAAATTTTTTTTTTCCTTTTTCTTTCCCACTGGAAGGCAGCAGCATTAGGAAAAACGTGCTTGTTGGGTTACATTTTAGTAATATTTTCCGCATGTGGAGAGCGACCTGTATATGCATTACTTTTGTAGTTGTCCACTAAAATATCCACTAAATAATTTTGACTCAGCCTTCAAGTCCACCAGAAGTTAGATAAGTAAGTGTTATTCTTCCAATTACTGGTTATAATTTAAGGTTTGCTTGTTTTATTTGGTTTTGTTGTATGGAGGTTTTTTTAAAGAAAAATTAAATAGTGAGAAGTAATCCCTTCCACCCTTCAAATTTCAGATTTTTTTCTTCCCTCTCTCCCATTTGTGGATCTAGGGGTGTCCTTGACATGACCTTTATTCCCTGTCTAATATAGACACAATTTGATGGTGCGAGGGGGAAGTACAGAGCTGTATTAGGGAAATTCAGTGATTATGTAAATAGCAGTGTAATGCTGGTTCCCAGAGGTGAGGAATGTGAAGTGGAGGGCAAGTGCAAAGCCTCATTTTGGCACACCCTGATAGCTGAGTGCTTGCCTAATTCCTCACCGTGGCTTCTTCTAAATGTCAGTCTTGCAATTCCTGAAAAAGAAATTAGCAGCTGTTTTGCTATCTGAGATATAACCAGCCTGGGGAGTACCGAAATCTGCTCTCTCCAGCTCTGAGATCCATCGGGGAGAAACACTTTTTTAGTGCTGTTTTCCTATCTGAGATATAACCAGCACCGATAGTACCAAAATCTATTCTCTCCAGCTTTGAGATCCATCAGGGAGAAACTTTTAACCCCCAAGTTCTTTCCAGGCAAAAGTTGGAAAGGTTTTGGCTGACGTATCTCTTGCTCCAAAATAAGGAAGGAGAGAGGCATTTTTGCAAGTTCATCCTTCCTTCTGTTCCTGCTTTAGAGAGGATGGACTCCTTGGACTGTGTGTGTTTCCAGAGACCTGGACTTGCTGCAGCCTTCCAAACCCAACCAGAGATCCGTAGAAGGTCCACTGGTTGCAATTTCAAACATACACAAAATCACAATTCACTGACTTAATCCTGTAATACTCAAGAAAATCAGAGCTGGACCAAAACCTGCTTCAGTTCACTGAACAATTTCAGTGAGAGAGCTGTTATTAACACCTAAGCTGACTTTTTTGTGGCTCTCCCAGACCTGTTGGAAGGAAGCTCTTCATTCGAGCTTGCCAAAAATTTTGTTCTTCTCCTGTAGAATAAAGGCTTCCTTTGGGAAGTTGAGTGAAAATAGAAATTTTCGCACCGCCCAGACCGTGCGGTGAGCCTGGCTGGTGATAACAGCAGTGCAGGGCTACACTAGCTTTTCTGGAGTGGTTTTTCTCAAGGGAATGAGGAGTTGAGGATGAAAAAGTTTATTTTTAACCCTGCAGCTGAGGGATAGTGTGAACAAAAGCATCTAAGTCAATGGAGAGGTGATGGTGTTGGGTGAGAGTGTTGGGTGACTTTACCCAGCTTGCCCTGGATGGTCACACTTTCTGCATAGAGAGAATATTTTTAAGATTAAATAGGGCCGGTTTTTAACACCGGGGCTTTGAAATCCAATTAGATGTGTTTTCCCTGCAATTCTTCAGGGTGCAGCCTTTGCAGTGTTTGTCAGAGCCCTTTATTCACATCTTTATTCACAGCTCCCCCGTGCAGATGTGAGGTCTTGTTTATGTCCACTCTGCAAAAGCTGCTGCAATTCCCAAAGGATGAGTAACAAAACACCACTGGTGTGAGATTCCTGCTGGAGAGAGATGAATTAAACTGGGAGCTCTGTGGAAACCTCGGCAATCCGTTTTTATGTCTGCCTTTCCAGGGATTTGGGCACGAGAGGGAACGTGTGGATGAGACAGAGATAAACTTCTTAGAGCTTAGGCTGTTTCTGCTCATTATAATTTTGAGCGTTTTCCAAGTTGTTTTTCCAAGGGCTTGAGTAATTGCTCCTCCAAGATTGAAATATTCTTTGCATTATTTTTTTTTAATCTTAGATATTATAGTACAAATGACATGCATATATAAAGTCATTGCTTAGAAAATGCTGTGTCTGAAAGATCTTTCTTATGAAGTCTGTTTTGGGGGGAAAAAACCCAGACTAATACATGCATAATGTGTTTGCCTTTTGAAGCATTTTTACACCAAATAGTTGCATGGAAAACCTTTGCTCTTCTGCTCATTATTTAAATAGTTGCCCATCCAAATAGTAATTCATAGTAGTATTGGATGAATAATAATATTCTTCCAAATCAGTGGGAAGTTGTTGCACAGAACAATTTATGTGGGGACTGCTTTTAACTCTGTGCACACACACCACAGCCTCTCCCCTTTTTTTAAATTGGATCTCATTGTTTTCCACAATGAAACATCTTTACCTTTTAAGAATGACGGGAAGAAAGTTAAAATAGGCCTTTACGCTGCATTTAGGACAAATGCCAGATAAATAACGTGGCAGCCTAAAGTGGTTTTGAGCAAAGTTGTTTCCTGCTGGAGTCTGTGTCCTCCCCATCACCTTGTCAGCCTTTCGCCCTGTTCTCAGAGACTTAACCGTGCTGGTAATGGGAGCTAATTCTTGAGGTGGCTCTTAATCATGAATTAATTTGTGCTGAGCCACCGATGTGACATAGCTAAATGATATAAATGGAAATTTATTGAGGCAGATGCTTTTTACGTTAAGCGTTGGCCAAGAAGGAAAAAGGGTAAGAATTGGCCTTGGGATGTTTCTCTTGGGGCAGGGCTGACCCCCAGTTGGAGAGGCTAATTCTTACTTCGGGCAAGTAGATGCAGGCTTGTCTTGACCCTTCTGTTAAAGAAAATATATATTTTCATATTTGCATAAATTGCCTGTGTGCTCTTCTCGTGTAACTCCCGTGCTGGTGACTCCACCAGGGATGAGGGGCAGGAGTTGAGATGCCACAGGTCATTTCCTGGGACACTCTGCTGGTTCCCCCCCACGTCCCCAACCTGTCCAGTTCCCTGCAGGCAGCACTGCCACAAGGTGATTTCCGTGGTGAATAAACATTTCCTGCACCATTTGTGTGTTTTATCTGAGTATCTCTTGGGGTCAACAAGAGATGCTCAGCACAGAGCACATGGAAGGTGGAGGCTCCCAGGGTGCTTTGATGTCTGCAGCGCTTGGATGTGCTGCTTCTGTGGAGCTGTTGAGGTCTGATTTGAAAACCTTTGCTTTCATAAACACTTTTTGTCTCCAGATTTTGTTTTTCATCTGCAGTGTGCGGTGTATAAACATCGCAGATCTGAAGGTACTCAAGACAGGTCTGTGCTGTTCCTGACTCATACTCCGAGCTCAAAGCAAAATATTTTTGTTTTCCAGTTTTTCCAATATACCTGACTCATCTAATTCATATCTTGTTTCAAAAAAATAAAGTAGTTAAACAACAATTGCTTATAATACTTTAACTGAAGAGGTAGCATGTGGAAAAACTATTGGTCACAAGAATGTTTTAAAGCCTGTTCACGTGTTTCCCTCTAAAGAATTAGCTTTTATTCATTAAGGTTCATTGATACTTTTTTCCTCTGTCTTTGGTTTGGTTTATTTTGTTTAAAGACGATTGTTTTGTTCATATTAATATGAATGAGGTCTTAGCTGTTTTGGGCAGGGATAGCATTGATATCTCATTCTCCTCTCAGAGGATCTTGGTTTTGCTTTGCTGCAGCATGGGAAGGATTTTGAGTTATCAGAACTCCTTTGTGGCATGAAAAGTAATTTTTATGTTGAGCTTTGTGAATTGCTTAACATCTCAGAGCTTCTATACCCAGTCTGTAAAATGAAAAGAAGATTATTTTGTTTTGTTTTCTCAGTCGTTGCCTGTCTTTGAACTTTAAGCTCTTTGGGATAGATATTTCTGATTGGTTATTGTCCTTTTATTGTGTTATGGAGAATCAACATCAAGACAAAAAATTGTCAAATTGTCAAATTCCATCTTCTTTCAGGAAGACGTTTATAGGGATTTGACTCAGCCCCTTCCCTGGACAGCCTGTTGCAATGCTCAGCAACCCCTTCAGTGAAGAAATGTTTCCTCAAATCCACTCTAAACCTCCTCAGGCATGACTTGAGGCCATTTCCTCAATCCCTTGTTTCCAGGTTGTCCTCAGTAGCCATATAAGCTTCCCTCAAATGATGATAGGTTCAAGAATCTCTTCAATATAAATTATTTCAGGCCTTACATGATAGGTGTTAACCTTGTACAGGCTTGAAAGTGAAAGAAGAAGCTCTAGTTACTTTTAAACAGATAACAAAAAAAACATTTACAGATTTTTGAGTATTATTTTTCTGGAGAAAACTGGAACTTCCCTCTCTCCAGTCAAAACTGTTGGCTAGAGAAATGTTTTTTATCTCTGCTAATCACTGACAAGCATTGCTAGATGGTGACAGCCTAACAATTTAGTCATCAGAAGTCAAGTGGTTTTTTTAAATTTTAAAATGGCTTTTTTTGTAAATTAAGGTTACAAAATCTGTGCTAGTGACCATGTTAAATATTATCAATAGCACCAGAGGAAATCAGCCTGCATTTCCAGGGTTTATTGCCCTCATCCAAAAGGGTCCTTGGAGCTTTGCTGCCGAGACCTGTTTCTTCACGAGCCTGTGCAGATCAGAACAGACTTTGAAGTCGTCTTGCACACTAAGCCACACTACTTTCTCTATTTAATTTTTTTTTTGTTTTAATCTTTAAACCTTTCAGAGTTACTAAATGCTATGAGACTCCTAAACATCACCAGCAGGTATTGTTACTTGGAATTTGTGTAAGTGCAAGGCGGAGACTGCAGATGTGTAATTACAGACATGGCAGGGCAGGGATCCATCAGACACTGATCTGGGAGTGATTCGGAGGTGTAACCTTGACTTGTGTGCATGGAAATAATTTTGCAGACTGACTGAATAGCTGTTAGTGAGACAAGATGAAAAATGGTTTTGCCCTGCCAGCTGACCTTGTGCAGATCCAGGCTGCTGCTCCACAGAGAGGTGCGGGCGAGGGGAATGGGTTATGCAATTTGTTGTTGTCATTTGCATATTTATTCCAGAGCATCTTCCCGGTGACCTCCTAATAGCTGAGCAGTGTCAGATGACAGCACTTTCACTGCTGTCGATGTCTGCCAAGGTCTCGGGCTGGGATGTTCAGGAAAAGGGAAGGGTCAGGCTGGGCTCCTCTCCAGGCAGTGGGGCTGTACAAAAAACATCTTTTCACCTCAGAACCACCTGACTCGAGATTGGCCATCTCTTTAATACCAATATGTGATTTATTTATTTATTCACTTATTTTAAAAAAATTCTTCTCCATTTATCCCCTCATTTACAGTAAGAAATAGCTTGCAGTATTGCATCACGCCAGCTGGGTGTTTGATAAATAGTTTGCTCTTAGCCACGTTCTGAAACATCCAGCTCAGCTGGACCAAAATAAATTTTAATTTAAAAAATAATGCGCCATGTGCTTACTAGAATCAAAATACTGCAAAGCAGTGAACCAGTGGATTAAATGCAAATTTGGGAAAGTAATGTAATATAAATATATTAGCTACACAATATATTTGAGAACTAAATTTATATTAGGCTTCTGTTTGGATTTAAGTTAAAAGCAGTGCTTTAAAATACTTAGGGACTGTAAACTTCTGCTGGTATGTGGCCAAGACAAGTCTTCTGGAAAGTACACTCAGCCTTGGAAACAGCAGCAAGTGGAGCAGAAGCAGGCAGGCAGGAGCAAGCAGGAAACCACGACGTTTCCTTGAAGTTCACTTCTTTCTCCCCTTCTTCCCTTGTAAAAATATATGAAATTAGAGTATTATTATCCTGTACTATAGACAGAACTTTGAGTATCCTTTTAATAAATTAATTAAATGACAGAATAGATCTAGATGGGCTAAGAATATCTCTGCTCAGCACTTTCTCTACGGGAGTAATGAGTTTTAACGAACTAAATCGTGTTTAAGGTTTTTATGCACTGTCTTATTTTCCAAAAAACATCATATGAACATGGTTTCTGTCTTGCTTTGTCACTGATCTTGCCAAGCAGAAGCCAGGGAGATAATTTAGTGTGTCTCTCTCCCTTATCCAGACTACCAGCGCCTGATGACGGTGGCAGAGGGCATCACGACGCTGCTGTTCCCGTTCCAGTGGCAGCACGTCTACGTGCCCATCCTGCCTGCCTCGCTGCTGCATTTCCTGGACGCTCCTGTTCCCTACCTGATGGGGCTGCAGTCCAAGGAAGGAACCGACCGCTCCAAGCTGGAGCTGCCCCAGGAGGTCAGTGCCATCCTCAAGTGATATTTGTGTGCCTTCCTGCTGGGAAATCCTCTGCCTGGTGTCAGGAGTGTCCTCAGCCCTTCTCGGGCCATTTCTGAATTTAGTGAGCACTGCTTATTGCTTAAATGCTTCTCCTTCTGCTATTCGTTGTGACAAAGCTGAAAAAGTTTCTTGGCTGAAAATTTCTTTCCTGCTGACAGGGGACTAAAGAACATTTTATTTGGGGAGGATCTCTCTGGATCTGGGTCTCAGGTGCAGTTCTGGGTGGTGTAAAGCTGTCCCTGTCCCCCTGTGCCTTGTCCTGCCAGCCCCATCCCATCCTTGGGTGTTCCTGGCTGGGTCAAGGTCTATTGCTGGGACAAAATCCTGGCCTCAAACCAGCCAGGTGTGCATTAATTCTGTGCCTGTGAACCGCTTAGAAAAAAATATAGTGGAGGTCATCCTTCCTCCTCATCTAAGAGTTAAATACCAGGTGGTGTGGAGAGTGAAATGGAGGTTTTTCTCCTCAAAATTTGACGAAGGTGATGAAAACCGCTTCACAGTTTAACAGCAGAGTCTTTGGGGTATGGCTCACCTGTCTGCGTTGCAGATGGTGACTGGAACCAAAGCGTGCCCTGCTTTTCAACTTAGCTTTCTCCTTAAAATCAGTGGGAACCCCTAGAGAGGCTGTTCCTACAGTGGTAACATCTCCTCCCCTGGGGCAGAGTCCCCAGGAATCCCAAATTCCTGCTCTGGCTGAGGAGGGAGGTGGCAGCAGCAGCAGGAGTGGGAGTTTGTGTGTGGAAGTGGAGGGATGCACACAGGGCAGGGATCATACTCTTTTTAATAAAGAATTATTTTAAACATTGCATGAAGGTGAGTGAGTCAACCTCGGTGGCAGGGAACTGAAAATCAAATTTTTCCTCCTGGATATGGTGACCAAAGCACATGAAATCTGCACTGGCTTGAAAGCAAAGCTGTGCTCCTATCTAGCTGTGCTCCTCAGTAAAACCGTGGTAATATTACATAATTACTGTGATTTTAAAAATTATTTGTCACATGCTTTTGGTTAGCAGATTAAGCTGTCATTTTCCTTCAATTAAGATTTTAATGTGACAGTATTTAATATTGCAGTATCGTTGGAATTACAAATATCACCAGGGAGAGAAGAGCAATAGTAGAGTGGAGTCTGCCCCCTCCATGATGTTTAACAAATGAGTGAAAAATATCATTATTTGTGAACACCAGAGATCCAGGAACTGTGGGAGAGGGAAAGAAAGAAGGGAACATCTTGAATCTCAAATTCCTCTAGACAATAAAAAATAAAAACTCCCTCAGTGTGCGAGTAGTAATGAAGCTCTGTTTGCTTTAGCATTCCTTTATTTTTCAGGCCAGGGGCTAGCTCTTCAAGCTCTTGCTCTAAATATAAACCATTTGTTTGTTAGAGATAAAAATTCTAACAACTGGCCATCATGCTGTCTTAAGGTTACTAATCTCCCGGAATTAACTTTAATCATCAGATGTTTTTGAAGAGAGAAGTGAGACCAATTCCCCAAGGGTTTTCTGAATCCAAATCTCATTTTTCAAATTTTGTAAATGATATGCAGAGCTGAAATTAAAAAGCCTTTGAAATGAAATATTGATAGATAAGGAGGCAGTCCCTGAGCTAAAGAACCATACTGATGCATACCACAACCCTGCAATAACTGCAGAGTTAAATAAAGCAAATAGTTTTGTGTGAAGAAATGCCTTTCTTTGTACAGACTAAATTGGGTATGAAAAAGCTGAAGGGACACTTCTGCTTTACCAAATGGATCCTAATACCCTTCAAAGAATCTGTGTCAAAGGTGATTAATGTTAATAAACATGTCCCTGAAATATCCAATATATTATAAACACGCTTGCTGTGGAATGTGCTGTCCTGCTGAAAATTAACCTTTTCAAAAAAGAAAGAAAATAAATCATTTATCTTCACGTAATCTGAAGATTAGTCTAGGGCATTTGGTAAGAAGTAAAGAGCACTGAAAGTGCCCTGGAGAAGACGGAGGAGCTGTGCTAATGGCCAAGTCAGGCTAACAAAGCCTTGGGAGATTTCTGCGTCTCCTGTTCTGCAGTTTTGTGCCAGGATAGAGCCCCTCAGAGCTCAGCACCTTGGGAATCTGACCTGGTTTAAGATTTTATTCAGACAGTGAATTTCAGATGTAAGCCCCCATTCAGAAGATCAGTTACTGTTTTTCATTCTGCTGTTATTCCCGAGGGTGCATTTGCAATGTAATTAATTTTTATGTGGGGTTCTTCCATCCCTCCATCGACGCTTTCCTGGTAAAAGTACCTGCTCTGCCAGATTAATGTCTTCACTTAGCTTTAATCTCACGGGCTGAGATCCATCTCCAGCCACAGCAAAGCTCAGAGCGCTCTCCTTCAACCTCAAGCAGAGGAATTGCCGATATTAAAAGCCTCCATGGAAACAGGGGGTCAGGGGAGTGGGGAATAGGGCTTGGGCTGTAATGGGCAGGCTGCACTCAGACCTGATCCCGAAGGATTTCCACAGGACCCTCTTTTGTTGTTCTCATTGAAGCAGCGTCACCTTTCTCACTGAACATCTCATTCCTTGGTGGCTCAGCTGCAGAGGCTTCTTGCAGTCGGAAATAAATGGGTGACATGAAATAAATAAATGTGAGGTGCAGTAATTCGCACAAAGGGTATTTCCATGGGCTGAGAAGCGGTGCTGCACACACCCACTGCACCAGCTCAGTGATGAATGTCCACTTTGAAACTTTTCTGTGTGTTCCAGGCCAACCTGTGCTTCGTGGACATCGACAACCACTTCATCGAGCTGCCGGAGGAATTCCCCCAGTTCCCCAACAAGCTGGAGTTCATCCAGGAGATCTCGGAGGTTCTCCTGCAGTTCGGCATCCCCCCGGAGGGCAACCTGCACTGCAGCGACAGCGCCACCAAACTCAAGAACCTCGTCCTGAGCGACCTGGTGAACGACAAGAAGAACGGCAACATCCCCAGCAACGCGCTCAGCATGTACGAGCTGCTGAAAGGCAACGAGACCATCGCCCGCCTGCAAGCCCTGGCCAAGAGGACGGGCGTGACCATGGAGAAGATGACCATCACTGGCCCCATCACGGAGGAGAAGGAGGGGAAGCTGTCGTGCGAGGAGCTGGAGCTGAGGGACTACAAGCTGAACGTGCAGCTGCGCGAGGTTTTCGCCAACCGCTTCACGCAGATGTTCGCCGACTACGAGGCTTTCGTCATCCAGGCTGCCCCCGACATGGAGTCGTGGCTGACCAACAGGGAGCAAATGCAGAACTTTGACAAAGTAAAGACGGCCGCGTGTTGGTGTCTCCGTGCGGAAGGGGGAGGGAGGATGGCTGTGTTTGTGTAAATAGCCCAGGTCCTCTTTCATCTGCCATTCCTCATCTGTCTCACGGAGAGATTTGTCCATTCCCATTACGCAGGGCTGGATCTCCTGCCAGAGCGAACCGGAGCGCGTCCGCTGAGCCGTGCAGAGCCATCCTGGCTCGTACAAACCGAGCTGGCAGGCTCCTGCCCGGCTCGTGGGGCTGCTCCTGCTGGCCTGGTGCAAGGGGAGCCGTGCAAAGTGACTTCATTTTCTGTCTTTGTATTCTTCTGTTTGTTGAGAGGGGAGGCGCACACGTGAGACGGCAAAGCAGATCTCGTCCTCCATGTTTGCTAACCTCGCGGCAGAGGTTTTTGGTGATGGGTAGTGTTGTTCTGAAGGAGGTTTGCACTTTCTTATGGCACAGTTTGTTATTTCTGTGATTCCTTTACAAGAGGGAGAAGGAATCCCTCGAGATTAGGCACAGGGATATAAAGAGATGGGAGAGCAGCAAAAGGAATGAGAAATGCTGGGAATATTGCACTGCTGCAAAGTAGACAGTGCTCTTAGCCATCACTTTTTAAAATACAAGTCCTACTCTAACAAACAGGTTAGAAGGATAAAGAGTGAGGAATGGACTAAATACTGTTCCGAGTCTGGTTTTGATAAAAAAAAAATTCTTCAGTGCCTTTGTTTGGTTTGTTTGTATTCAGGCATTAAACAGTCAAAAGGATGGAGTTGTTTAGGCAATCTCTGCCCGTGCTTCTGCAATAAAATGGGCTGTTAAGTTTAGGGTTTTCAAAGCTCAGTTAGAGACTTACACTGCCAATTCTAATTGGGAATTAGTGATTAATTGCCCTGTGTAACATCACAGAACAGCATTAGTTGAAGAGCCCGGTACATGTGTGACACCTTAATAAATGATTTGGTCCCAGGCAGGGATGCCCAGAGCAGAGCGCCAGGTGGGCACAGGTGGTGGTCTGGCGTGCATTGCCCAGGGTTTATTCTGCTCGGCTGCTCTGAAAAGCAGCATGAGTACTGCTGCAGGAACTCCATCTTCCCTTTGTTCCAGCTTCACAAAGCCTCCCTGACTGCTTATTTCTTACAGTTGTGAACCAGACCCCTTTGTGGATGGATTCACACCTCTCTGAGGGTGTTTTTACGGTGGGGAAGCCTTGTCCAAGCCTTCCTGCTGGCTGCTGGGTCAGTTCCCTGCCGCAGGAAGGCTGAAGATGTCCGTGCTGGGTGGGAACGTGGCACTAATGAGCTGTTCTGTATTTCAGGCTTCCTTCCTTTCGGACCAACCCGAGCCTTACCTGCCATTCCTTTCACACTTCATCGAAACACAGATGTTTGCAACCTTCATAGACAATAAAATAATCTCCCAGTGGGAAGAGAAGGATCCTTTCTTACGAGTTTTTGACTCCCGGATTGAGAAAATAAGGCTCTATAACGTCAGGGCCCCTGCACTGCGGACATCCAACTACCAGAAATGCAGCACTTTGAAAGAAGCAGGTATGTTCAGACTGGCTGGTAAAATATTCAAAAGTACAATGTCAGCCTTGAAGAAATATAGGTCCTCAGTAATCTGAGTGTTGATAGTTGATGAGGAAGTCCTAGAGCCTTATCTCATCTAAGCAAAAACTTTAGCAGGCTGTTGGGAAAGTATTTATTTCATTTCTAAGCAATACAGGGAAATTATACTCTTAAATTTGTTGGGACAGACATTAGTAAGTGAGGACAAATGCATTTCTCATGGGGGTTTTTTTTGGTATAACTCCTTCAGTGTTTTGTTACAAAAATAGCAGAAATAGAAATCTGTGTCTGCTTAACTTTTTCTGTCTAAAACCCAATTCTAATTTGCAGGTCAACTGTCTATTCAGCGTCTAGTTTTGGCAGATATTGTGGCACCAGAACCTCATTTTCTGTCTTGTGAAAATCAGCAAACTGATAGTAATACCAATTTTCCTTCATATTTACCATTCACAGTATATGTGACCCCAGCACTGATCCAGCACCTGTTCGTTTAACTATTTTCAGAACCCTTCAAACCCTCTGACCCCACACCACCCACTCCTTTTCTCTAAAATGGAGCTGTACAAAGTGATTTTTAATTTTTTTAGAGGGAAAAAAAGACTTGCTGAGTTTCTAATGATAATATGTGTAAATCTTGTGACAGTTTCTTTTCCATCACAGTTTTATAAAATAGGAAATGTGTTGTTCTTGACGAATGGAAAATGGATTTAGCTTCCACATATTGCATGTGTACTCACTAGCTGGGATATGCTGAAAGAACAGGCCTGCCCATTAATAAATGGGCTACAGAGAGTTAAATATTAAAGTTGCTAATTAAATGCTGTCTTCCCCTATATATCCCCTTTCCCCAGTTCGTCACAAGTTAAGAGGGTGACAGGTTTTATTCTCATCCTGCTCGAGATTTGAGACTGAAACCCTCACGTCCCTGAAGCAAAGGATTGAACTGCTTTAGTCTCAGTGGAGCTGAGATTCCTGGGGAGCCCTCGTGTTCTTGAGAGCCATAGGCTTCCCTGTTCCCAAGAATCCATTCATCTTCTTGTTAATTGTGCTTTTTGGAGGCCTGTCACGCAGTAATGGCAAATCTGATTTCAGGAGGAGGATCATTAGGAATGTTTGCAAAACTCAGGTGTCCCCAGCCATGCATTGCCCAGGGAACGTGCCTAGGGTGAAGCAAGGTGCCCAGTCCCATAGCTGGCCTTGGGGGTCTCTGTTCTGCTGAAAAAGCCCTAAAACCGGACAAGGAGTTGCAGGGAAAGATGGCACGGCCCTCTCCTAACGCACCTCGTGGGCTCCTGTAAATTCCTGCTTGCCTGACAGCTAACCTGCTTGCACCCGTGCTCGTCGTGGGGGGCGGAGAAACTAAAAGCAGAATAACAGCACAAGCGTCTCCTCCCTTCTGTGAGTGGCAGATTTCCGTGTCCGAGGTCACCATTTAACTCCCTAGTGGGTTCCAGGGGTTGTGAGCATGAGCACTGCTGTTGTGTCCGCGGCGCGGTCGCTCACCTGTGACTGTCACCTGCAGCGCAGTCCATCGAGCAGCGCCTGATGAAGATTGACCACACGGCCATCCACCCTCACCTGCTGGACATGAAGATTGGCCAGGGGAAATACGAGCAGGGGTTTTTCCCGAAGCTGCAATCGGATGTCTTGGCGACGGGACCCACCAATAACAAGTAAGGGCGGGTTTTGTTTTCCGGATTTAAAAGCAGGTTTGTAGTACAAATGGTTCACATCGCTGGACAGAAGTTCTAATTCTGGATGGCATATAACCAGTTTGATGGCAACTCTGTCCATTTCTGGTTTATATGAGCTATGACATTTCAAAATATAACCATAGTTTGGGTTATGTCAGGAAGGGTTAGCTCTGTTTTGGGGAAAATTCCTCACTGCCGCTTTCTGTTGAGTGCAAAGTACTCTGTCTTCTCATACATATTTTTTGTTTTGTAATTGGTCTTACGTGTTTAAAATTAATTTCTCGGCTATTTTGCACTGAATACGTACATCTGGGGACTCAAGCCAAAATTCGGATTCTGAAAGAAATTTTGGTGTTGAAACCTCCACACCATCCTGCAGACTGAAATTAATGTCCCGTCTGTTCCTGTCTTTTCTTTAGCTGTTTTTACTTGACCTAGAGATTTTTATAGCTCTCTTTCAGTTTCCACATTGGAATACCCTGGAAGGATAACTCAGTGAGGGTGGAAAGTTTGTGGTTTTGTGCCTGGGTTTCTTTTTTGAGTCTGGTAAGGTTCTGTAGTGCACTTTGATAAGAAGGTGGGGTACCTATAGCTGTGGAATTGAGCATGCATTGCATAGTTCATTTACCCAATGTCAAATGAGAACCTGAAACGCTTATACACTTTCTATTTGTAGAGTTATAATACAAAGTACGTGCTGTGAGTTATTTCTTTTTTTTAATCTTTCTTCCTTCAAAGCCCATGAATGAGGAGGGGTTTCTCCCTCTTCAAAAGTGAAATATT
Source organism: Origma solitaria (assembly GCA_013397895.1). NCBI lineage: Eukaryota > Metazoa > Chordata > Aves > Passeriformes > Acanthizidae > Origma > Origma solitaria. The sequence goes on from VZRL01001773.1 coordinate 263,056, forward strand.
CGTGCGTCACTGATTATGAGCTCATTAAATTATCAGCTCAAGCCTTCACTTCCAGTTCCTGCAAGTCAAAATGTGGGAGCACAAGAAAATCCAAGAGCTTCAAAGGCTACAATTGTCCAAATATTAAAGGTGCCTCTTGTTTTAGACATGTGCATGCACACAGTGCTCTGAGCTTGAGGTGCCCACTCAGTTCTATTTATACACCTTTTGTGCATACCAATGCCAGCTAAGCCCTTTTTAATAACCTGCTAGGAATGAGAATTGCAAATGATAAAACAAGATATCCTTGAGCACTGAATGTTTAAAGAAATGCAGTTCTTTGAAAGAAATTTAAAAAAACCCCAGGACTAACCAAAAAGGAGGAATGCATATTTCAGAGTTCCTTTGCTCTCAGTCTTCCTGCAAATGGAGACAGAATTTTAAGGATAGTGGTCCTTTGAGGAATGGAGGAATTCTTTGTCTTGTGGGGTGCTGTATTTAGCAGTCTGCCTCTTATCCTTATGGGTGGGTTTCATTTTTACAGTGTCAGCAGCAGTGTGAGCGTGCCCTGCCTGCTTGAAGTTGCTTAAATCTTCTGGCTCCATTGCAGAATCTTAGTGAATCTATGAATAAGCATCACTTAAAAATAGTTTTCCTTATGCTCTTTGAGATTTGCTTCTGGTAGATTGGTACCTGTTCTAAAATGTGACTTTAACTCCTTCAGTGATAATTCTGATGTAGGTTCCAGCGGGTTTCAGAATTTGTAAGTACCAAAATCCCATTACTTACCGCAAAGCGATGTCAAAGTGACAAATGCTTGGAATTCCTCCAGTTGTATATTGCCAAAAAGGTTTGTAATTGGAAAATCTCAAGACCATCTGTTTGTATCTTTCTTCTTCCTGGTTTTCATGTGAGCAGCTGAGAAGACTTTCTCTCCCATTTAAGACATGTAATTCTGCTGATTTTACACCCATGTATAGAACAGCTTTTCCATGCTTTCTGTAAGTACAGGGTGACTTTTCTGACCACACAATCAGTTGAAGTACAGCCTTCCATTAATTTGAATTTCCCAGTGTGTGCTTCTTGGAGATACGTTCTACTGGTAGGACTGAGCCTATGGGGATGGGGTAGGAGAACATTCCAGCTCCGTTTCCAGACTCTTCAGATGTAGCTATTGTGTGTTTATATTATGAAACGAATGTGAAGGATATTGCTGTGTGGGTGAGAATTATTTTTGCATGCATCAGTTTTGCATAGCAATTTTTGTCCTGAACTTTGTATGGAAGTGCATTTGTGGGAAGAGGGGAATAATTCCCACGTTGCAGTCAATTGTTGCTGTGCAGTGGCGAATAAACCAATTCTGAGCTGTTTTAATGAAAACATGTGGCCAGCAATCAGGGATTTATTGCTTCCCTTTCTGGGCTGATAAACTAACAAATATATAACCAGAGCTCATGATGTTATCTAGCTGTTCCCTTCCTGTAACAGGAGGAGCTCTAAAGATACCTCTGTCAGTCTCTGGGCTGTTATATGTATAATATTTTATGTCTAAATCACAAATATAATGCAGACAACAAACACTTTTAGTCCCAGTTCTCGATCCTATCTGTGATTTAAACGATTTAAACTCAACCCAAACCAAACCGCCCTACCCAGCTGTGTCCTTTGATGCATCCCCCACGCCATGGGAAACCTTTCTGAACCCTCAGAGAGCATCTGCAGCTTCTTCTGGCTGCAGGAGCATCTCCTCCACGCTGCTCCAGCCCTGCAAAGCAGTGCATTCTGCAGAAATCCTTATGGAAAGCATCCTTGGAGAAAACCCTGCAGTCCCTGGGGCAATTTATTATTCTGGAAAATTCCGAAGCCCTCATTTCCTTTCTCAAAGCCCAGCACTGCGCTGTGGTTTCCGTGTGTTCCCTTCTTCCCTGGGTGTAAAGCATTTTCTGCCAGGCTTTAAAATTGTAGCTGGGGCTCCTCTGGCTGGTTCATTTGCAGTGATCCAGGAGTGGAATTTGAATGACAAAAAGCCAAGCTACATAAACACTTCATGGTTTTTGATTAGCTAATTGTTAAATTAGGGGGAATATGCTTACAGTGCGAAACTGAAACAATGAAACAAGCTGTGTTTTCAATCTAATTGATTACCTTGTAACTTAATTTGTACTAAGAAGCTTGATAAATGAGATTAAATATAGCAGAGGAAAACAGTGATTCCCAGGCATGGGAATATATTTGCATTCTGGCAATTTGTTCTGAATGCTTGCAAAGAACAACTGAGCTGATTTTTTTCTTGTTTCTTTTGGTTTTCAACTGAAGGGTTCTTCTCCTTTTTAAATAGGACTCTTGTCTGCTTGTTGCAAACATTTAACATCAGGTAATGATTTTAAAGGAAATACATATATAATGCAAAGGGGTTGATGTATCTCTGTATGATGACAAAATTTGTTCAGGTTTCAACTAAATTATTCTTTGTGTGTGAAATGATCTTTCTCTTTTAATGAGTGCTTCGTATTATATGGCCTTTTTACTACCTCCCTATCTGCTGGGTGCTGTTTTTGGGCTATGTTAAATGAAGATATCTTCTTTTTTAATCAAGCCAAACAATTGCAGGTAATACAGAGTAGCATCTCTGCAGCACATCTAAGTGAGCATGAAATGAGCAGTGAGCCATCCATGCACAGCACTGAGGTTATTTAAAGTTTGTGAGTAATCAAAGCTCACCTTTTCCATAAGAAAATGTGAAATAAGCAGTTACTACACTTTGGGTAACCTAATGTGGCAAACCACTGATGGGTGCAATGAAAATACGAACCACTTGTATTCAAACACATTCATTTTCAAGAATGAAGTGTGACTGACGATCTTGTGCTTAAATATGGTTTCTGAGATGGGAAATGTGTGCTGTGGTGACTTGGAACCTGCTGGGTGAGTCTCCTGAGCTGCTGATCCTCTGCTCAGCTGCTGCAAGGTGGGAAAGTACAATTAACTTCTGTGAGTTAATATATTATTTGAACATAGCTGTTCAGAATTAAAGCTCACAGGGAAAAATGTGAATTGAATCCTTGCATTTTCTATTCCATTTGCTCTCCCCTGGACAGCACTGCTGTCTCAAGGGACTTGCAAATTAAATACCTCACAGGACAGTGGTTCCTCAGGGCCTGAGAGGTGATGCTGGCAATTCTCTGCTGCTGTTCCTTGCAGAGGATGATGGTTGTGTGTGCCACCCTTTAAAATCGCTTCTTTTCACATAAACTGATCAAAGAGCCTGCCAGTGCAAGGCTGCTCTCTTTAAGGCATTTTACTAATTTTTGTCCACCCAGTCAGCAGTTTCAAAGCTTTCCCATTCCACCCGACAGCAGCAGAGGTGGAAAAGGTGCACAGATCTCCATCTGAGCCTTCATTTTCCTTCCCATGGAGCAGTGTTTGTGGAGCAGATTCACACTGTGGGTCTCCTCCCCAATCTGCCCATCCATGATCAGGGAGAGCTCAATTTCAGCATTCCTTTTCTTGTCTGGTCTGACATGTATTTGACGTGGAATCTCTGTGTGGTTCCACATGAACTGCATCTGAGCCCGAGGAGTTTGCATGGGCAGTCTGTGTGTGTTTAACGTGTGCATGGTTTGCTGGAGAGTGTGGTACAGCTCTGTGCTAATTTGTGAGTACAGAAATCACTCAGATAACTCCCTTGATGGACATATGTGGGTAGAATGGGTATTGTGATTGCAGACCTAAATAGCAGCCTGCCTGCTGCTTTTTATTTATTTTTTATATATTTATATTTATTATATGTATTTATTACTTGTATAGCAGCCTGCCTGCTTTTATTTATTTA
>VZRL01001773.1:267661-304834 GCA_013397895.1 Origma solitaria
TATATATAATATATATTACTGTATATTTTGAAAACTTCTGTGGAGGTGCAAAGACACTTCTGTCAGTGATGTGTTCCTCTGAGAAGGTATCAGCATTTGCTGTGCACACACCTATTGGGCTGTTTTGTTTACTTAGCAGAGACTTGAGGCTACAAAAAAAAGAAAATTGCTTTAAAAATAAATTTGTTGTCATGGGATACTGAGGTGATGAACCATAATTACATGCAGACCCAGATTTCTTTCTTTGTTCTTGTTTTCTTGATGTTATTTGTGAGGTGCGATGGGACTTCAGTTTGACTTTTAAAACAGCACTTCCTGTGGCTTTTTTTCCCTTTGTATCTGTGTGGTGAGCCAAAATTCAGTCTTTGGTTGAATTTTCTCCTTTTTTGAATTATCTCCACCAGCTCCTCCTCACTGGAGGAGCTGGTGGAGATAATTATGTACGTGTTTGCAAAGTCCTTCTCTCTGGAAACAGAGGAGTTTTTTGGTCACCAGGGCTCACATCCCTGTGCTTATCTCGGTTCAGATTCCCTTCCCTGCACATCTCCGGTGATTTGCTGGATGTGTCAGGACCCAAGTCCAGCTCTGTGAAAAAATTTCTTCCCCAGGCATTCATCTGCCTGTGTCTCCAGCTGAAACTCGGTGCCCAAACAGTTCAGATCCCAAATTTTATTTCTGTGTGCTCCCGTTTGGGGTGCACACAGAAATACATGGGTTTGGGATCTGGAGCCTGCTGTCCTCACCAGTACCACCTGAGTGGAGAGAGGAGAGATTCATCTGTACATAGCTGAGCAGATGGAAAAAACCCCAGGCTTTCTGTCGCACTTGGAAAAACGGTGAAAATAGCAACGTGACTAATCCCAGGAACATCAGTGTTCTTTAAAACCTTTAGACATAGGTGCACCCGATAATACCACAGTTGTTATGAGAAGTTTCTCTCAAATAATTCCTGAAAGCACCACAGAAAGTGGAGAAAGGAGAAGCAGCACTTCTCACAGAAGAGCAAAACCGTTGAAGTTGCTACTCAAAATAAATAATTCTATTTTGGCTGTGGCTAACGACACCGTTCTTACCCAACTCCACCAAACGCAGCAGTGGTGATGGGTACAGTGACTTCCCTGGCGATGGCGTGAGTGCTGTGGCTTGAGCTGTGTTTTGGGTACCAGAAGGTCTTCCTGGAGACCCTGACAGGCAGCTGGGCACGTTCCCACCAGGATTTTTGTCCCTTTTGGGGGGCTGTGCTGATTTCCCACGGGCAGCTCCGGCTCCAGCTCTCACCCGCGTTCACTGCCAAGTCCAAGCTTGGGCATTCCCTCCTTTATCCGCAGACCCTCTGGATGTCCTCCCCCTCCCGAGCCAGCCTTTCCCTCCTGGTTTCCTCTGCTCACGGTGTGTTTTCTCTCTCTGTGTGCCCCCCAGCCGCTGGGCCAGCCGCAGCAGCACCACGCAGCGCAGGAAGGACCGGCTCCGGCAGCACTCGGAGCACATCACGCTGGACAACGACATGAGGGAGGTGGGTGCCATCGTCCCAGGGCAGCACGAGCTCTGAGCCGCGAGGTGCAGGTCTGGACAGCGATGTCCTTGTCGCTTGGGGCACTTCGGTGGCTGCTGAAGGTTTGGTTGGGTCTCTGTGGCCGTGTGGATGGTGCTCTGCTTGTCGCAGATGGTGTAGGACTTCAAAGCACGCAACGTAAATGAAGTGGTTTATTATTTTGGAGGAAGATAGCCGCATTGTCGTCAGGAAAATGGCCAATTTGCTGATTTAGACCCTGCACACAGACAGCTGCCAAACTCTGGCCAGGGTGGAATTCTCTGGGAAAGTCAAACCCTTGAATAAATGTCAACCCTGTAGAACTGAATGAGGCAGGATTCTTATTTTTTTTTTAAGGAACTTTTTTCCTTTCCCTTACGTAGATTTCTGACATGAGTATGCCTATTTGGAAGGTTAAGACTTTGGGGCTTGGTTTGGTTGGGTCTCTGTGGCCATTTAGATGCTGCTCTGCTTGTCACAGATGGTGTAGGATTTCAAAGCACGCAACATAAATGAAGTGGTTTATTATTTTTATCATCAGGAAAATGGCTAATTTGCTGATTTAGACCCTGGCCGTGTTGCTGCACACAGAAAGCTGCCAAACTCTGGCCAGGGTGGAATCCTCTGGGAAAGTCAAACCCTTGAATAAATGTCAACCCTGTAGAAGTGAACGAGGCAGGATTCTTACTTTTTTTTTAAAGGACCTTTTTTCCTTTCTCTTATGTAGATTTCTGACATGAGTGTGCCTATTTGAAAGGTTAAGACTTTGGGGCCTTTTCTTGCCTAAAGCTTGGAAATTCCCGTACATCTTGTAAACGTCAGTCACATACATGCATTTCTTTCCCATCTTTTCAGTTCCTCATCCTTCATTAAATATTTTCTGCCACATTTTTCCATTGATGTTCATATGCTTCTTTTGTATGTCACTAGCAAAAATATAACACTCCTGCTGTTTTGTGGTTAAAACTCGCTGAATGACGCTGGTCAGTGTTGGAGTTTGCCCTCCAAACGAACCTGAGTGGATGAGAGAGGACTCTTCAACCATAGCCTTGAGTGATGTTTCACAGAAACACAGCAAAACAGCTCTCGTACATGTTTGTTGCTATTTTTGCTAACACAGCTTTGCAAGTATATTTTAAACAGTGCCTCGTGTGTGTAAATCTCAGCAGAGCCTTTTCAGTACTTTGTCATTGTGTATTTATGTATTTACTTTCTTCTTTTTTTTTGGCTGTGGATCATATGCATGCTTCTTTTGCTTTGTCTCCTCTTTCTTTCTGGCTGTTCTGCCATTGGGGCATCTGCCTCCTCTTAGCCCTCGGAGGAGCTTTTGCTTCGTCAGAACTCAATGGCCTTCTGGGAGTGGGATCAGGGACCACCCCCTCCTGCACGGCCTCCTAAAAAATCCTTCTCTGAATGCTGCCTGGTATGTTTTAGTTTTTCTTGTCGAAAGCTGCTTTTGAGATGTTGTTAGCATGAGGAACCTCTGTGTTGGCCGCGTCTCGAGCCTCTCCCTCTCTTGTAGAGTATGAGCACGTCCCTGTAGCGCTCCGAGTGTGGTTATAATCGGAAAAGTAGCTGGAAAATGCTGGAAAATTTTCCACGCTTGGAAAACGCAACGGCTCCAAGGCTAAAAGACAAGAATTTTGTTTCATTTTGGTTTTTTTGTTTTTTTCCCCCATGTTGCTCACCTGGTCAAATCCCAAAAGCGTTGCCTTCTGACTGCTGGATCATTGCATCCCAGTGGGAAGAGGATGGTGGGGTGTGGATGAACAGGCAAAGGGCAATCCCCTGATTCTCTCAGCCCACCCTTATTCTTCTCTGTAATTTAACAGAGTTCTCTTTTTTTCTGAATTTTAATAATTTTAATATAATTATTTTTAATATCTACAATGAATAAAGTAAGGTTGTCTATGCTTCGCACTCTTCAGACTATAACCACACTTTTTATCCCTTCACATTTAAAAAGAGATACTAGTTTTTCTAGTTATATATTCCCTGTATTACTTTATCACTGGTTTTGCTGTTGGTTTTTGCACTGAGATGGAAGTCACTTGTGAGGTTGCCTGCTGAACAACACACTTCCATTGTCTGTAACATTTTTCTTTTATTCCCACCTGTAGTTTTGGATCTATTTTAAAATCCTGACAGTGTTGGTGAAACTGTAGATACCTAACAGAGAACTTCAGTGGAGCACACAGCTTTTCATGACAGAGCCCTACATTTCTGGCTGACCTGTGGGAGTGATGCTCAGTGGTTCTTGTCCAAATTTCTGTGTCGAGAAAATCCGATTGTATCAGAAAAACTGTACCCCCATTAAAAAAAAAAAAAAAAAAGTGAGCTAGCTCAATTAACTTCAATGTCTTAAGATTTTGGTTTTGCTTTTCCTATCTACTGGGAGTCCATGCCCATGGCAGAAAGGTTGGAACTAAGGTTCCTTCCAACCCAGGCCCTTCTGTGATTCTATGGGATAAATTTTCTGCCCAGACAGAAAACTCCAAGGATGCAGCAGCCACAGTATCCTCTCAGTTCCCCAGAAAATCCAGCCAGGAGCAGCAAGAATTCCCTAGCTTGGAACTTTTTTTAAAGAGTATACTGATTTTTGTCCATACTTAACAAGTACCACAGTAAAAACATGAATGATCCCAAGTGTCAGTTCTGTTTAAAATGAGCTTCTCTTGTAATCAAGAAGTTAATTGAGAATAAGATCAAGTCTCGTTTTTCCCACATAAACTGTCTAGATGAAAAGTAATGGATGAAATCTTTCTCCTTCACTAAGTGTATTTCTGCTTCTCATAATTTATTTTCAAAGGATTTTTTTTCTATTTCTGTATAGTCTGGTCACACATTAGACAATTAAAAAAAATTTTTTTGGAAGTGATAATCAACAGTGGAAAGAAATTTTTCTTGGTGTTTTGACTTCATTGTGGAGTGAAGGTATTGCATTTTATACACTTCTTGTGCCTGACTTCATGCTAGTGACTAACAGCACTGCTCACTGGCTAATATTGACTGATTCTGTACCACTCAGGGAAATATCTTGCTTTTTCTGTTGTCAGAAGGGATCATTCCACTTCTCCAGCCTGACACCTAAACACCAGACAAATCAAGATTTTGTTCCTAGATTAACACTAGCTCATTTATTTTCACCCCATTGCTTGCCTAGCGTTAGGATGAGGAGATTCACTCCGACCTGTAACATCTAAAATCATCCTCTTTATTTTTAGAAATACATGCAGGAGGCAAGGAGTTTAGGAAAAAATCTAAGGCAGCCCAAACTGTCAGACCTCTCTCCAGCTGTGATTGCGCAGACCAACTGGAAATTCGTGGAAGGGTTGCTGAAGGAATGTCGGATGAAGGTAAGTCACCCCCTGGGTGCTCTCCCCTGGATTTCAGTGAGCTGAAACAGCAGCTGAGATGTTCTCCTGGCTCACAGCTGGAATGGAATTTTCCTGGTGGAATAGCTGGGGATTTCAGGGTGGATATCCCTGTGGCATTGCGTTTTTCAGCAGCTGGAATGGAAAGGAAGGTGTTGTCGCCGTTCTGTTTATGCAGAAATTGAATTTGATGGAAAGGGTAGAAAGGACAGGAAGGAGAATCAGTGTGATCACACATCTTCTGGAGGATTTCCTTTAATTGTTCATATTTACATGTAGACTAAACAGAATGGCCTGGAGACCATTGGTCAAAAGGGAAGAATTCAGCACGTGTGGCTTTTTGATGGGGTTTTTTTTGCAGAATAAATGAAGATAAACAGTTCTTGGTAATTTACAATTGCTGCAAAGAGATTTGAAGTTTCTCTGGTCTCTAGATTGAGCATGTTTAAGCAAACTCATCTGTAAATTCTGTCCCTTGTTGGATAACACTCTTAGAAACTCTCACAATTTATTTTTTTTGATAGACTAAGCGCATGTTGGTAGAGAAGATGGGCCATGAAGCAGTTGAGCTGGGACATGGAGAAGCCAATATAACAGGTCTGGAGGAAAACACACTGATTGCCAGTCTCTGTGATCTGCTGGAAAGAATCTGGAGCCATGGTCTGCAGGTCAAGCAGGTTGGTGGCTGAAACTGCTCAGGACTCTGGCAAATTCCCAACGTCATCTCTGCTTTTAATGCTGCTCCTCAATGGTGTAACTCCAGGATAAAGCAGGAGGTGTCTTTGGGCTCAGTCCATAGATCATATCTTGTGAAGGTTTGAGGAATTTTGGGTGTTTGGAGGGGTTTTTGGGGTGTTTTTTTTTTGGTTTTCCACTCTGGAAATTGCAGTGATGTTGTTGAGTATGCGTTTGGTTTATTCTCTTCCAACCAAGGGAAACCCAGAGGGAGGACAAAGAAACGAGGTGGGTGGTGTGAGTGCTGGCTCAGTGGGATGGTCCTCTCCTCTCCTTGAGGTTTCATGGCCCAGGAGAGAAGGATTGCTTGTCATTACTGAACATTTCACCCATTTAAACGCCGCTCCATTATTCTGCCGTGTTTATTGGCCATCATTGGTTATTTTTCTACCTGGTTTATTTAAAGCTACATATAACATATTCCATTTTCAGGGGAAATCTGCTTTGTGGTCCCACTTGCTCCAGTACCAGGAGAGAGAAGAGAAGCAAGAGCACAGCGCAGAGTCCCCAGGTGAGCACGGGGCAGGTGGCTCCAGGAGAGGTCCATCCCAGCAGGTGAACTTGGCCATGGGAGGAGCAGTGCACCCACACGAAGCCCGGGCAGGATTTTCAGTGTATTTATTTGCTAATATCACATCTACATTTTGAGACTTCTCGTAATCAGTGTGGGGATGTCTGGACAAAATAGATTGGAATCACTGGGGGTAAAGGAACATTTGGAAAATCACTTGATGTATGTGCGCTACCTTAATTCCCTTCTAATGAGCATTGAGTAAGATATGAGAAGCAGTTCTTCCACAAGAGATGATTTCTGAAGAAGCTGGAAATAAGACAGTTTGCATTTTTCTTTCAGTGAGCATAATCTGTCTCTCAAATCCCAATATGAATAACTCCGTGTTCACTAAATCTTTATACCGGTGGGTGGTACAGTTCAGAAATTGTGTAATTAATCTCTGGCCATCAGTCTAGGTGCTCAATTTATGCTTTGGCTGGGCCCCTTAGAATTACTGAATTACTTCTATGTTATAAGAGAATTTTTCTGATAAGCTTGAGATCTCCCTGGGGTATTGCAGTAAAAGTCTCTGAACTTCAGTGGGTCATCTTCCGAGGACTCTCCAGTTCAAATCCTGCAGATGCGAATTTGTATGATCAGTCCTCAAAGAGGCATTTTTGGACAAACGAGTCTCTCCCATGAAAGGACTTTTTAATAAGCTTCAGTGAGTAATGCACTGAACAATCTGGCTGGCAGGCACAAATTCCTGAGAGCAAAATGTGTCGCCACAAAGTGGTTTGATCAGAGCAGAGCACAGAAATGCATGACATTCTTAGCATTGAATATGTTTCTGTAGCTTAATTTTATTTGATTTTTTTCTCAGTTGTGAGCTTTCCATAGAAACTTCATAATAATAAAGCTCACTGCTGTACAGATTTATGTTCATGTATTTCCATACAAAAAAGGAAGCTAAATCTCTGACTTCAGTGCTGGATTAAGGAAGGAATAGTCAATGTATTTAGCATTTTTCATTTAGTCTACTTCTGCATTTCCAGGACAGAGTTAATGGCAGTGCACAGAAATAGTTCCCATTCACCTAAGGTTGTTTTCAGCTGTGTGTAAATCAAATGCATTGCAGACTATTACTGAAGTATTATATTCACTTGGTGTATTTTCTCCCCTGTAGTTGGTGGAACAGAAAGACGAAAGTCTGACACAGGAATTACTCTGCCTACGCTGAGGGTTTCCCTGATACAGGATATGAGGTATGCAGTGGGTTATAAAACATTAATTTAGTTGTTTGGCATAAGGTAAAGATCCTCACTGGCTTTGGGCTAAGGAGAATTAAACCTTCTCTTCAGCCCGCACTCGAATCCGCAACGTGTTGAATTCTATTTCAAAAAACTCTTTTTTGTGTCTTCACTTGATCTGCTTTAGCTAACAGAGAATGAAAACCACACATACATTACTGGGATTTCTGTTTTCCCAGGGGTGTTCTTCAACTTCTACAAATAACAGCAGAAATGTTGAATTCCTTGGTGGTTTTGGTTTGTTTCTTTTCATTCATTTGAAATTACTGACCGAGCAAGTACAGTTGATAAGCCAAGCAAAGGGATATAAAAACCTACTCGCAACGCTTGAGCAATACTCTTTCTTTTCAACTAGCATTTTATGTCAAATACTAATAAATTTGCCATAAAATGGCAATTTTCGTAGAATAAATAAAAATAAATGAAATAAAAATTAAAAATAAATAAAAATAAATTTTTTTACAGAATAAATGTAAAAATTTAATCAGACCTAGAATCTGGGTGAGTTTAGAGCCAGGATGTGAAGTTAAGGCAGGTTCTCTGCAGCAGACCACAGCCTGGCTCTGGAGACCTTTCCAAGCAGTGTTTTTTTGGAACCAGAAGGATTAGAGAGCAAGAAGAGGTGGCTGTGGCAGCAGCAGGCTGGAGTTCTTCAAGGCATCTCCTTGATCAAGCCACTGTTTTGTCTTGCCAGAGCTAAGGGATAAATATGCCATGAAAAGAGGAGGAGTAATGCAATAATGCTCATCTGTAAAGAGCTGAGAGTAATTGCTGGCAATTTAACGTGTGAGACAGCATGAGTACTGTTTCTTGTAATACTGTGTCCTCCTTACACCTAAAAATATGGAAAAAAAATCTTAAAATAAAAAGAAGATAGATTGTAGTTAGTCCACAAACCCCTGATTACAGTAATGTGATTTTTACTATGTGTGTTGATACAGAAATAATTGTTTTTCAGATGTGACATCACAGTGATTAGTCAGATTTTTCTGGGAAAAAAAACCTCACTGTACTTCCCACCTGCAGTGTGCAACCTTTTCGTTTGATGCTATGCAGTTTGAGTCTTTTGTTCTGATTTTGAAGAGCATGAAATTTTGAGTGCCGCGAAAGGCTAAAACAACATGCAAAGGAGGGAGAGAGAATACTCACAGTGTAATTAGGAGTGTAGTGCCGAGAGGTCATTCTGAACATGTGTCTGCCATTTCAGCATCCCTCCCATGGGATGTGGCAGCTCACTCCTTAATTCAGTGCTGGGAGGCTGACAGGCACGGAGAGGGTCAGCGTGAGGGAAGGATGGAGGATTTGGAGCGGAAACTCCGCGCTGGGAGGGGATTGCTGACAGAGCAGGCTGTGTGTGCTCAGTGCTGCGTGCAGGGCTTCTGTCTTCCACCAGCTTGGAGTGATGAGAGCTCAGCACAGATCCGAGCTCCTGCTTCAATCCCAAAAGTCTTTCTTCAGTGCTCTTCAGGGAAAAAGCAGAAGCAGAGCATCACCTTTTGTAGTGTCTTGAGTATTTGTGATTGTCCACAAACGTGTCTTGTTGGGGAGGATGAAATAGGAAAGCCTTATAAATATGATTACCTGGCAAAAGATGCTGAGAATATGGAAACTATCAGCGAGATTGAAATGAAGACAAGCTTGGAGATACCAAACCCCAGGTACTGAACAACTGGAAAACAATGGTGTGGCCACTGAAGGGAATCCCTCTTTGATTAAACAATCCCCTCTGCTTGCAGACAGCTCCAAGGGTCAGAGCAGACCCTGCCAACTTGGCAGAGGGTCCAAAAAGCAGTTTTTAGGGTTTAAAATATAACGCCATATGGTCATGCAATGACTCTCATAGGCTGTATGTAAATGTTGTAGGATTTGTAGCTTGTTCTAGATTGGTTAGTGAAAATTAGAATATTCAGCAGAGAAGATGATTTATTGTATTGTAAACGGCAACCACAGGATTCTATTCTATTCTGTACTTCTCTCTCTCTCTCTCCCCTCTGTGCCCTGCTCTGAGCTGTGTCTGGCAGCTCCCAGCAGCTCCCCTACACCCACACCTTTCACAATAAACCTCATGCTCTAAGACCAAACTTCAGAGATCTCTGATCTCTGTCCCAACCATCTGAAACAAAACCGAACCAAAATCCTACAGTGTCTGGTCATAGGAAACGCTGGGCAGAGGCTGAGTTGAATTTTTCACCTGGAATCTCGTGGCACACTTTCTCCTGCGTGGCAGGAATGCTGCCTGGTGTTTGTTTGCCCACACAGAGCCAGGCTGGAGCTGAGGGATGGGTAATTGCTAAATTGCAGGGCTTGTGGCGCTAACTGAGCTCATGGCGAGAGGATTAAGCATTGCCTTAAGCAGGGCTCCTTTCTGATGGCTCATGCGAGGTTATGTAAACAACTTAAAGGCAGGGCTGAGTCACAGCCATGCCCTGAGTGTGCCACAGGTACTGTGCCATGTCCCCTGCCTCCCCCACACAGCACAGGTGTGGTCAGCAAGATGCTCAGTGGGTTCATTTTGGTCCTGTGCAGGAATCTCAGTGGCACAGGCCAGTCTGGGGGTGTGCCCTCCAGCCTTTCCCCTGGCAAGGATCTGCATTTGACAGGGTAAATAGATTTTCCTTTATCAGTAATGGGATTAAAAGCAAGTCCAGACCAGGGGAGTTGCACTGAAATGGCTGTTCAGTGCTCTGACAAGAAGAATTTGCTGTGCAGTGGTGAGCAGACTGTGCTTACACTTAGGTCACCAATAAAAATAGAGCTGTTCTGACTCTCACAACTGACAGCGAAATAAATTTGGGTTCCTGCATTCTCTTACACTCTGCTTTTGCTGACACCAAGACTGATTACCGAATCTTTTTAATATCTCTGGCAAGCTGCATGGTTGCAGATCCTTATTTTTCCCAAATGCGCAATTAATGCTAATCTAGTCTGAACCAGAAGCAGGTAATGAAGAGGCGCAGAGCGTGCGTGGAATAAGCTCGAGTCCATCTCCACTCAAACCTTCTCGCAGTGAAATAACATATTCTGCTCAGTGTTTCATATTAGATGTAATTCAAGCTGAGCACTCGGGGGGAAGGGGAGGGAGATGATAGTCTGGGCTTTGATCTTCACATCTCAAAAGGCTCGAAATGTCTGACGAGAGTCTCAACATGATGTCGTTGAGTGGAGCAAGCATCCCAAGGGCTATGGGAGAAACTTGGAAGGGTTTCCTGTGCCAGGAGCCTTGCAGATCATCCTGGCCGAGAGCAGAGCTGCTGGGCTGTGTGTCCTCTTCATTTGTGCAGAGCAAACTCGTATTTCTGGGCAGAAATAAATTGCTCTTTGCGAATTTGCCCTAAAGGCCCTGGACCTGCTCCGTTAGAGACTCTGTAAACAAGAGAGAGGTTTTCTCAAATAATGCAGGGACTAAATATAACTCAAAGCACACACTTGGGTGTAACAGATGGGGGAAAGCACGAGACAGTGAGACTATAGCAGTCAATGGAAAAGGCATCAGTCACAGCGTGACTTCGTTGGGTTTCCTTTGGAGTAAATATTGCCACATTCCCCAACACTGAGCAGTGCATGGAGGGCTGTCGAGGACGTTGGAGGAGTTGGACAGCAAATTGCAGCTGGGATTAGTTCAGACTTCAGCTGGGGACTGCCATGGAGGTTTGGAGGGCTGAATTCCCTGTGCATTTAACATGCAGACTGCATGAAAATTAAGAAATTGCAGCCTTTTCTTTCCCCGGCTGCAAACTGTTACTCATTTTTTTTGTTGTTTATTTAACCAAGTGGGGAGTTTTTGGAAGCGGCTTCACCCTGCCACGGCAATTCTCTTCCTCTTCTAAAATTCCCTGTGCTCTAAAACTAGAGCTTCTGGTATTTTCCAGACTGAAATGTGGGAAGTTTGAAAAGAAAAAAGAAAAGCCCCTATGGAGCAGTTCTGCTTTCCTACAGATGAAACATACGGAGGGCTGTCCAAATTACCACTTCCAGGAAGGCCTCTTACATCCCTAAAAATGTAAGGGATGTAAGTGTCCTCGTGCCAGCCTGTCCTCATTGCCACAGCGCAGGGCTCTGGGGGCCCTCGTGGGGATCCTTCTAGAAATTATGTCAGCAGCCATTTCGCAGCTCACCTGCTGCCCCGTCACGCTGGATGCTGCCATTTGAGGCACGCAGAATTGTTGTGGTTCTTCTATTTATCTTCTTCCCCGCACATTTCAGGCACGTTCAGAACATGAGTGAGATAAAGACCGACGTGGGGCGAGCCCGAGCCTGGATTAGACTTTCTCTGGAGAAGAAGCTTTTGTCCCAGCACCTGAAGCAGCTGCTCTCCAACCAGGCTCTTGCAAAGTAAGCGTCTTTTCTCCAAAGCTTCACTTTCACATCGTCCAAGTGCTGTCTCATGCCCTCTGTGGATTTCTGTTGTTGGGGAATCATTCCTCCAATTAAAACCCACTCCTCATTTGCTGCTTTGAGATTCCAACACCTTTTAAGAGTGGTGCTTTTCCAGCAGCAGGAACAAAAACGCCATGTGTTGTTTCCCCAGGAAGCTCTACAAGCGCTACGCTTTCCTGCGCTGCGAGGAGGAGCGCGAGCAGTTCCTGTATCACCTGCTCTCGCTCAACGCTGTGGATTATTTCTGCTTCACCAGCGTCTTCACCACGATCAGTGAGTTGGAGAATCAATCCTTTTCCCCCTGACTAGGAATGGGTTGCTGTGGTGGTGTGTAAGGGATGCTGCTGGTGGTGCCTGGGTGGCTGAGCCCTTTTCTGGAAGCCCTGGATGCTGTGAGGCTCCTCTGGGGAGCAGAGAGAGCCAAGGCTGTGTGGGAGAGCTCTGGAGAAGGGCACAGCACAAAGGAGAGCAATCTGCACAGAGTGCTGCTCTCTGTAGGGTTTATTCATCTTCCAGACAAGATGGAACATCTTCTGCTGGAGACATCTTCCTGTACCTCCTTTCTTTCTGGCCTTCAGTACCTGTGCCTCCTAACTCTCCTCATCCTGCTCTCCTCAGGCTGGGGAGGAGGTGGAAGATTGGAGGATGAAATACAAGGCTCTTTGTGCTCCTCTGTGTATTTTAAATCTCTTTTTGTCTCTTCTTAAATGCCGGAAAGATTGCCCTTCTCACCCTCTCTTGTAAGGAGGAGAGCAGAGATTGGATTGGTATCTGAAAATGAGTTTTTGTCTCTCCAGTACTGGGCAATACAGAAAAAGCAGGATCCCATGAGATGACCTAATTATTTGGATTCACCTGGGCAGCCCTTATTTTGAATTTCCCTGCCTGCTCAGAGTGAAGTGAAGCAAGTTTTACATGGCTGTCAAAACAGGCACTCATTCCACTTCTTCTCCTCTTAAAGCAATAAATCCCCTCAGAACTAGCGCAGTGCAAAGAGATTTATTCATCCTTGATTACTTTATTTCTGGGGGGCATCCAGCTTGACAGCTTTCTCCTGCAGGATGAGTGCTTGGAATTCAAGGGTATTTTTTTTTTAGTGCAGTTTTTGGATGGCACAGAAAGGTAAAAGAGGCTGGCTTAGCTTCCCCAGTGAAAAAGGCAGCTTGTGAAACAGAAGGGGAGAGAGTCTTGCAGTGCTAGAGGTGAAATATTGAAGTCAAATCCATACTGGGGAGGGTGGCAGGCCTTGTCTTGAGCATGGATAGGTGGTAGAGGTTTAAAAGCGAAAGAATAAGAGAATAAGAACAGGAATAGGAATAAGAATAAAGAGGGGGATGTCCACAGAGCAGACCTGAGAGTTTGGCTGTGGTGTTGCCAGCAGTGCCAGCATTTCCTGTTGCCGCCTTTGAAGGGAGCCTGTGCGAGAGATGGGGACAAAGATTTTGTCATTTGCCTGTTGTAGCAGGACAAGGGTAAGGGTTTTAAACTCAAAGAGGGTCAGTTTGGCTTCGCTGTAAGGAAGATCCTGGCTCAGGTTGCCCAGAGAAGTTGGGGTGCCCCATCCCTGGGAATGTGCAAGGTCAGGCTGGACGGGGCTGGGAGCATCTGCTCTGGTTGAAGATGTTCCAGTCCCTAGGGGATTGGACTGGATGGGCTCTGAAGGTCCCTTCCCAAGCTGATTGTTCAGTGATTGTGGCACTCCTATCCCCCACAACCTGCCGTGTGCCCCATCCTGCCCATGGTTTGTCCCATTCTTGTCCCGGTCCTGTTCCCGTTCCCATCCCAGTCCCGTTCCAATTCCTGTCCCGGTCCCATTCCCATTCCTGTCCTGATCCTGTTCCCATTCCCATTCCTGGTCCCATTCCCATTCCCTCCCAGTCCCGTTCCCATTCCCGTTTCCATTCTTGTCCCGTTCCCATTCCTGTCCCGTTCCCGTTCCTGTCCTGGTCCCGTTCCCGTTCCTGTCCTGGTCCCGTTCCCATTCCCATCCCGTTCCCATTCCCATCCCGTTCCCGTCCCAGTCCTGTTCCCATTCCTGTCCCAGTCCCATTCCTGTCCTGGTCCCGGTCCCGTTCCCGTCCCAGTCCCGTTCCCATTCCTGTCCCGTTCCCATCCCGGCTGTGCCGTGGGGCTGCAGCTCCACCGTGCGGCTCCGCTGCCCTTCACCCCCTCCCGCAGCGAGGGGAGCTCTCCTCTTTGCTTCCGAGAGCTTCCCTTCAAGGCAAAGGCGTGGTTTGCCCCAGAAATTGCATTTACTGTAAGGAGGGAAAAAAAAACCCCTAAAAAAACCCAAGACTAACGTACTTCCCCCTCTGCCTGTTCTCAGTGATCCCTTACAGGTCAGTGATAATTCCCATCAAAAAGCTCAGCAATGCAATAACCACATCAAACCCGTGGATATGTGTGTCAGGAGAGCTGGGAGATACTGGAATCATGCAGATTCCTAAAAACCATCTAGAAATGACGTTTGAGGTGAGTACGTGCTCTTTGCATTTTCCCTTCAATTCGAAACATGAATGAATACTTCAAAGGCTTCCAAATAAATACTAATTTGTCGAAGAGGTGATTAAGAGCACAGCATTTCAGATTCTGCCCTGGTTTTCGAAGTCACTGTAGGTCCAAATATGTCCCGGGAGATAGTGCTGCCTGCACTATTTCATCTCCTGTGTGAGATGAAGGTTTCCTTCCTCACCTCACCAATCTATTTCCACGTCTCATTCCCTTCCGTGCCTCCTTGCCTAATTTTCCCTTTCAGCACTCATTTCCAGCTCCTCATCTCGGTTTCTTTTCCCTTCTTTCGCTGTTTAGCCACTAACCACCACCCAGGTTCCTTTCGACCTCTGGCCAGTCCCAAATTTCTTCCTGGCATCAGCCTCAGGGAGCTGCCATGCCCCCGGGCTCTCTCCTCCACCCTCGCTGGGGTTTTTTCTCTCTGCTTTCCCACCCGGCAGTTCCAGGCTGGCTCAGTGCCGTGCCAAAGCAGCTGGTGGCAGGAATTGCAGAGAAAGAAAACCCCATCAAGCTCCTCTAGCTCGGGGCTCTACCGTATCCATTAAGGAGTGATTTTGTGGGAAAATCTGCTGCTGAAATTAAGGTTGCACCCGCTGAGCATATGCAGGCTGATCTGCAACAACAATGGGGAAAAAAAGCCTCTTGCCCAAATATAGGTCGATTTTGACAGAGGGAGGATATTTTTGTGATAAATGCCCACGTCTCCTTCAGATATTGCTATTTCGTAGAGGAGATCTCCAGGCTTCTAACAGACAAAATGACATATTTAGATATTTCTAAATGCTGTTCTGGATTATTCCTTTGGCTGAAACTTTCCTAAAATCCTGACCTGGGTAGCCACCCACTACAGAAAATGTCAGCCCGAGCTGCTTGTTTGGCAGCTTCAGCAGCAGTGAAAACCAAGGTCTTTCAAGGGAAGTGTTTAGGTGACGCTGCCAGCCCCACCTACAATTGCATATTGCACTGGAATTCGGTCCCTTGTTTTGCTCCTTCTGTGTCTTTGTGATGCTGAGTCTCACGTTGGTGATTTTTGTTTGGCCCAACGATAAGCAAATCGATTTTTGAAAATAATAAAGGGTCTAGGGAGTGCTTCATAGTGCAGAGTGAATCAGCTGAAGGTCAGCATTCTCCAAATGCATTTTTGAAAAGCTGTTTGTATTGAAGATCTGTTTCTTCTGCAGAAGCACACCTTTTTATCACCTTAGCTCAGAAATACATAATTAATACTTCTCAGAAATATTCAGAGTGAGTGCTCACAACAAAAGAATGTAATCTCTTCACAAGCTTTTAATGGTTTTATTCCTTTTCTCCTGTCTTAAAACAATTATGCTGCCTTTCAAAATGCTCTGCGTGTTTGGTTGAAAAAGCTTGTTCTATAAAGCAAATAAAGTCAGAAAACTGAATAAAAGTCTATATATTTGAGACCATAAGTGTGAATGTCGTGGGGGTCTGTGTTGTCTGTTCTTTTCTAAACGAAGTAAAAAGCTGTTGTTCATTTCAGTGCCAGAATTTGGGGAAGCTGACGACGGTTCAGATTGGCCATGACAACTCAGGGCTGCTGGCCAAGTGGTTGGTTGATTGTGTCATGGTCAGGAATGAAATAACAGGACACACGTACAAGTAAGCAACAAGTTTGCATTTTCCTCACCTGAAATTCCTGTTAAATTTGGAGAAAACAGGAAGGCATTGACCTTCTGAGCTGTGTGGGCTGATTGGGGTCCCTGATGGGGTTGGGTTGGTCTCCCCCAGCCCTGGTTCTCTCATTTCAGAAGGCCTAGCTGAAGTCAGATAATCTGATAAATGAGATTTGAGTGCAGGATTTTCTTTGCATCCTTCTGAGACAGGACAGACAGTATGGACACTTCTGAAGTGATTCATGTGCTTCTGTCTAATAATTAAATCTCTTGATTTAAAGTAGTGTGGTAAAATTGTTCACAAATTCACTCTAAATCCAAAGAGCTGAAATGATGGTCTGGGGGAAATATTAAGAAAATAAAATGTTTTGATGATTTCTTAATCTTCTGTTGAGTACATACCTCCGTGTCAAAACGATCTCCTAACTCATCATTGGTTTTACAAAACATGGCTAAGCAGATTTAATTTTTTTTTAAAATGTGAACTTGGAAAAGTGATTTTTCCAAGAGAGAGGTGAGCTCCAGATCCCCGAGTCGGCCCTGGTGTATCAGGGAGAGAAGGAGGACATGGGATACAGTGACTGTGAGGGTGGACATGTGCATGGATTTCATTAGGGCTGTGTCTGGCACCCAGGAGTGCAGCAATAAAATGTGAGGTGAGGTCTGGGGGTGAGGAGATGTCACAGCCTCATCTGGGTGGGAACTCTGTGGGGATTTAGTTGTTGATCACCACAGCACTTGTCACTGTGATAATAAGAACGAAACAAGCAGGTGAAAGGTGGAAGTGCAAAAGAGAATTTTATTATTAAATGTCTGCTCATATACATGGTAAGAGCCTAATAGTGATAGGACAGGGGTCACCCACCCCCAGGGCGATTGGCTGAACCCTTACAGCTCTCAATTCCAAAAACACAGATTAGAAAGAGCAAGAAGAATTCAGCTTATCTTTGTTTCCCATACGATTCATGAGAAAGGAGAGAGTTCTCAGAACAGCGCATCCACAAACACTCTCAAAGGCTGAATATCAGTTGTATCAAGTGAAAAACAACAAAATATGGGCTGTGGAATAGGTGTGTGAGCCAAGTTTTGCATATTTCTCTGAGGATGCTCAGTGGTGCTGCAGGGGCTGCTGATTTTGAGGGTTTTTGGGAGCAGAGCGTTCCCTGCCCGCGAGCAGCGTTTGGGGCCAGCCTGGGGTGTGTGTGTGATGTCCCACGGCTGTCGCGGTGTGCCGCAGGTTCCCGTGCGGGCGGTGGCTGGGGAAAGGCGTGGATGACGGCAGCCTGGAGCGCATCCTCATCGGGGAGCTGGTGTCCTCCACGTCGGACGAGGAGCTGGGCAAGCAGTGCCGCACGCCGCCCCAGCAGAAATCCCCCACGGTCACTCGGCGCCTCAGCATCACCTCCCTCACCGGGAAGAACTCCAGTGAGTCCTTGCCTTCCTCCCCAGGGTCACAGAGAACTGGGCAGCAACTGCTGGGGAAAAAAAAAAATGGTTCTGTGAGCAGGAGAGGTCATCCTGAAGCAAGGCTTGGTGCAGAGGAATAGCTGAAAGCTGATGAGCTCTTCCTGCCTCCCCTGGTTGGTGTTTGCTCTGTGATGTGCATGTTGCCTCTTTCAATGTCCCCTTTGGACTGCTGAGAGATAATAATTTCTTTTTTTGGAGTGTGGAGATAGGAGATGAGGGAGGAGGAGGCAGCAGAATTCGCAGGAGCTGGTGCTGCTCAGCCTCCCTGCTCCGTTTGCAGTCAAGACAGTCCTCCCTGAGGGCAGCTCAGAGCTGTGAGCTGGGGGAACATCCATTCACATCCCTAAAATCAGCTTTATGAGTAGCTGTGCTTGGCTGCAGCAGGACATGGCACTGGGAGGGTCACACAGGCATTGCCTGATAAACACAGAGATGGAACAGTGCAGATCTGCTCGTGCCTCTGTCCAGCTCCTGTAAAATTAGAGGACAGGACTGAAGTGTCGAGCAAGGAAGGATTAGCCTCCAAGAGTAATAAATACAGCATTTAAAACCCATTAAAACCCTCAGCTGGTGTGCTGTCCATCATTTCACAGAGCCTAACGCGGGACAGATCCAGGAGGGGATTGGGGAAGCCGTGAACAATATTGTGAAACACTTCCACAAGCCAGAGAAAGAGGTAATTCCTATTTTTCATCACTTGCCTGCGTATTTTTATAAACAGAAATGGCACTGAAGTACCAGTCGGTGTTCTGCCTTCAGATCTGAAGTTTCTGGCATCCAAACGAGGCAGGTTGTGCTCACCTACTCTCCCTTTCCCACAGAGGGGGAGCCTCACCATTTTGCTGTGTGGAGAGAACGGTCTGGTGGCAGCACTGGAGCAGGTCTTCCACCACGGATTCAAATCAGCTCGCATTTTTCATAAGAACATCTTCATCTGGGATTTCATAGGTGAGCTGGTACGAGATTTGGAGGGGAAGGTTTAGGGCAAAATGACTCCTCACACGCAGAGCTTGGATTGTCATCAGCTAGGGAGCCATTTCTCCCACCAAAGACCTGCTCCACGTCAATGAGAAACCTGGTGGGAGACGAGAAGTACTAAATTCTGTAAGAGAAGAGTGTGAGTCTGCAGAAATTTAAGAGTTCATAGTTCAAACAGCTGTTTTTCAGAGAGAAAGAAGGGAGGCTGGAGGTTGGGGTGCAGAGGAGCAATCAGTGTCAGGGGCAGGGAGTGAAAGATTTGGATTTCAGGTTTCATGGGAACTCCTCTAATCACTGCACTGCTCTGGTGATCCTTACCTGCAGTGGCAATTTCAGATGTATTTCCTCCCTCAGAAGAGGCTTGCAGGCTGAGATGCTTAGCCTGAGGGCTAGTGCTTGCTCAGAAAAAGTGAAAACTGGAGGCTGATGGCATCTCTTGCAGTGAAACCATCGCTAGTACCCTGGTGTGACCTGAGTGTGACACCAACCACGCTGACACTGCTGTGCCACGGCCAGGGTGGGGGTGACCACCTCCCCATGGCCATCAGGGTCAGGAATCCATCTGTAAACTGCAGTAGCTCTCAGCAGGTTGGCTTTTTGAGGACTCCCTCGTGTGATTCTGTGCTTCTGCTCACTGCATTCTGATCTCCTCCCTGCCACAGAGAAAGCTGTTACATATTTTGAAAGCAGCGATCAGATTGGGGACAACGAGGAGGCCCTTCTGCTGCAGAGATCTTCCTGCAAAACCTTCTGTCACTATGTGAATGCCATCAACACAGCTCCAAGGAACATCGGGAAGGACGGCAAATTCCAAATCCTGGTTTGCCTGGGGACGAGGTATGGAGCTGCTCTTCGTTTTATGTGTCCTCTGGCGTTAGACTGGGAGAATATTTTTCTCGTTCTTTCTATGTTTCTCGTTGTTATTACTTTTAGTTTTCCATTTTAAGACATCTCATGCCTATCTCTTAGCCAGTGCCTATTTTAGGCAGCTTTAATACGTCAAAAATCAGAGCAAAGATGCACTAATAATACATGGCTAGTGTCTGAACTGCTAAAAACGTTTTGAGCTTTTATTTAACTGTTAGCTTGACAGTCATGTGTGTGAAGTCTGTCTTGAAATGCTATTTTTGATGAAGTACTGACTTTGGGAATGCGGAGTTCCTTTCAAGGCGCTGGTGGATTCCTAAATCCTCACTCTGCTGCCTGTGAAAATGGGACGTCTGTAATAATTTTGACAAAACTATTCTAGATGAACTTTCTTTCCTAATAGGGCGCTTTCTATCTTGCACTTGGGGAGGAGCAGGAGGGTGGGACTTAGCTGTGTTTTGGAAGTTGGTATGCCTAGAAATAAGTACCATTTTTGTCTTGCCTGTCTGGACACTTGGAAAACCAGCTGGAAAACTGTCAGATTTTCCTCGAGTTTTGCTTTCCCTGTTTTTGATCTGAAAATGTCGAACTGAAAATGTTGCCGAATTCTTACAAATGCCCAATTCTGCTAATGCCTTTCCATTTTCATTCCCACAGTAGGTATTATTTTACTAACCAAGGGTTGAATAGACAGGGGAAACTTGTGCATGCAAACACACCCAGGGGGCTGCACATTTTGGGTTGTGCTTTTGGGGAAGAACTCCAGTGTGAGAATTCTCTTGTCCTTGGTGCTAAAACAATTCCTGTCGTGCCCTTTCCAGGGACCACTTGCTGTCCCAGTGGATCCCGCTGCTGGCAGAGTGCCCTCCCATCACCAGGATGTACGAGGAGAACGCTCTCCTCCGGGACCGCATGACTGTCAACTCCCTAATCCGAGTGCTACAGACATTGCAGGACTTCAACATCGTCCTAGAAGGATCGCTCATTAAAGGAGTGGATGTTTAGCATGGCTTTGCTGAGAACTTCATTACTCCTTTCCCGCAATTGGAGACCTGTCAGGACTTGGTAGTGCACCACTGTAAGGCAAAGCTGCTGGTGGAAGCAGGATTGGGAAAGCCCAGTTTGGGGACTGGCCCCTGGAGCTGCAGGAAGCTGAGATGCAGTATTGTAGTTTATTTGAAACAGAAATTTAGTACAAAAAAAAAAAAAAAATAGAGTATTTTCATGTGTTAGATGTGTGTAAATATGCTATCTTCTTTAAGAAATTATATTACTCTAAGAAATTTTTCTTAGACTGAATGTTCTTGTTCTGACTTATGAGTAGCTTAATCCCAGGGGAAGGACTCGGAGGAGGGAGGGAAGGACCAAGGTGGGGAGGGAGGGACGCTGCCCCTTGCTTGCGAGGAAGAAGCCAATCGATGCGTAAATACAGCGCAAACTCAGCAGGGCTTTTTTCAGGTATTGCAAATCAACACAGCAAATATCCTTCTGTAGCCATCGTGATTGTGTCCCTCTTGGAAACGTTGTGAGCATTGCTGGTTCACCCTGCTGTACATACACGGTTTCTCTCGGTTTCTTGTTTGTTCCAAACTCACCTTCCCGTGCTGGGAAGTCGTGAGCCGTCATTTTTTTTTTTGCTCTGTAAGGTCTTTTGTGTCACTCCTGTTGATCTCCAAAAGGGGAAACAAGTTCTGGAATGCTGAAACAATGCTGAAACAATGCTGAAACACTGGAGAGGAAGAGTGCTGCCAGCCCCAGAGCCTGAGAGCATGAGACACCTGTGGAAGCCTTGCTGCTGCACCTGAGCTGGGGAACGGTGATTTTCTTGACTCAGTGTGTCCCTTCCCCATCTAGATGTTCTCATGATTCACCCACTTTGTGCTGTGGGTGAGCTTTTTTTCCTTTTTCCCATGTCGAGGAATTTGGTTTATGCCAAATTCTTGCTGTACTTGAGAAGAATCTCTGCTGTAGAGCCACAAACAGCACTGCTGCAGTGCTTTGAAATGCTCACAGGTTCTGAGTCTTCCTTTATCCTGCAGAGTGAGTGTTCCTAGGGGAGTGCGAGATCTCGGATTACTTTTTTTTTTTTTTTTTAATTACCCATCTACAAAAAGGAATTATGCAAAAGGAGGAAAAAGAATAACCTCACGTTGGTATTTTGAGGCTTCTCTCCTGCACTCTTTCTAGTCGCATATATAGAGATACAGCGCTCGGTGAGGAGCTGGGAGCAGCTGAAATCCTCTGTGATACAAATTTAACAAGAGATTATATCAAAATCACCTCGTGAATACCATGCAGCAAGCACGGAGTGTGTTTTCCATTCTTGTGGATGGAAGCTGGAGGGATCTGAGGACATAGTTAGCTTCACCTGGTTTTAATTTTTGGAAGTTCGTCTCAATACATGTTTTTGTTTTCTCTTGTTTATTCCCTGGGCAATTTTGGGCATTTTGTCAGTGGATTTCTTTGGATGTCTGACTGCCAGCAGTGGCTTGGGAAAGGCCCTGACTGCTCCTGTGAGTGTCTTGCCTTGCTCTGTGCTCTCGATGGCATCAGGAGGGCCTTGGGAGTGGTGGGCAGCAGCAGGTCTTGGCACGTGGTGGAAAGAGGGGTGGGAGATAAGGAAAAAGGATGAAAATTAGGGTTTGCTTTCTCACCTGCCTTTTGTCAAGCTTCTCCGCTTTCCTGTGGTCCTTCTGCTGCGTGGTTCTTACAACAGACTCACTTCAGTGTCAAAGCTTTATGTCACACTGGACCCAGCAATGAGAAAACTCTTCTGTAACTTCATTTCACTGGAGAGTTTTATATTATAGAAGTCTTTTTGTTTCTGAGAAAGAGGTAAAATAACACTGTCAAGGAGCCTTCGACTGTAATGAGGGTTCAGCTTTCGATAACCATTCTTTCCTCCAGGGCTTGTGCTTCCTTAAACTGACGAATCTCATCCCAAATACTGTGGGCAGCGCTGCCCTGTCCCTGCTGGGGTGTGAGTAACTGATGTAAAGGCTCCGAATGGTGTCTTGAGTTCGTAGCCAGAGCCCACAGCTGTGTGCCATCTCTCTCAGGTTCCCTGAAATGTGAAATTTGGGGTGTTGGGATTTTCTGTGTGGCCAGGCGAGTCTGCTTAAAGTGAGCAGACGATGCATGACAACCCTCCAGCAGCAATTGGAAATGTGTCCCTGTACTTAACTCTATTAATGAATTATACATTTAGCACCAGAAACCATGTGGCAGCATTATTTGGTAATGACTGCTTAGCATGTTTTGATTTCTGTTCCAACTCAGGCCTTTCATGTCTCATGACTGCTATACAGGATTTTTTCCATGCCCAACCCAGTCTGAGTGACTTTCTTTTCACTGAAATAACCACTTCTTTAGTCCTTGGATTTCTTCACGGCATCATCTGCATTTTCTGGCTGGAATGCTTCCCAAAGTGCTGCAGACTTCTCCAAAGGCTGTGTGTGACTGGAGCAGTCATAACATTCATCTGGCATGACAAGGGTTAAGTGCAGGCAGGGTGAAATGGAAATGTGGGCACCTCTAAAGGTCATTCATTTAAACAAATAAACCACACACGGAGAAAAAAGGCAATAACTCTGCATTAAGTCTTTCTTAAGTTAAAAGAAGTCAAAACCTGAGAATTTTTAAAATTCAAATCAGGGCCTTTCCCCGTTGCAGACTACATTAAGAAACCTTTAGCACTTAACTTCACGTCAGCTTTTTCAGCAAGCGTTGACTTGTTTGGTTTTGTCAGGTTTCACATCATATTAATGATAATAATACAATAAAAATTATGTATGTCTCATGTTTCCTCGTAGGCAATAAACCACCCCAAGATATGTTCAAAGGGGCACAGCTGAGTGCCTCGAATTCCCAGAGGAGTAGTTATTTGACAACCTTGGGAGAACAGTTCTCCACAGTGAATATTTGTTCTGCCATGTGTGATTTTTTTTTTTTTAAAGTGGACTACTTTTGTTTATTGAAAACTGTGAGGTTTTTTTTCTGTAAGGTTTACGGAAATCATTCTACCCGCTAGAAACCCATCAGGATTCTTCTAAGCTAACACAGTTTTTACTTCAGTGTTAAAGCACCTTCTTTGGTTGAGAAAGGGAATCTTGAAAAAAAACCAAAGCTCTGTGGTATCTGCTTTTTAAAAAAACAAAAAAAATTCCTATCCAATGCCCGTCTGCAGATGTCTGAGTTTGCATAGTCCTGTTGTACTAACATCCAGCATGGTATCTTGAGGGAGTCAGAGAATCAAATGCCTCACTCTGTACAAAATGTGTATTTATAATTCTCTGAAATAAATGAAATTGTACTGTTTAGTGAAGAACCTACTCATGTTTATTCCAAGTTGGTTTGTGTAATAAGCTATCATTGTTCAAAAATGTGTTTTTAGGGTAGTTGCGCAGGAACCTATTTGAGAAAATTCCTTCTTTCAATCAAATGAAGGTGCGCATCGTGAGGGGAAATATTGTGTGTTACACTTGAGATGTACAAATGTGCCCTGTATAGCTTAAAACGATCCCTAAATGTCTCCATTCGGTATAGTTTGTCTTTACATGATTACTAACGGAAATAAGAACTGGATTATTTTCAGGACGACATTAGTAAAAGTATTGTTATACCAAGCACTTTAACACACACACCGCAAACCGACATGGGTTTTTTCAGGTTTTGAAGTACATTGAAATACAGCTTTTCATGCTATGTCCTTTACAAATAAAACTGTGAGAATAATGCTTGGTGTCACCTTCTCCTTGCAGAGGAACCGAGAGATTCGGGTCTGGAGCTGAGGAGCCTGGAGGGAGCAGAATAATGATGCAGAATGATGCAGCTCGTGGTGACTCTGGTGCTGGGAACTTGCTGGAACAGAGCTGGGGACAAGGGGACACAAAAAAATGGACCGTGCTGAGCCTGAGCAGCTCTTTATTCTGAGGTTTAGGGAGTTTTATTATTCCCTAATAAATATAATCCCATACTGAAGGGAAGAAATGGCAGTGAAGCTGAGCTCTTTCCAGGGGGATGTTTGCTGGGCAGCCTGGGTCGCTGTGCCCTTATTCTGGGGAGGAGGAGGATGGGATTAACCTGCAGCACAGGGGCTCTTCCCTCTCTTGACGTGAGCTGCTCTGATGTCTGAACTCGGGTTTAAAAGGTTGGAATGCAGCTCATGCTCTCCACTCTGTCAGGCTGGGGAAGAAGAGAGGTTGGTGGACAAGAGAGAGGTGGATGCCTGCCACAAAAAGGGTGCAAAAAAAAGGAAAAAATCGCGAAATGCCCTCTTTTCTAAGATGGACTGGATTTTCAGAAATTTCCCCCATGTCCCTCCCAGCTTTAGATTTGCTGGAATTGGCAAAAATAGGAGAATTTTTGGAAACGGTGGTGGTTTGAAATGCAGAGCCTTGCACGTGTGCGCATGGTGTGTGTGAGGTGGGGCACATCTATTCATTCATTTTAACTCTTTTGAAAAGGCAGAGAATCCCAGGAGAGGACTGAAAGTCCCAGAGCTTAGGACTTTCAGTGGGAATCCCAAAATACACTGTTTGATAGTGTTATCAACATTATAGAACCCCATAAATGTGAATAAACTCCACAGAGGTGCTTGTTGTCAAATGTCAGTGGGTGGAGTGGCCATACCTATAGAACTCCTTACTAAATTAGTAAATTAGTGAGGTCTGACACCTTAAAGGCAATCAGCACTTGAAGCAGGGCAGAGCTAAGCTTGTCTAGGTGAGAAAGTGCAAATAATTTCCTCTCCACAGTCATCAGTGCAGTCTGGGAACACTGCAAGGTTTCCTGCAAAGGAGGAATAGAATAAAACTGCCTGAGAAAACTTGCATGGGTGGCTCACTGATCTGGTTTGTTCCTTTCCAGCGTTTCAGGTAAGGCTTTTCAATTTAAAAAATGGTGCTCAGGTTAAGAGTGAAACCTTCCCTGGCTGTCCCCCATCAGAGGCTGAGGCTCCTCTCCTTGCAGGAGCATTTCACTGCTGGCATTCCGAATTTCTCTCCTGCTATTCCATCCTAAGCCGTTCTGAGCCCAGCACAGGGTGTGGAAGGAATGGGAAATTCCTGTCCGGCTCTGCTATCTGGTGGCTGCTCTTGGTAAACTCTGCTGAAGGCACGGCAGAGCTGAAGTGTCAGTGCAGAGCTGTTCTGCAGAAAGGCTTGAGCCTTCCCAGGGCCCATCTGCATTCCCTGCAGACCTTGCAGGGCACCTCAGGTCCCCTGAATGAGCTTTTGCTGTCAGAATGTGAGCAAGAAAATAATTTTTTTCTTGAACTCTTCCCACAGAGTTCATTCCTTCAAAGGTGCCTGAGTAATAGATATTGTGATATATTTACACATCCAAAAAAATGTGTACAGTTTATAAGAGTAAAAGCTAAAGGTGATGGACTCAGTTATTTTTTTACAATATATTGTAAATATATACATATAATGATATATATGTAGATGTATATATAATGATATTTTATAATAGATAATGATATAAATATATAATAAATATATATGATAAATATATAATATATATTATAAATATATAAATAAATAAGTAAATATATAAGTATATAAATGAATAATATTTATATATAAATATATAAATATATAATGATATTATATATATATAATGATAATTTAGATATGAAGACAAATTCCTTATTTTTCTTAGGCACACAATAGAGACCAGAAAATGTGGCTTCAATTTTTAAGTCTCCCTGGCTTCCCCCAAGAGCTTTAAGCGATTTCCTTGTGTCATATCCCACCCTGCAGGTATGGAGCTGATGTACAGAGTGGGGGGATTTGCTGCAGCCAGGCTGCCTCAGAAAGGAAGATTTTCAGCCTTGGGGTCAACAGTGCTCCTCCATCACCCTCTGGAGTGTGACTGAGAGCTGCTTTTCAGTGCTGCTGTGCATTTCAGAAGTGCCCTGAGGTCTCATCCATGGTTAAATGCAGTTTAAAGGCATTGGTGAGACCTGCGGGTTTGTGGTGGTGTGGCCTTGTAAGGCTGTCGGGCTGTGTGGGTTAGAGAGTTTTGTAGCTGTCCAGACAGAAGAACAGGCTTTCCTCCTACCTAGCTACAATACTAATTATGGTTACTGTCACAGTGGGGTTAGGCACTGCAGAAATGCACAGAGATCCTTGCTGGGCTGTTGTGTGAGGATGGCACTGATTCCCTACCTAAAGGGAGGGGGAGGAAATATATTTTTCAAAAGCTCTGTCGTAGCTGAGATGGTCACGACATGTAAAAAACTCACTACCACAGCTTTTTGGTCAGAGAATAGGAACTTTTTATTTTACAAGGCCTCTTTTTATACTATATTATATATTATATATATATATAAATATATGTATTTTATATATATAAAAATTTATATTATATCATATAATATCATATTATATTGATATTATATTGATATACTATATTATACTATACTATTTCTGACATTTGTTTCACACATCCCATGGCTCCCAATTCACCACCCCACAATGTCATTGGTTACCCACAGTTAGAACAACATCTTGCACAAACACCACCGGCGAGTCTCTTATCATCATTGTTTATGGATTCCTGCATGTTTTGAGCTAGAGAGGAATAGTGTGAACTTGGACAAGCAGACCTCTCTCATGGGAAAGCAGTTCTCACTCCACAAAGCACCTTTCCATCTTGAGTCCGTGGCTCTTCCAAGAGGTACAGACATTTATCAAGTTAATCCTGTCCCCTCTCTGCCCCACAAGCTGTCCCTGCTCGGTGCAAGCCCAAACAGATCACAGCAGATCCATCACAGCCATAGCAGAAAATGCACGGTGGAAGTGCTGTGAAGTGCTGGCAAGAGATTTCAAATAGGAATCAGAAATGGTCGGTGCAACTGAGAATCATCTTCGTGGTGATGGTGGTGTTCTGTAGGCATGGATTTAATTCCAAATGAACTGGGAATTGAGCCCAAAGACTCTGTGCTTCTGTACTTGAGCTGGTGTGAGCTCTTCCATGAAGTCTCCTTGTCCTGTTTCCTCTGCTCAGTGCTCTCACCTAAATTCAGTCCACCTGCTTGCACATGTGCAGCTCTGGAGCTGTCATTACCCCGTGAGATGAAGAGGATGTGCCCGAAATTGGACCGTGCAGTATGAGCCCTCCAGCCTGGAATCAGCGTGGCTACTGGCTTGCCTAAACTCCTCGCAGATGGTTTGTGGTTCCTGACTGTATAAATAGTGTGAAGCTGCCTAGAAATGGGTGTGGTGCACAGGACATTCTCCCCCCGCCCATAAAATGACTTAAAGAAAAACTGCATTCAGGCAATGCATGTGGAAATATCACCCCGTGGCTCTGCCCAGCTTTCATGTTCCTAAAGCTGTGGAAAAAGTTTCCATCCATGGTAACAGGAACACAGGAGAACTGGGAAAAACTTGCAGGCCAGAGAAGCTATTTCATTCATCCTCGGCATGGACTTTGTTAGAGGAGAATTTCAGATGTCAGCAGGAATTTGTGCTAGACAGGGGCAGTGTGGGGAGCTGTGTTCAGGGAGAAATGGGATGGCTGCTCTGGGCTCAGTCATTTGTGTTTAACTGGCACAGTGCTAAAAAATGAGGAATGAACTCGCTGATTCAAATGTGTGCCCTGGGAAGTGCAAATACAACTTGATCCACCATGGCTTGCTGGAGTCAGTGAAAGTTCCTAAAACTGATGAGTTTGGACAGGCATTCACGAGCCCTGCACTCTGCAAAACCTGTTGGTTTGTGTCCAGAAGAGAGGCAACTCTCTTTTGGGAAAATAATAAAGCTGCTGCTTTCGACACACAATGTTTATTAAGATAAATAGTGTCTTCCAGTCAGTCTTCCACGTAAGCGTTCGCTTCTGGGTGATCTCAGCATTTTCAGTGCAAAGTTATCTCTGCGAAGGGCCAGGCTTGTGCTAGGGGAGATATTCTCCAGCCTGGGGTTAATCTCTTCAGTTAAGATAGGCTGGAGGGAGAAGTGCAGGACAGACAGGAGGACTCTGACTGTGAAGGCTGACTCTGGGTAGAGCTGGGAGCACAGCAGGGTTTGTCTCTTCAGGAAATGCAGGATGTTCTGGGTGGATCCTCGGGGAAAATCTGAGCCCTCACCCGCCCTGGCAGAGCAGGAATTAGCATTAGGGGACAGCCTTGTCCCTTTTGTCCCTCCACAGCCACTCCACGCTCTTGTTACCAGAAGTATTTTTCAGCGGAATGCATATATCCATCTTCCACAGGAATTAATTTTTCCTCTGACTGGGAGTTAAATCTGTTTGCAACGGCACCAGCTCCTGCAAGCATCCCAAGTGGAAGTTTTCGTGCAAAAATTGACGCAGGGCTCCACCACTGAAATTGCAGTGCATTTTCCCGAGCCCTGTCTGGTTCATCAGCCAAGCTCCCGCGGTCCTGGTGATGTCCTGAGCTGAGCTCTGAGCAAGGTGCTCCTCACAGAGCTCCCTGGGGTTCACCTGTGCCCCTCAGACCTCGCTCCTCCTAAGCATCCTGAGTGACTTTGTGCTGAGGATAAGGGCTGGGAAGGGAAGGAAAAGGAGGCAGCAGCAAGATGGGGGAGGAGGGAGTCCATAATTCTTCTGAAGCACCTCTCTGACTGCCCCCAGCGAAGTTCTGCCTGGGGGAGGATGGCAGGAGGGTTTGCACTCCCTTCGCTCCTCCGAAATTTGAAGTGACTTTCTACCTCTGGCTCAGGCAATTAATAAGGTAAGGAAAAACTATTGAGGACTCCAGGCACAACACACACTGTCACATACATGTTCATCAATTTCCCCTTCCCCCTCTTGCAAAAAAATATTTGCCTGCAAGGGCCTGTGCTGTTTTCTCCTGTGTTGGCACGGGAGCCATGAGTAAGGAGATGATGGTAGCAGCTCTTTGTGTGTCTGTGTAATAACTCATGACTCTCTTACTCAGCTAATTAAAACCAAAACCCCTCTAGCTACCCCGAAAAATGTAAATAACGTTTATTAAAACATTGTTCTGCGGTATAAGCGGCACCCAAATTACAGAAAGGCTGTTATGAAACAGGGCTTTGCTTGGGAAGAAGCGGATGGCTGCAAACCAAGTGAACACCAGGCTTTCCTCATGAGGGCTTTGAGCTGGGGACAAACAGAAGAGTTTACAATTAAAAATGCATGAAATGCAGAGGGCAAACAGCTGACAGGGGCCAAAGCTGTCTGAACACCTTTGCATTGTGCTTTGCTCATCTCTGGAGTTAGCACGGACATGCAGGGTGAGGATTTTGCAGTGAAAAAGGACTTTTCCAAGGGCAGTGTGTTCTTAGCATAAGTAGCAAGGTAACAGGAAGACAAAACACATCAAAGCAGGAGAAAAAAGTCATAAAGGGTTTATGAAACAATTCATAAAGGGGTTTGTAGAAGTTCCACATGAGAACAGATGTTTTAAAACATATTTTCTTCGTATTGTCTAGGAGTTCATCTCATTCTATGAGCTCAGTTTAAGGTACTTGTCTGGAAGAATTAGGTTCACAAATATCCTACTGAGTCAATGTTTGCCACCTTGCAAACAGACTGGGGTCAAAACCATCATTGTATAATCAAAAACCACAGCTCCTGCCTTGTTTTCGTTTTGGGAGAAGATTCTATCTCTGTGTCTAGAGCAAAACTTTGGTCCAAGATGTTGCTTTAAGTCGGAACCCAGCCTTGTTTATTCCCCAGAATTTGCACAACTAACGTCGGTCCATACAGAGTAAGCTCTCTCGGACCTACAAGCTGCACAGTCTGGAAGAAATTACCAGGTAGGAGTTACCAGTTTGATTTATTCTTTCTATCCCTCTCACTTTCTGTCACACCCTGGGCGTCCCATGTTGATGAACAGTATGAGACATAAAAGCTGACAAGTGTTTTATGACCTTCTCACTCAGGTTCATCTGCTGCAGCCTCCATCAGGTGGTTTTCATCCTCTCGGAGCAGACTCCAGCTCCTGAACAGAGAATAACTGCTTGGCTCTGCACCAGATCGGACCTGCACGCCCACCTACTGCTTCCTCCTGTCTTCCAAAATCTAATCCCTGCTGATTTAGCCCCCCAGGACACCCAAAAAATGTTGTTTCCAGCGCCCCAGCCAGCATCTCCATGCTGACTCAGTGTAAGGAGCACGCTGGGAGCCCATTTACCACAGCTTATAAAAGAGCCTTTAAAGGGCTGCTGCTGCCTTAAAGAATGGCAGAACAAAACTCCTCCTGTTTTGCAGGCCTCCTATGAATGGCTGCTTATTCTGATTTTCAGCAGGATGTGTTTTATAGGAGGGCAAGGTTGGCCTGGGTGTGTCAGAGAGAAGCATTTGAACACTTCCACACAAGTGGGAAAGCCCTGGGCATTCCCAGGTGTCCTGGATGGGCACGGACAGCCTTGCTCCTGAGGGTGGCAGCTCAGTCACTCCTCCTGCCTTCTTCTGTGCCTAAATGTGTGAGTCCTCTCTGTTCTGGCACAGCTCGAGGGTCTGGAAGCAGAGGGAGAGCCACACTGGTCAGAGCTGCAGTTTGGGGTCTGGCTGGGACCACGGCTGCTTACAAGATTCACAGAGAAAAGTGCCTGGAGCCTTGAGCTGTTCTGCTCACCATGAAACAGTTGGTTCAAGCAGGAGGGATTTAGCCCTTGCTCAAAATTTATTTTATTTTTTTTACTGACACGGTGTGAATTCGGTGTTTGTGATTCCCCAATCAACTCCGAGCGCAAATACTGAGCCCTGACGTGAAGGATCAGCACCAGGGGTCACTTCCAGAGCTATCCAGTTTTCCCACCTTCCTCCTCCAGATGATGCAAATCACCCAGTAAATATTGCTGCTGCTTCTGAAAGCTTGAGCTAGGACTGGTTCAACCACTGCCAAGGGTAGTCATCCTGACAAGAAGAGTCAGTCAGTTCAGCTAGGGAGAGAGATTTGTTTTGACAGCATGCTGAAAATAGCATCTCACAAACCACACTGCTGGGTGGTTTTGGAAAGGCCAGTTTTTGAAATGTTCCTGGCCAGCCAGCTTGTTACTCTGCAAATAGCCATCACTCTGTTTAGCTGTTTTTCAAAAAGTGTCCACGCCTGGAGGACAATGCCGTCCCAGGGCACCTCGTGGCCATCCCTGCAGGCTGCTCTGATGGCCAGTCCTGGGATGCCATCGCTCGAGGAGCCACCCTCGTGTGCCCACACCTGCCGTGTGCTGCAGGGAGCTCAGTCCTGGCTGGAATATTTCCCCTCCCACAGCTCCAAATCAGCCCTCGCAGACAGCCCCAATCACACCCCAGAGAGTGAGAGAGAGACACAAAACCCAATTTGGGACTTTAACCACAGAAACCTCTCCGGGAAGGAAAGGGTGTGTGGTACAGAAGCCCTAAACTCTCCCGATTCAAAACCTGCCTTCTCGTCTCTGAGAGCCTTCACACATTTTTCCTGCAGGCGGAAATAAGTTGCAAAATACTTTCTCTGTCCCTGCAGGGCATTACTGTCTTGCCTCCCTTCTCGTGGCACTGCTGCTCGTGTCCTTGGTGACCTGTGCATCCTGGGGACAGTGAAGGCAGAGGAACTTTCCCGCTGGCCCTGAGATGTCCATCAGCTCTCTCTGGAGCACAGGGGTCACGCTGCACACAGGCTCTGCAGCTCAGGCTCTGCCCTGGAGGCAACATCTGGGGACCTTGGCTTCTCTGCGTGCTGCGATTTGCAATCCGAACAGGCTGTCAGACCTGAGGGACCTCACTCAGGTCACATGCGTGTCCTGCTTGGGGTTTATTTCCCTTTCATCGCCCTGGAGGGTTCATTCCTGGCTATGAACATCCATCATGGGACCCGACTTGCTTTTGGGTATCCCCATGCTCAATATCCACTCCAATTTTCCTGAAGCTTACCCATCTTACTTCTGCCCTCCCCTTATCTACATGGCTTTGGGAGTGAATACTTCCTCCTGGAAAGCCTTTCACTTTTTCTTATCTTCTTTGCATTTTCAGAAATGGAAAAATGGATGGATGCTTCTGCCTCCTCCCTCTGTGCTGCATTCTCCCTGCCTGCCCCTTTTCCTCCACCTGCCCTTGGCTTATTTTTCAGAGGATGTTGAGTGTCAAATTTGGTTGATTTGTTGCAGCCCAATTAACTGATTCAATCCAATTAAGCTATCTGAAGTTATCTCTGTAATGTGGCAGCTTTGTTAGTCAACTCCATTCCGTCCTACCCTTGCAAAAATTTTTGCCTCCAGCTCCTCCCTCCAGATTTTGGCGGCAGATTTCCACTTGGTTCTTGGCTGCCTGATCAAAGCTCGTGATCCAGACTGCAGATCCTGCAGATTTCCTTCAAGGACCAGCTCCTCCAGCTGCCTCCTTTCCCAGGTTAGCCAAGCCTGCCCACAGCTCTTCTTCCTCGCCAGAAGATTTGCAATTACCGTGTCTGTCTTTGACAGCTCGGCGAGAAGGTCAGCAATGCTTCATCTCCTCAGGAGACTGTTCACTCGTACCTGAGCCTGGAGAGGCATCACCACCCTCTGCCTTACGTGGGCTGAGTGAAAACTGCCCACAGAGACGTGATTGTTTCATAGTTTCTTTGGCTTTCTGCAGTCCAAGTCTGAAATCTGAAATTGTCACCTCCTCCAAGTGCCTTTTTTCCTTTCATTCTGCCTGCCGGTACTGTAGGTTGAGAATTAGTGTCACTGAGGACAAACCTTTCCGAAGAAAGAATGGGTGATGCTTTCACCTGGAAAGAAACTGCCTCAGGTTTCTTGTTTTTATTTAGCAGAGCACCTAGAGCTGTAAGCAAACCCTTCCTGGCAGGAGTCCTCTTGCCCCCCATGCTGGCTGCCCCCAGCAGAGGATTTCAGGCATCAGACATTTCAGACAAAAAACAATTGACTTCCCTAGGTTTTTCCATTCCCAGGCATCCCTATTTACCTTCTTGACTCCTGGTGAGGAAAAGGTCAAGAGAAAAGGTTTGTCACACTGAAGCATTGCTTTATAGCCTCCATGGATGCTCTCCCAAATACCTACCCTTGCTTTTCATTTTCTCCCAGCCAGCTGTGCTGTGTTCAGGGCCGTGCAGCAGAAAATGGGATTAAGGAGATGGATGTACCTGGTCAGGAGTCTTAGGTTCAGCAGGAAACTTCCAGGAGCAAATTCTGTCCCTTCAGTGATCCCACCTGAGACCAAGCCTACACAACACTCTCCACAGGAGTTATTAACTTCCTCTTCCCTAAAGATTACTCTGAAATCATCAATATAAAATCTGAAACTGCTCCCCATGCTGTTGGAAAACATGGCGGTCTCAGTTCAGAGGAGAAATCTCTTTTGCGTTTCCAAAC
Source organism: Origma solitaria (assembly GCA_013397895.1). Classification (NCBI taxonomy): domain Eukaryota; kingdom Metazoa; phylum Chordata; class Aves; order Passeriformes; family Acanthizidae; genus Origma; species Origma solitaria. The sequence continues at coordinate 301,221 of VZRL01001773.1, forward strand.
ACGGTCTCCATTTCGGAGCTGCCCCAAATGCCAGGCTGAGGGGGATATCTTTATTGACAGGAAACAGCCTGGAAGGCAGAGAGGGCTGATCTTCTTAATGGTGTCTTCAAATCGCCTTAATATAAATCCCCATAGAATAGTCTTACTGGCTTTAATAGGTATGAAAGCAATAGTGCTGCAGAGGAGCGAGCAGCGCTCGGGAAGCTGCATTAAAGGTGTTTAACCACTAATAGAAAATGGTCATTTTGCTACAGAGTTTGAGCAATCCTTAAGAATTTAAGAGAATTATCTTCCTCTTAAGGAATTCGAAATGTCAATTAAAAACACTTCGGGAAGGTTATTATTCTCAGTTAAGCCGTGATGGATTTCTTAGGCTGGGCTATAAATGAGCTGCCAGTTCAGGGCGCTGTCTCTCTGAGCCTCATGGCTTGAGTTCTTCATTCCGGAAGTATGAAAATCATAATATCGATTTCGATTATCATCGAACTTTGCTGTCATCCTTTGTAGCCATCTGTTATTTGGCCTAAAACATAAAATGGTGAAAATCACATTTCTTTATTAACCTGCGTGCTAAGAACTATTGTTGATGGTATCTCCCTCTGAAATTGCACTCCTTGGCAAAACTTTATTTACAGCTCTAAGTCAATCAACACTTTTTTTTTTCCCTGAAAGAACGCCTGGTAATTTTTTTCAGAATCTTTTGGCCAAGCATTTAGCCAACAAAGTAAATATTCAAATTACTGAAGCTACAGAAAAGCATTTTATAATGAAGTCCCAAAGCAGAAACAGCTGCCTGAGTTTCATCTTGACAGCTGCTCTTCACCTAACAACAAGTAGCCTATTTGTGTTTACTTATTCATTAATATTGAAAAATAACACAATAGGATCAAATATCTTGCCTGGCAAATGCCCTACTTTTCCACTATGTTAGCACCTCTGCCTCAGCATTGATGGTACATGTATGTTTTACATTTTCAAAACCCTCATGGTTTGCTTTTTTATTACACCTTTGACGTAATTTAGCTTCCCAGATAAAATAATTCAGAGCCCAGGCAGGGAAGGTACAAATTTAACTGGAATATGGCAACAGTCCCATTAGTTTTCCAGAGACCACATGCATTCTTAAAGTAAGTGTTTTTCGGAACTGATCTGGATGAGAATAAATCCTCTGGTCTAAAGCTCATATTCCAGGTCACCTGGGATCTCTGTGAAATCCCATATTCCTCCTTTACACCAAGCCTCGAGTGGAAAGGAAGATGCTTAATTTTTTAAAACAGAGCCTTGTGAAATGAGGCTTTACCTGTAGTGTAAAGGTGCCTGCATTGTTTCAGGTGTCTGCATTTTCCAAATTAAACTCCCCAGCTTTGTGCCAAGTTTGGGGCTGTTTTTCATCACCCTTTCCACACAGCGAGGTCCCACAAGGTGTCCCTGTGATGCTGTGGGGAGCACACGTGGCTTGCTCAAGGGGAAGGGGCTAGGGAAACCTTGCTGAAAGCTCATTAGCTATGTAAGTGCCTTTTATTTATTTGCAAGCTGGCTATCAGCCAAAAATGAAAAGTCAAACCACTGTTGAGTTAAAGCACAGCCCTGAAATGTCATCAGCAAAGGCTTCAAGGGACCCAGAGATGCTCCAGAAATGAAGGTTTGGCCGTGTTTTTCATTTATGTGTTGTGGTTTGGGATTCTGTGGATAGAAGGGGTTTTTTTTCCTCTGAGAGGGCAGGGATGGCCAAGCTGCTCCCAGGCTGGAGTAGCACCAAATTTGGGAACTCAAATCCTCCCCAGGTTATAGCAACACCTGTGCTTGTGAGATTTGGAGTGGAAGGGCACAAAGCTGTGAAATAAACACCAGAGCAATTGTCCTGACCTTGATTTATTTGCAATCAAGGCCCAACCTGAGATGTTCTGTGAACATTCAGCACAGTGGTTACAAGGGCAGCAATTGATTGGCACCAAAAGATCCATTTTGTTCCTTGGGTTCTGCTTGGTATCTAAGGGAATTCTCCTTGGAAATGCCATTTCATTCTCGTTTGGGGATTTAAATGCTACAGTAGGTGGTGGAGGACTAAAAAGAATAGGAAAAGGTGCTGGACTGTGGGGCCTTGAGAAGTGTGCTAGAATAAAGAAATAGGGATGTAATGGGAGAAAATTTGGGAGAATCACTCCCTCAAACCAAAAAGAAAGAGGCAGATAAAATCAGACACGTTATATACAAACAAAAGTTGCCAAAAGTGCTGGTAGAGCTCCTTAAACTGGTTAAAAGCAGTAAAATTATAAAGTATTTTGAGAAATTATTCGGAATTTAGTATACCTGTGGCTCGCAAGCTGAATGTGATTTTGTTTAGCTGAGTCTGGAAGGAAGCACTCTATGACCATTCCAAAGCACTCCCCAAAAACTCACATCATAACCTGGAGGCTTCCTTGGGAGATGTCCCTTTGTGCCCAAACTAACAGGTTTTGCACCACTGAGGGAGGAGATAGGATAGGATTTCCATGGGTTTACAAGCAGCTAGAGCAGATGTGAGATCCTCAGACTAAGGTAAGGGAAAGTAACTTGTCCTGCTCTCCTGAAAATTCCCAGAGCTTAGCCAGTGCTGCTGATGGAAGCAAAAGGATCATTTCAGCAAGAGTTCTGGGTGAGTCGCTAAAGCTGTGCCTAAATCAGGATTACACTGAAAAGGGGAACAAATTGTTATAGAAATATTCATTGGCGTTATTTTAGTATTTTAGAGTATTCAGCAACACCTGCACGTCGTGCCTGAGCTGCAGCTGATTCTGTGGGAAACTCACAAACTTTTAGGTAGTTCAAAAGAAGGGAATCCATATTTGGGCTCGGTTTGAGTGTGCAGCTCGCAGTTTTATTGCAGTCACAGGCTGTAATGGTGCTAAGTCATAACTCCTTAGGTGTTACCTTGTATATCACATGCTAATCCGTCTGACACAGTTTTCAGGGGAAATCTATTTCAACACAACCCGCCAGCCGCCTCGTGAAGCAGCCCTTCCAAAATTGCACAAAAGAGCCTGAACCCCGAGGTTGCGATGACGCGACTTTTTAATTCACTCATTCTGACGCTGCAGGAAAAATTACATAAGCCGCTGATGACTTTTAAAGCGCTTTTAAAAAACGAACTTTAAAATTAACCCGGCAAGGGGAAAAAACTTTCTTTGTAACTCGCGGGGGGCCCCGCGGAGTTCGGTGCGGAGAGCAGCGATGGCACAAACGCTGTGGGGACGGCGTGACACCGGGGATGGCACCGGGGGTGGCACCGGGGGTCGTGTCGCGGAGCTGCGTGTGCGGGGCTGTGCCGTGTTTACAGCGGAGTTTGCGGGGCTGTGCTGTGTTGCGGAGCTGTGTTTGCGATGTTCGCGGGGCAGGGCTGTGCTTGTGTGTCTGTGTTTGCGGTGATTTTTTTTGCGGAGCTGTTCTTGCAGTGATGTTGTTTGCGAGTCCGTGTTTGCGGGTCCGTGTTTGTTTGCGGGTCGGTGTTCGCGGTGATGCTCTTTGCGGTGATACTGTTTGCGGATCGGTGTTCGCTCGCGGGACCGTCCCGCGGGGGCTGTGTTTGCGGGTCGGTGTTCGCGGGTCGGTGTCGGTTCGCGGGGCGGTCCCGCGGG
>VZRL01001773.1:318943-334705 GCA_013397895.1 Origma solitaria
ATTTATTATATATTTATATATTTATAGTCTAATTATTTATATTTAATATATTTATTTATTAATTATTTATATTTAATATATTTATTATATGTATTTAATATATATTTTTAATTTATATATGCATATATGTGTGTGTGTATATATATATACACACACATATATATAAAGAGAGAGAAAAAATACGTAAATAAAATGCACTAGTGAGAAGAGCTTTGCGAGGGTTCACCTGAAAGTCTGGAGCACAGACCTCCATTATCCTGAGGGATCTCCTGGTGATTCTGGAGCATGCCCTGCATGAGCTGTGTTTGGGAGCCAGGAACTGAAGCCTGATCCCAACCTCTTTCCACTCCCTCATGTACAAGGACTCCCTCCAGTTATGAACTCTGTTTCACAAACGCTGCCTCATTAACCTGTATTGAAACAGGCAGGAGCAAGTGAAATAAATGCATTGTCATTGTTAGGTTTTTCTTGTTATTTAAGGAATGTCTCTGTTCCCAACCCACGGTCAGGAAGAGGGTAAACATTGGATTCATGTCCTGATGGTTGCGTTTATTCTCTGCCCTGCAGATTCTGATGCCCACAGCACCACTTCGAGTGCCTCCCCAGCGCAGTCGCCGTGCTATAGCAACCAGTCTGACGATGGCTCTGACACCGAGATGAGTGCTGGGGCCAGCAGGACACCAGTGTTCTCCTTCCTAGACCTCACCTACTGGAAAAGGTAAAATGCAGCACAAAATGCAATCTTGTGCAGACAGCAAATTGATTTGGCCTGCACACTGCTTGATTCTGCTGCAGGAATTTGCTGCTGTTGGATTTTCTTTGGTTTAAGGATATAATTTAAGTCACAGGGCATTATACAACACCTGTGTGTCGGTCTTTGGAAAGAAATTCCATGTATTTAAGACATTTCCCCCTATCTCACTCCAGTTCCCTAAACACTAATACAGCTGCTGGGAAATATTTTGGGAGTAGCAGATTATGTTCCTTTCTGTCATTATCTTTTCTTAAAACTGTACCCTGTAGATATTATGTGTTGCTACATACAAGAGTGCTCTCAGCTTGCCAGCACAGCACAGCATTTGATTTGGTTGACCTGTGATGGTAGTCATTTGGAAAAAGAAAAAAAAAAAAAGGAATCCTGGAGTGGGAGGAAAACCATAAGGTTTTCTGGGAGCTGACGAGCTCGTTATCTTTTATTGCATGTTGTGACACAGTAATCCCTTGTTTAGCTAATTGCTCAATTGAAATTGTTGTGACTTTGCTGCCTCCTCTCAAATAATGTTTGCAAGTGCATTGTAGCCAAGGTTAGCTCAGCCCAGATAGTTGTGTGAAACTTCTCTGGGAAGCAAAGTTGGGAGACTTGGTTTTGTACAGACATGTTTAGGTTTTTTCTCTTTTTTTGGGGTTTTTTTTCCCCTTTCCCAAAGATGTGTTGTGGATTTAGACAGAGACTTGTTTTCTATTTATGAGCAGTCTTTTTGCCCCTCTCCTCTGGACTGCAGGCTCAGTAGTGTCTGGGGTCAGATTTACTTTTGCATGTTTGTGAATTCTGTATATTCTAAACAGACCAAGTATCCGTGTCCCTGCCATTTCTTCTAGGCAAAAGGTCTGCTGTGGAATTATTTACAAAGGGCGTTTTGGAGAAGTCCTCATAGACACTCATCTCTTCAAACCTTGCTGTAGCAATAAAAAGTCAGCCACTGAAAAGCCAGAACAAGAAGGACCACAATCTCCAGCGATCTCCACCCAAGAGGAGTGGTGACTTCCTTGGATAGCTGCAGAAGGTTATTCAGAACCTCTTATTCTCTGGAAAAATACTAGAAAAGTGACTGTTCACTTTGGACACCTGCTATGCTGCCAAAAGACTACTCCCTAGAACTGTTTCGGGTTTTACTGCTACAATTCCACAAACTCTGAGGCCGGTTTGTATCCTTTCAGAAAGACTGTACATAATATTTAAGATGCTATGGAACACTTGGCAAAGCTGAATGCTGCTGCAAGGTTGTCTAATTTTCCCCCCACGCTCTCTTCCCAAGGGAATATGAGGATATGGGGTTTGTATATTAAAGTATATGTAGTTCATGTTTCTGTATTGAAAGAAGCAGTGGTTGTAAGGCTTTTTTTTTTTTTTCCTTTCTTTAAAAGTTGGTTGGCAAACTTCCTAAATCCCCAAGAAAATATTTCATTCTTAGACATGTATGAGTCAATAAGATTAACTAATACATAGAAATGTTATAAGTCACCTCTCTAGTTATATAAATATATATTTTTTAAAGGTGTGGAGATTTCACCCTATACTACTGACATAACAAAGACAAATATTTCATCCCCCTCATGTGACACAGACTGGTAAATTTACCTAAGAACTGAACATAGCAAAATTACTTTGTTTTAAGGCAGTAGCAGGCACCCTGAGCTTGGTGTAGGAACCTCTGGGGGTTAGAGATGGACCAAGAAACATCTTGATGGCCAAGTCAGGTGTATTGACAGCCAAAACTGAGTAACTGCTCTCTGCTGGCCCAGGGCAGCTGAAACGTGACCACAAACAAGACTCCTCCTGCTTTGGGACCTGACAAAGAACCAAACCCCTTGCTAAGCAAATCAGGCGCTGGTCCAGGCACATAATCTGGTTGCAGCCTGGGGTCTGGATTCACAATTGCTGTTTTGAAACCCTTCCCCTGCAGTGCTTCTCTGTGTTTGGGTTTTGTTAGGTTTTTTCCCCCCCCCCCCATTTGTTTGTTTAAGCAACTGCCAGATCAACACTTTTGTGAATACAGAATCTGAAAAGTTCTACTAAGAGTGGTGCTGTGCTGAATCAAGGCAGCTCTGTTTGCATATGCGATCAAAAGATAATATTTTCTACACAGATTCCCAGACAAGCTCATGTGCAAATCGTTGTGACACTCCTGCAAACTCTGCTTTGCCTGTAGGGGGGAAGCAGCTTCCTGGTAGATTGTGCTGCAGTTTTGGCTCTCGGTTGCTTCATGTTCCTTTTATGAAGGTTTAACTTGTGTGAGTTGGGAATTCTTCTTTTTGTTTGTTTGGTTTTTTCCTGGTTTTAGGGGGAGGGAGGATTTTTTTTTTACTATTGTTTCTTTTTTTTTGGGATATCCTACAATGGATTGCTACACGGTGTGATTCTTGGGGTGTCCTGTGTAGGGCCAGGAGTTGGAGTCGATCCTGAAGGGTCCCTTCAACTCAGGATATTCTATGATTCTGAGCTTTCCTTTTTTGTGAGAGTCATTGGCATAATACTGTGGTGGGTAGGGTTTAGGACGGGATTTCCATGTAGTCTCAGTTCCTGAAATGGGAATACTTAGCAAATGAAAATATAGATAGGGAAAGATAATGCAGGTTTTAAGAGGAGCCTCTACCCTCAAAGCTTTTCATTTCTTTCTTTTTTCCTCTCCTGTTGGGTAAGCCAACCTCTGGAGAGACAGAAAATCAGGGGAAACAGGGCTTTGACTTATCACAGCCTTACAGCTTAGAGCTTTCCTTGGACTCATTTTGCTTTTCCAAAACTCTGAGGTTCTTAGGGGAGGACGAAGCTACTTACCTTGCTTTCATCCTCGACCAAATAGAATTGCTCAGGTTGGAAAAGACCTAAGCCCTTTGAGTCCAGCCATAGATATAATGGATACTTGATTGTATAAAGGCATAGTAGGTTGGTCGTGTCTAATAAGGGCTTGAGCAGGAGTCCTCGCTGGTTTTGCAGACACCTATTTCATGTGAATTTGTGTTTTCAGCATCATTTATTCTGTCCACCTAAGAAGGCTGCAGTGTTGGTGGTAGGATGTGCTCTGATACGGATCATCTCTTCTGTATTTATTTATTTATTGCTAGATTTCAACCGCCAACTGCTTCTCCTACTCCCTCCCACCTCTTCCATTCCCGGTAGTAATGCAAAATGAGTAGTCATGCACTTTGTAATAATGTATTAGAAATCTGTGGAACCTGTTTTGTACTTTTATACTGTTCAGACACTTGTAATCCAAACTTTTTTTTTTACTAGGGTAATGAATAAATCTAGACTTATTTAGAAAATAAACAACTTTTCCTGTGTTTATTTCAGCTCTGTTCTTCTGTTAATCAGATTTAGTGTTGGACCCAGCCCAGGAGACCCATACTTCTATTTCGACAAGACCAGACCTTTTTTTGAGGTTCCTTCCTCCACAGGCACAGTCAGCTGGATCAGCTCCAGCAGACTGGTGGGAGCAAGGTCTCTGCTGGGAGCTGTCAGTGAGTAACTGAGTTTAAAAGATAATGGGGAAAGCACGATGGCTTGTTGCAAGAGGCTGTTTTGGACTCCAGTGGAGACGCTGATTTATTCCTGCCGATGCGCTGGCTGTTTGCTCATTAATTGAGCGTGATGATATTCGGAAATTCACGTAGAAATAATTTCAGATTTTTAGTACAGAGCCGCCAGGTGGCGCTGGCCGGGCTGGTGCTGGGCGGTGGGCAGTGTCCAGTCCTGCTGCGGCCACAGTGGCGTGGGCAGTGTCTTGGGCATCCCTGGCCAGAGTTACAGCATCCCCGGCTGGAGTCACAGCATCCTGGGCATCCTCAGCTGGACTCACAGTATCCTGGGCATCCCTGGCCAGACTCTCAGCATCCCTGGCATCCCTGGCTAGACTCACAGCGTCCTGGGCATCCCCGGCTGGAGTCATGGTATCCCTGGCCGGAGTTACAGCATCCCTGGCATCCCCAGCTGCGGTCACAGTGTCCTGGGCATCCCCAGCTGGACTCACAACATCCCTGGCATCCCTAGCTGGAGTCACAGTGTCCTGGGCATCCCCAGCCGGAGTTTCAGCATCCCTGGCACCCCCAGCTGCAGTCACAGCATCCTGGGCATCCCCAGCCAGAGTTATAGCATCCCTGGCTGGACTCGCAGTGTCCTGGGTATCCCCGGCTGGACTCACAGCATCCCTGGCACCCCCAGCTGCAGTTCCAGCATCCTTGCCCCGGCTGCAGTCCTGGCACAGCCCTGGGATGGAGCTGTGAGTTGCTGGCTCAGGCATGGCTAGCAGCGCTCTGCTTTCGGCACTGCCCTGGCACAGCTGGCCCTGCTCTCCACCCTGTTTTTACCTGGGCAAACACAAGTAATTCCAGAAGTGATGATCGTGGTTGTCAGTCTGGAGTAAATTAGTGTTGTTATCTCATCCAAACCAGATTTGGCCCAGTAAAAGAAGTTGGAGACTCGGAGAGGCACAGAGGACCTGCTGCCAGCGGGATCCCTCAGCAGGGAGAGCAGCTCAGGGGGTGATGTAGACGTCTGTCTGCTCTCGCTGCTGCTGTGTGTGATGTGAGAGCCGCAGCTACGCTCATAGTGCTCCTGGCCCTGGTGCTGCTGTTCTCACGATGTGCCTGCCCTGGGAGATTCTCAGAGCAGCTCTCCACTTGGCCGTCCTCCACAGCAAAGTAGGGCACTGCAGGCTGGTGCACACGGCAGGCAATTTTCTTAGAAGCTGGGCTAGAGATGCTTCCCTGCTGCCAGGTCTGCTCCCAAGAATTTAAACTGGAACAGCGTGGTGCCCTGGTGCTGGGCCATGCCGCACCTCGTGTTTCACCTGCTGACATCTGGGAGGTAACTGCCCCCTGATGGCTCTCCCTGATCTGGCTTAGCTGGACCCTGGGTGTTTGCCTCCAAGGGATGACGTCTGAGCTCCCCTTCTGCCTGAAAGGAGATGACCAGGGGCCATGGCCTCTTCCCCCCGATCTGTGACCAGGAGAGAAACAGATCTTATACCCACCTACAACTTTTTTCCAGGTCACAAATCCTTAGGTGGGCTTTGCTGCTCCATTGAGAAGCTCTGGCATTCTACATTGCCCCATAGCTGCTGGTATGCCTTCTGTGATTTTTATCCTCAAGAAATCAGAGTGCAGGACTCTCAGGAGGCATGGCAGGTATTGCTTGCAGAGCCCGGTAAGTATTGAGGGGCAAATCCTGCTCAAAGATGCAGAGGCCACTCAATGATGCTCAAAGGCCACTGCAATTGAGTCAAAGGGCCCTGCTCTTCCATCTGAGAACAAGTGCAAATTAAATGGCTGTGGATTTTACAGCTGATTCTCAGACACTACGTAACCAGAATCAACGACTTCTGTTCCACTCCAATGAGATTTCGCAGCCCCGAGCTCCTGCTGCTTGTTAACATTGCCTTAATTAGGCCATGGCATTCCATGGCAGCTTGGTGCTGCAGCAGGGCTCTGATCTAGTGGGAGGAGGTCTTCCACTTGCTTGGGAACCCTCGTTAAATAATTGGAAAAATGCAGTGGATTGAATCTAGGTGCAGCATCACAGGTCAGTCACTAATGGCTTCTCACAAGCGATCATCCTGTCTTATGTCCTGAAGGGGCAGTGGATTTATTGTCCCCCTTTATGTCTTACTGAAATAAGACAGGAAAATAGGAACCTGTTTACTCCTTTTATTTTTTTCTTTCTGTTATTTTTCATCTTCTAAAGTTACAGAGCTTCTAGAAATTTTAAAATAGTCATGAACAGAGGTCAAGGTACCCTAGAAAGAAAAACTCTGTAAAATCTAATCATATTATATACTAACTCTCGGAAGTAACATCACCTTGTTCTGATCCAGCCCTTGTTTTCTCTCTTTCTTTCAGCTTTGTCTCTTCTAATGTTTCTGTCATTTCTGTCTAGCCTGTCAGACACACTTTTGAAGTCTGAGTGGTAACTAATCACCCTGGTTTTGCTGCTGACTCTGCACCTTTGAGGGTAGATGGCAGTCCTGGCACAAGCTGAATGTTTAAGACAAAGATCACACGGAAAATGGGAACAGAATGCCCACGTGGATTCCATAGGAAGACAAAGCAAAGAGGAAACGGAAAAGAGTAAGTTTTCTAAATGAAGGAAAAGTTATTTTTTCTAAATGTAAACAGCAGTATAATGCATGTTCCTATTGCAGGAGAGGAATGCGCCTTTAGGAAGGCTCTGAGAGAATATCAGGACCTGAACAGATTTTCAGCAGCGCTCGCATCCCGTAACAATCCGCTGTCTCTTGTGCCTCTGGACCGCCCTGTCCGCAGCCAGGAGGCAGGAGCTCGCCTCGCCTGTGCTCGCAGCTTTCCGTGCAGCCAGGCTGTTTGCTGGGCAGGCACTTTCCCCTCCGAGCAGAGCCACCTCCGCCGCTTTGCACAAGCTGACCCGCGGCTATTGTTGGGCTCTGTGAATAGCGCTCTGTGCCGCGGGGTGCGGCTCCGGAGAGCCGGGGAGCTGCGGGTGGCACCCGGGGACAGCCTGGGGTCGGGACAGGGCAGCCCGGGGACAGCCGGGGGTCGGGACAGGGCAGCCCGGGGACAGCCTGGGGTCGGAACAGGCTGTCCGGGGATAGCCAGGGGTCGGGACAGGGCAGCCCAGAGCGGGTGGCACCCGGGGACAGCCTGGGGTCGGGACAGCCAGGGGTCGGGACAGGGCAGCCGAGCGCGGATAGCAGTCTGGGGACAGTGAGGGGTCGGGATAGGGCAGCCCGGGGACAGAGGGGTCGGGACAGGCCGCCCGGGGAGCTGCGGGGGGCACCCGGGGACAGCCGGGGGTCGGGACAAGGCAGCCCGGGGGACAGCCAGGGTTTGGGACAGCGCAGCCCAGAGCGGATGGCAGGCCGGGGAGAGCCAGGGGTCGGGGCAAGGCAGCCCAGAGCGGATCCACCCCGGGACAGAGAGGGGTCGGGACAGGGCAGCCCGGGGACAGCCAGGGGTCGGGACAGACTGCCCGGGGAGCTGCGGGTGGCACCCGGGGACAGCCTGGGGTCGGGATAGGCTGCCCGGGGACAGCCAGGGGTCGGGACAGGGCAGCCGAGCTCCGGCACCGACCCGCCCGGGGACAGGCGGCTTCCCACGCGGCCACCCTGGAGCGACATCCCCAACCCGTGGGCATCCTTCGGACTCAGCTCGACCTGCAGGCAAAACAAAAAGGAAGCGAGAAGTGAACATTACACATTCCATATCTGTGAGGGAAAGTGTAACGCTAGGCTTGGAGGGGCCAGGGAGAAGTTAGGGAGGTGAAATTTTTGCCATGTGGTTTGGAAGGTGATGGTGGTACTTGGATACATAGAGAGATTTGATTTTGATTTTCAATACAAAAATCTCAGGGAAGTCACGCCTTCTTTCTCACGAGTTTTCACTGTTTCCTACATCTCTCGAATGAGGTTAAAAGCAGCGATGTCTGCGAGCTGTGAACCATGAGGTGGATTTCTCCTGATTTTCTAATGAGGGCATTACATACCTATGAGCTGGCCAAAATAAAAGGCAGTGTTTATTTTAGGGATTAGGCTTCCTGGCTGCCTCTGGCTGCAGGGGTTTTGGTTTCATTGCCCAGGATGGTGCCCTCACAGCTCTATATTCTGTAATGAGTGTGGAGATGGTGTTTTAAGCTGTGTAAATTATTGCCTGCCTCCCTGTTGAGAGGAGTTTAGAGGAGTTTGGCCAGTTACTGCCAAATTATTGGCTAAACCCAGTGAAAATACAGGACAAAGATTATGCTGACAGCTCTGCTTTTGTCTCAACAACAAAAAAAAAGTGAAAATTGCATCTTTTCTTTCAGAGTTTTCTCTCACTTGTGGTGTAGCAATAGCATAAATTAAATGTGTGTGTGCATGAGATGGGGCCTTTACCCAGGCCCCTTGCTCACTTTAAAGCTGTCCCTTCCCCCTGTAATTTCCACGTAGTTTTAAGGTTTTTTTAATTTCAGGTTTCCTAAAAGCTTGGGGGGTTTTTTTGTTTGGTTTTTTGGTTTTTGGTTTTTTTGTTTTGTTTTTTAAAATGAAACCCCCACAAACAAACAAAAAATACCAAAAAAATCCCACTAAAAACAGACAACAAAACAAATATACAAATTAGTTGTGGATATTAGTTGACCATTACTGTTTGTTTTCAGCCATAGCCCTTATAAGTACGCTGGGTGTTGTGAGCAACCGCTGAGCAACACAAAGGAAAATGAGATTTCTGTTTTTAGCACCGTCTTTCTGTCATCTCTTGTAAGCTGTAAATTCATTTAAATTTTCCAGTTAGTTGAAAACTTATGTCCAACAGAATAAGTACAATGTTTGGCTTTAAAAAACCCCACACATTCATCATCACTTCTACCTGCCTTAGTGTCTTCATAACAATAAAAATAACAAATGATTCAGTCTTCAGTACATTCATTCAATAATTATAATCATTCACTGGGCTAAAAGGATTCAAAGGAAATTAAGTGTGCAAGTAACAGGCCTCATGACTATGCAACAAAGTGGGAAATTTTCAAATCGGGGTTTTAAAGCATGTGTATGAGTTCACTCCTCTCTATTATCTATTTAGGAATCACTGCCACAACTCTCTTATTAATGTCTGAGGTATAACCCAAATGTGTAATAATTTCAATCAACTTCTTAATTTTTTTAAAGCATTGCTTTAAAACTCCCCATTATCATATGCAAAAAGGCAAAGTCAGGTCCACTTAATTTATTTCATATGTTACTCCGACAGCATCACAAACAGCTCATTGTTACGCATCTCTCCAAATAACGAGTTCAAGACATCCTTTCCTCCACACCACTTCAGGCTGCACATTTCCTCCTGGGTAATTGTCTGATGAAGAAGGGAAGCAGAGAGCCTGGGGCTAGGAGAAAGGAGCAGCACCAATGAAAAAGTGTTGGACTCAGGTCCCACACCCCCTGAGGACAATGGAATATTTGGAGGGTGGATTAAAAAAGGAAACAGGATGAGATTAATCAACAGGTGATTAAAAAACTTGGTTTAATTTCTCTTCCTCATCACTATGCTATTCATCATCACAGATGTTCTCTCCCAGGATGGGAAACTTCCAGACACCCATGAGATTCCCATAAAAGGTGTTGGATAAAATTAACTGAATTGCTGAATGCTGCACTTACGGTACTTGTTGGAACAATTAATGTGAGCCTAACAAACCACTTATTAGCTAATCAGTATGCTTTTAAAAAGCCTAAAGAAACAACAGCAAAAAAATCACATAATGGTGGTAAATTAAATTGGAGTAAATTAATTTCTTGTGCACTTCAGTCTGTGCTTTGCTGGATTGGCAACATACTAATCACATAAAATGCCTTTGCTCAGAAATACTCCCATTTCTTTTCAGACTCCAAAATGTAAACACCCCCTTTTCTTACACACACGCAGAATGAAGCATATGTTCCTCTTGTAATGTAAAAGTACAGAAACTTTTTCTTCCTCTGTATATTGGGAGGGGCAGGCTGTTTGGAAGGCAGAGAAAGCATCTGATCAATTTGCTAAAATTCAATCTGCTGCTTTACATATTTTATTTTTTTTAATCCTTGATGCCGATTTTCAAGGGAAGTTCCCACGTAAAGTTCTATTCAGCTGCACCTGCTGCCTTGAATGGGCTCCTGATAGCAAGAGTAACAGCAGCTGAACATGAAAAAAAAGTTTAGGAATGTTTTGTAGACCATTAAATTACTATAATATTTCTACTTGAAGTCTGTATATATAATTTCAGAGTAAGTAATCATATAATTGCTTGTCTGTGAGAAGGGTCATTTACTGTGAGGCTGAGGGGGGCAGAAGTTTCATAGAAATATTTTGGTTCTTGCTGCTGTCAGAGGGAGCTGCAGGTGGTTGAGCATTTCTGGAAGTGGAGACTTTTAGCTACAGAGTTGTCTGCTTGGTCTAGGGCTCCCTGGGGTCCTAGCTAGCTCAGTGTTTTGGAGGATGTTAGGATGGAATGGCTCTTGATTCTGAGCTCTGATCCACCCTCCAGTCACACAGGGCAATTTTTATTCCGTTTGTGTTAGCAATCCTGTGTATCCTCATGCTCTTGACTCGAGTCAATCGAGGGTGGTTTAGTCAGTGAAATGAATACATATTTATTTATCACTGAAACATGAAGATAACCACATCTGTTCGCGCTGCCTTTCAGCCGTTCTGCAAGAGCAGATCTGTGCTTTGTTGTGGTTTTTACACTTTTCTGCTAAGCTGGAGGATGGTCACTAACTCTGTGTCCCTGCCAGGCTCACTCCTGGCTCTCTGTTTTGTTATCAGCACTGGCAGTGGTGCAAGGCTGCTCTTCTGAGGATTTGAGGACACTCTGCTGCTCTTACCTTGTCTGGAGGCTGAAGGCTCTGATTATTTCACAAGTTTTTATCTCATATGCAGCTGGTAGAAAACCAGGAAAATTCAATTATTCTCCTACATTCTGCCAAGCTTCAGGGATGGTTCCGGCATATTTTTTAACCAGAAAATGTTCCTGATATTCCATTGGCTCTAGGAGGTATAAGAGCAGTATGCTTTCGACAACACTATTCATTGCTTTTTTTATAACTACATGTCTGCGTGCTCAAAGTGCTGCAGGAACACTAAGATTTTGTTTTGTTTCTTTTTTTTTTTCTTAAAACAGATCTCTGAATTTAGCAGTATGCATAATCTTTAAAACATAATACTACATATGTATCTGAATTAGATTAATTAATAATACCGAGAGTAATTATTCATAAACACTCTAAGTAAAGTTCTTTCATGTAACATTTTCATTAACATACTAATATTGTGCTGGAAAGCTGTCTAGATTTTTAACTCAAGGAAGCACTTGCTGCTTCTCTTTAAGAAGATGAACTGTCCCCACTAAGATCACAAATCTTATGAGCAGGAAAAACAGCAAATGAAAAAACCCCATGCTTTCCAATACGAATTTTTAATAAAAATGAAACTTGTATATTGTCTTAATGAACACGGGCTTATGCAGATGGTTACTAAGGGTCCTGAATAAAAAAATGAATTGCAGGTTCAGCTGCAGTTCACACTCCCTGTGGTTCCGTGTTCCGACATTGGTGTGAAGGGCTGCACTTATACCAGCACAGCCAACATAAAAAATGTGAAGTACTTCATCAAAAAGTATGAAGTGTACTTAGATTTTACTTAATCAAATTGTTTCAAGTGAAAGCTTCCTTCTTGTGGCAAAACTTAATAAGGTAGGAAAATACCAGATTAGTTTCTGTGGAAGCATTTTAAGAGAGTAAATGAAAATGGGAGTTAGATGAGGCAGGGGTTTAAATCCAATATTGAATTCATTTTAACAGTATAAAAAATATTAAGACCCAACTTGTCAGAATCCCTGGACAAATGCATCTTGCTCTCTGAGAGAATTATGAAATTGTTGGGACGGTTTCAGCTCTGTTAAAAGTTGACAGCAATATTCTTATTTCTGATAAAAATCAATGGCTATTTTTTTAAAGCATACTGATAGATTTATGAGCAATTTATTTGCTAGTGAGTCTAACAAAATAATGGTTGCAAGATAAGATCTTTTTAGAGTATAAATTAATGAAGAGCCTGGATTTTATTAAAAAGTAGAAAAATGGAGGACTATTATCAGAATTTGTTTTCATACTTCGAATTCTGCAAGGAATCATTGGAAATATTCAAGAAAGAGAGGGCCTAGTCTGTAAGTCTTAAATGTGTTTATTTGCATTCATGTGATCAGTATTGTTTTATATTGTGATAAAATGGCCAAAAAAAAATTAAACATATGCATGCACATACTTAGAAAACACTTCCCTGCCTAATAAAAAAGATACATTTTTTCCCTATAATTTGTACTTACTGTGCATGCTAAACTTTTGTTAATATCCTCCCCATATAAATTCAAATTCCATGTGAAATTTAAGTATTTACAGTAACACAAATGAATGATATAAGCTAACTGCTAATAAAAATCTCTACAATCTTCAGGTTTTGTTCACAAATAATTTTGGATTTTTTTTACCTCCTGACTGAATCTTATGTTTTGTGGAGTTGTCAAATTTTGCCCCTGTGTTTATTCAATTACATACAGATGTACAACATTTTGCATATTAATATGCTCAGAAATAATTAGCTCAATTAATTAGCCCCAGAAATCGAGTCCTGAATTCAGGTCACAGAGAGATTTCAAGAATGTCAGTTGTCTACCCCTCATCCTTTCTCCCTAATGAGAAAAAAAAATCAGAAAGTGGGGCCTCCATTTTCCTTTCCTCACAACTTACTGGGTAATGATGCAGAGGAAGCTACCAAATTGCAGAGACAGTCTGCAATGGTCTCAAATCAGACTTTTAAATGAAGTTTAATTGAGTCCCAGAATGCATCTGTGACATGGTAGGATTCAAAGGGAAACACAAGTGAAAACATTTTTCATGGGTCCACCTGAAAATCTGAGAGCAAAGGTGTTTAGGTTGCAATAAGAAGGAAATAAATCTGTCATTAGAATTTCCCTGGGAATAATAAAAATCCATTAGCTTCTCTGGAGGAGTCAGATTATTGGTTGTGGGACAAAAGACATGAAAACTGTGCAACTCATCACTATCTAAACCATACTTAAGATGATTAACTGGATTAAAACTTCAACCAAGTCAGGCTGTTATATTTTTAAGACCTATTTGACAAATATTTCTGAGTCATGCTCCGTGGTTGTAGGGGTACAGCCAGTCTGAAATGCATGTTTGATGCGAGAAGATTCCCTGTAATGCAGAGAACCAGAGCCATGAGCCACTAAGGATCCTGCAGCTGAGTCGGTGGATGAGAAAATCAGATTCTGTGAGGAGAAAATGTGATCCCACAGAACCCAGGAATCTGAAAAAGAATTACCTGTGAAAGGGTTTAAAATTTTGGGAGGATTTTTCTGATGTCAAGACAGAAAAAAAAGAAAAGTGAGACAGTGAAAAAAGGAAGAGCAAAATGAGAGGGATGGAAAGGAATCAATAGAATCTAGAATTCTGGTGAGGTGAGAAGTGGAACTGGCTGGGAATTGGGAAGGAGGCCTGGCACTGGCTGCACACACAGAGCAGGAATATGAACCAGTTTGCTGGGCAGGATTGAACACGGAGGCAAAAAAGGAGAAAAAGTTTCTATACAAGGAAGCTGAAACCTGTGTGAAGAAAACACAGAAGACAAGGAGCTGGAGTGTAAAGGAAGAACTGTGTGTTTAAGAAGAATTTCCAAAGTTAGTTAGAAATCACTGTGAGGTGCAGCAGCTTGTGTAAGGCAATGCTGGACACAGAGTGGAGCACCCAGAAGAAAATCCAGACCCCTCGGCTCTGAGTTCTGAACAGCAGACTGGCAGCCACAGGGTTTACATGTGAAAAAACTCCTTGCAGCACAAAATAGCCTTGTAGCAACATATTGCCTCCAGATTCTTCCAATAAATTGGGTGTAATTCTGACTAATATTCCTCTTGGTGTGATCTAATGTATTCATCCCAGGTTGGATCCAGAATTCCTCAGCCTTCATGTCTTAAATATGTTCTATGACTGAAGCATGCTTCTCTAGTCCATCGGTGGACAATCTTCGCAACACCTTCACTTTCTGTCTCTCCTAAAGTTGACAAGAAGCTGATCTCATTCTACACATCAACTTTCGGTAGTTTCACAATACAGGAATAGAAGGGATGGCAGGGAATGAAAGTGGGAACCTGGTCTCAGTGTTCACCACAGCTGGCCCACTGCAGCTGGAGGGGTTTGTCACTCGGATTAGGAAGGGGTTTGGTGGGCTGGATAAAGAGGTGTGGAAAACTGGAAGTGGTTGGGCAAAGGGTTGGAATTGTGTGCAAAGGAGATAGTCCTTCTCAAAAGAGCCTGTGGCTGGGACAACACGCAGACCAGGGGAGAAAGACAGAGAGATTCCTGGGGTTCAGGAGTGGAAATAGGAATGTGACGAATATGAGAGTGGGATAAACTTCTGGAATGGAGAAAAATCAGGGCAGACACAGTGGGAGGGGATAAGCAGAATCAGTTAAACATGACAAAAAGAAAAGAACACTTTTCTTCAGCCATTAGAGAGTATTCCCTTTCTGATCCTGGAGTAAAAGGCACAGATCCCTGGGTTGGGAATGCTGAGCATCAAGGACTCCATGGCTATGACTAAAGTGTGGCTAGGCTGTCATAACCTGTGATCATCTTGTGATCTCACAAAGGATCTGCAAAATGGCATTAAACTAATCAATTTAGGCTGTGCTTAATGCTAGCATTTCCTAATTTTGGTGGGCTTGACCTTGCCACATTAATACATTACTGTGCTCTAGAGATCACATACATACTATAAATCTGTATAGCATTAGTCTCAATTAGCTGCTCTCTATTTTTTAAAAAATGAAGTTCAAATATAATTTGGTTTTAAATATGGATTTGGCTTGTATGAATTTTCAATATTTTCCTCGTTTATACCAATAATTGTAAAGGTGCACTATAAAGCAGTTAGTCAGCAGTAATTACGACTTACAGAACAGTCCCAGGTGAATGAACATTAATTATGACTTATTATTAATAAATGCATGAACCGATCATTCATTTTATAATT
This sequence comes from Origma solitaria, assembly GCA_013397895.1. Classification (NCBI taxonomy): domain Eukaryota; kingdom Metazoa; phylum Chordata; class Aves; order Passeriformes; family Acanthizidae; genus Origma; species Origma solitaria. The sequence continues at coordinate 334,253 of VZRL01001773.1, forward strand.
ACTTTGCTAGGATCTAGCCCATCAGGGATTTCATGGAACCCTCTGTCCAGGGAGGTGCTGCAGTCACCACCCCCGGACGTGTTTAAAAAAAGCCTGGATGCGGCACTCAGTGCCATGGTGAGGTGGTGGTAGGTCACAGGTTGGACTTGACGGTCTCGAAGGTCTTTTCCAACCTAATTCACGCCGTGATTCTGTGATTCCCCACGAGGCCGTGGCAGGGCCGCTCTCCCCGGGGGCCGCGCTCCCCTCCAGGGCCATGGCTCAGCTCTCTGCAGGAGCACCAGGTCCTCGCCGAGAGGTCGAGGAGCCCCTAAATGCCCTCCCAGCGCTGGAAACCCGGCGATGGAACCCAGCGCTGCCCACCGCGGGCTCGGGCGGGGCCGGGCGGGACGCCCCGACCTTGCCGGGAGCCGCCCCGCGGCACCGCCCTCAGGCCCGGCGCAGGTGAGGCGG
>VZRL01001773.1:335010-371942 GCA_013397895.1 Origma solitaria
GGAGCGAGTGCGGGCTCCGATGTGAGCGGAGCGGCCCGGGCGGTGCGGGGCTGGTCTGGCGGCCCGCGGCCCCCGCAGCGCGCAGGGCGGGAGGAGGCGAATCACCCGGCAGGAAGGAGCCGCTGTTCCTCGGGGAGCGGCGGCCGCCGTGCCCTTCTCCCCCCCGGAGGAGCCTCCCGGCCATCCCTGGCAAGGACGCGATGGAGGGAGGGCTGGCCCCGGCTCGCCCCGCGCCCGGGGGCGGNTGTCCCGGGGCTCGCTGGGGCGGTGCGGCGCGGCCTCCCCGGCGGCGGGCAGGCAGAATTGTGGTGTCATTGCTTTCCAGGAGCAGGTGTCCCTAAGTAGTTGAAGATGAGGGTGGCCGAGCATCTCTTGCAGAAACTCTCTGCTCAAGGTTACAGCCCCTCCCATTGAAGCTGGTGTCTTGCCGTGTCTACACCGTCTTTTGGATGGGTGTAGGCAGGGACCGGTTCCTTACCAAGAATGATGCTGTTGTAACTAAGCGGGCTGTGTGCTTAACCAAACGTTTTTTATTTTTAATTTTTAAATTGAGTTTTAAATTTTTTAAGTTCTTGGCTGGATTGCTGTGGAGGTCGTGAAAGGGTAAAAGTGTTTTAATGGGGGTGAGAAAAAGAGGGGCAATACCTTCAGGCATGCCACTTCTAAATCTTCATTCAGGCTGCAGCCCGCATGCCAGGCTGGCGGCGTGATTTGCAATTGCTTGCTTGCAGTTTTTTTCCCCTGTGGGTGATGTGTGCAGGAAACCTGCCTAGTTTTATATGGTCACTATATCGGGCTTCTGGAACCATCCCCCGTGCTGTGTAATTCTGCCTATGTAAAGGATTTTTGGTGTTTGGATGGGTGGGGAGGCTTTGAACAATACGAAGTTTGCCCTGCTGTGAAATTCTTGCTACAGATATTTTGAAAGGAAGGGAGAAGAGTGGAAAAAATTGTGACCAGTCCTTACCGAGGCTCAGTTTTGCGGCTACACACTCTGAATATGTGATAAGAAAAGATATAACTCGGAAAAGGGGGAGCCGGGTGTGAGAGAGCTAAATAAAAGAGTTTCTTTGCAGCTCCATCCATTTCAATGGTGCAGCTTTCCCAAGCCCCTTTCCATCGCCCATCATCACCTGCAGGCCGGTCGGAGGAAGGGGAGGAGGAGAAGAGGATGAAGGCGGCCAAGCAGCAGGTGACCCCGGCTGGGGAGAGCCCGGCTCCCGCCAGCCCCCTGCAGTCCGCGCTGAGCACGGCGGCCTCTCCTTCCCAGGCGTACGAGACCTACATCGACAACGGGCTCATCTGCCTCAAACACAAGATCAGGAACATCGAGAAAAAGAAGGTAACTTGGTTTTCTTACCTATGGTGTCTGTTTAAGCTGCCGATTGTAAAGCTGGATGCCGTTTAAATAATATTTCATATTGTTTCTATTATTTTTAATAGCTGGGATAAGGTTGTGTGTGTGTAGGGATCAAATATATGTTGGTCAAAACTGAAGATGCCTCTCTAGCCTGAATCAGTTCAGAATAAACTTGGGTCTGATTTAAACATAGTTTATAGTCTTGCAGAAATCTTTCATCAATTACATACATCTAATATTAGGATATAAATTGTTCTAATTTCCAATTTTACAAGCGTTTCCTCTGACACTGGAAATGTCAGATTATATTAAATATGTATTGCCCTTTGCTTTGCATAGATATTTGTCTTACATAGTTAAATAAAGACAAATGTTACTGACTGGAAAACTTTTATGCAAAAATCCTCCAGAGCTTGACCTCTCATTTTGCCCTCTGCTTTTCTGTGGCTAGGGGGACAGAATAGTGTTAGTAAGAATAATAACTGAGGTAATGATACACCTAAAACATTGTGGCTGTAGCTAGTCAGGCTTCTGCATTCTAAGGCTTTTCAGTTGATTAGCAGGTGACTGAAGGCTCTGTGCTTGGTTTTAATTGAGAGAATATTATTTTCTGTAGGATAAAAAAATAATGGTGCTGTTGCATTCAATGCTGGATCAGGACTACAAGTAAAGCAATTGTGTGAATATGTTGTGCTACTCTAAATGTCTGAAAAGCTTTTAGTTACGTCTTGGGGTGAGAAGAGAGAGTAGATCAGACATCTGGCCCTGTGCTTAGGGGACTTGATCCTCCTGCAGGAGATGCAGTATTACTGCTGTCTCATGTCATGCATCATGCTGTAATTTTGAATAACATCAGACCAGCATGCTTTCTTTGTGTGATTAAACAGCTATGTGTTGTATTCTAATTCTGTGCAAGGAAGCTTCTTGTGTATTTCTCTGGTACCTTTGATTTTCACATGGATGACAATATGGCCTCATCAGCAAATGAGTGTGACTTACTAAAATGAGTAGAAAGTATTCCTTGTCCTATGCTCCTGTTGGTACTGTGACAGTAAAGCTTTAGATGCACAAATGGAATAGTATTTGGAATAGCATCACCTTTCTTTTCCCTAAATAAGCTTGCAATATGAAATAGTTTAATTTTGTGCTGTTTACATCAGCTTTTTAAAGACTGTTTTGGTATCTTGGGAAAAAGTCTTATTTCTTCCCTGAATACACTTGTCCACTTTCTTAGGGAACACGGCTATAAATTTTTGATGTAACTGAAGCCAAATTTTTGAAAGATATAACAAGGATTATTCAAGGATAATATAACTAAATTCTGTCATTGACTTGGGAAAGCTAAACAAGCCTAACATAAACAAGGACATTGGATGTATTTGGAGCCCCTTAAAGGTCTTGGATCAATGCATTAATAGTTCTTAAATGAAACAAAAGTAGCAAGTAAGAACTGAAAGAACAGTGGTAGGGAAAGGAAGTAGACAGTCCTGCAGGCTGAAATTGCCAAACTGAGGGCATAGCAAAACTTTGTGTTCATTTCTCCAGAAACAAGAGGCAGTAGGAGATTTTCTCTTCTTTATTACAGTATTTCACTCATACCCCTTACTTAATTTTTATATTGATTTCTGCATAATGTTTACTTTGAATTTTCTGCAGCTCAAACTAGAAGACTACAAAGATCGTCTGAAGAAGGGAGAAGCCCTCAATCAAGACCAGTTGGTAAGCTTGCTTCATGCAGGAGTGGAAGGCCTCAAAACGTGATGTGTCAGGAGGGATGGGCTGCTGAAGGACATGAGGGTGTTGTTTTTACAGTAGCAGTGCCTACAGGCTTGTAAAGGCATTTTTCACAAAACCAAATTAAAAAACTATTTGTAATCAGGCTGAATGTTGAACCCACAAACTCTGCCTGCTGTTTTAACCTTCATGTTGTTCTCTGAAGTAATAGAAGATCCTTGTTTATCTTTGCTCTGTAAACTTTCAGCTTCAGTACTCCTGCACCTCTATCTCTTAATGAGGTGTTTGTGTGCAACTTATCTATATGGCAGTGGAGTGTTAGAACCCAAGGCTCAAGAATTCTGAGGTGGCTAATTAATCCTCATGATTTCTTCATTAGCAGGTGTTACTTGGAATTGTCTGCTGTCTGCACAGTGCTGTTGGTTACAAGTAGATGTTAATATAATTGACAGTGCTGGCTTTTTTTTATTGTCTTGGACTGGAATGGATTATAGATCTGAAACCAACTTTCTGCAACATGAAACCTTTAGCAGATCTGAGTAGCAGTGTCACATAATCCAGAGGGTTTATTGCTCTTGTAATCTAGGAGTCACATTGTTAAAATGTAGTGCACACATGCTAGAGAGGAATTGTCTGATGAGAGATACACTTCAGTAATAGTGCTGATCCTGCTGATGAACCAGTTGGAAAAATATTTCATTGATTACTAGCTTTATCACAATGCAGCAGTCTGAGAACACAAATTCTATTTTCTTACTCTGAATCATTTTTAAAAGAGTTAGACATACATAGGATAAGAGGGGAAAATGGTAAGTTCTAAGAAGTAGAGTAAACCTGTTGGAGTAAATGATCATTTGGCACTTAACTGCAAAGTCTGATGTGGTCTCTTGCCTTTTCAAGTGCAAAAGTTAATTAAATGTGACTGTTTGGAGTAGGTTGATGACCTTTCAGTTCCTCTAAACTCAATCTGGAATCAGGTGGGCAAGGAACTTTCGTGTTTGGGTCATAGGTGTTCTTCACAAACTGTTGGCTGCTGTAAACAGTGAGGCTATTGAGCAGTGTTGTGCAAGATGGACAAGTTTTGAATATATTGACTACTTTGGTATATGCTCTGGACTGTGAAAAGCTGTTAGGTGAAAGTGTTTGGAAAATGGCATTGACTTGGTTACTGGATTTTAGTATTCCTAGCTGGGCTGCATTTTTAAAATTTTAGTGTCTTTGTCCCAGTTTCTGGGATTTCAAGGCTTCTAAAATGAAGAATTAGATTCAGTCTTCCTAGTGAACTGACAAGTGGTATTCAGACTGTTCAGGTGACTATTCTGGAAGCACATATGCACTCAATATTTAATTAACGATCTTGTGAAGTCTCTTGTTTCAGTGGTTAAGATACAGAAATGCTGCATTAGTAACTTTCAGATGCAGATTCGTGGTGTAGGTACAAATTGAGCCTGGAGTAGGGCTTAACACCTGAAGAAACCAACTGCTTATATTACAGTGGTGATCTAATATAGCTTGATGTCATCTATAATTTTCATTTTCTCCCATGGAGCAAAAAGTGCATGTCTGGTGATGAACTTGTTTTGCAAGCAATTTGGATTAAGCTGTAATTACTTATGGTGCATGCCTGCCAGACCTAATGTGTGCCCTAGCCTTACTTTAGGAAACATTTGCTTCAAAAATGAGGAGCTTCCAGCAAGTTAAACGCTCTTACTGGCACCATGGTGCTGTTTTGCAAGCTGAGCAGATTTTCCTCAGTACTGTTCTTCCAACATGCTGTTAATGAATGTTAATAACAGGTGTGACAGAAGAAAGCTATTGCTTTCCTGTGGGCTGAGTTACAGCTTGTCATGAGAGCAGTGGCAGCTGTTCTTGATGTTTTCAGGTGGGGAGTTTTACTCTGCAATTTGTGTTGTTAAAAGCACAATTACTGTAACCTGGCTAGTAAATTGTTGGTGTTAATTGTGAGTCTTCCTCACATGTGTGGGCACTAGAGCCTTAGAAGTCCTTCTCTCAAGTGCAAAGTGAATTGCTAAATAGCACTTCAAAGCTGCTGGGTAAATTGTGTGAAGACAAACTACCAGGTGAGGGCTTGCACTTTGTCTTGAGTGGCATTTAGCCCTGGTAGTGTCTGATAATTCACAAACAAGTGAATCAAAATAACTGAGCAGTCCAACTGATTGAACAAATGAACATATGATTTCTTTTCCAGTTGCCTAGGAACACATATGGAATTGGCAGATGTCCCCAGTCTTTTTGGGACAGTAGATTAAGCTTTTGTCACTGCACTGATGAAAAACTTAACACTGCTGTGAAAGAGCTTTATATTAGACTGTTGGGCCTATTCTAGAAAAACCTGTGATATCATGTCAGGAGCATAAACCAAACTGAGTGTAAAGCACACGTGAACAACTGAAATGAAACTTGTTACTTCTCAGGCATGCCCTGTGGTATGAAGGTAGGGGCAGCATGTCTGAACCTAGAGCATTTTGCTATCTTCAGAACTGTCAAGAAAACTTAGAGAAATTAACTGACTCATTAAAAACAGGGTATGTCAAAATGCACTTAATTATCTACTGCAATTAGTCTTTATGAAGACTAGCTAGTAAAATACTGGTTAAAGGCATTAGTGAAGACAGTAACATAGTTTCATTTGTGGAAGCTAAATTGGAAACACTTTTTTTCTGGAAGTATGACTTGCCTTGTGTATTTCTAAAGTTTGTACAAATTTTCTATAAAGGCATTCAGTTAAGCATGAGAGTGGAAGATGTCTGCTTAACTTGTCTCCTGTATTCCTTCCAGGCTTTCAGATCAGTGTCTGATTTTAAATAACTGTTTACCTCTGATTGCCAAGACCTATACAGGCAAACTTGTAGGATATCTGTGTGGTGGTGTGAGCTGGCTTTGAACAGTTGTGAGTGAATGAAATTTTTGACTCAAGTACCAGCTACAGACATAGTATCTTAAAAAAGCTACAGTTTCAGCAAAGTGCACCCTAAATGACTACCTCGAAATGAGAATTTAAGTATATGGGAGTTGAGTTGCAATCAGTAGTTCTAAGCATGAAAAAGACATTTTTATCTCCTTTGTAGGAGGCAGTAGAGAAATATGATGAAGTAGTACACAACCTGGAATTTGCCAAGGAGCTTCAGAAGACTTTTTCAGGACTTAGCCAAGATGTAAGTATTAATGCTCTTCCCTATATTGACAGGATATGTATTTGAGATGACTCCATTTTATGTAGATTTGAAACCATTAACCATCTTGCTTGTGGTGTGTGCCTGGGTGAAGGAAATGGTCACTCAGTGGATGATTAAGCTTTAGGAGAAGGCTGCCTAGGGAAGTGATAAAATCTGTCCTTGGATTTCTTCAACACCTGACTGCACAAAGCTCCAAGCAATCTGGTCTTGATTCAGTGTTGTCACTTGGGGCTGGGCTAGACAATGTCCCTAGTTCCCTTCCAAACTGAATTTTTTTATTGTTTCTGGTGAGGGAAAGTGCTGATGTTAAATCACTTTGGCTTCAATGAGAAGTACATCCCTCAGTAAAATTTAACTGAAGCTCGTGGAGTTTGCTACTCAGTCTGCGATGGTTGTCTCTAATTGTGGCAAGGCACAGATTTAGTGCTGTATTTAGGTCTTTTTTCAGGATTTAAAGCACAACATACATTACTTTTATGTAAGCAAGTGTTTTATCTGTGGAGAAACTGATCTCTTGGCTCAAGCAAATTCTGCCCTTAAGGAAGATTTGATCCAAGGTAGTGGTAGGGATGCTAAACATGATTAGTCACTGTTCTGGCATTATTTCTCTCCCTCCTACAGAATGCTGAAGGACTGGTACCTTGTGACCCAGTGTACCTCTGTGTAGGTGTTTTTAGTAATCCAGCATTAGCTTCTACCAGTTCATGTTTGTTCTTGATCTTATGCTGTATTTAAAGGCTAACCTCCCTTGTTTTTAACTTGGCTCTGCTTCTGCTGGTGTGGATTCTACAGCCAATGGCCATTACTGGAGCACTAGGGGCCATTCTGGCAACAGCAGCCTTGCATCCTTTGCAGTGTGTTGTAGGGAACTAAATTTCGTAGATCTTACACGTACTGAGGCATTTTAAATTCTGCAGTTACTGGGATAGCTTCTGCTGGGTATTTCTGTTAGTACATGATGAGGAACTTGAATGCATATTCTGTGTGTGTTCTGTGACTTGTGTTGTTGGTTATTTAATGAGTGTTTCAGTCTTCTGCTAATAGAAATAATTGTAGTGTATCATAAGTGAAGCTACAGTATCTAGTTTCACTGAAAGTTAGATGTGTAGAGAATTAGTAGATAAATGGGGAGCTCTTCCAAAGCTGGAGCTTAAAAGATTCTGGGTATCTGAAGGGAGTTAGGAACTTCTCGTATCTAACCAATATTAATAGCTGGTTTCCTCATTGTAGGATAATCAATATTAGAACTCAAGGTTTTATCCTAGAATCCTGTCACTAAACAGGATTAAACACACTAAATGGTGTTTCATTGTTGAATCTGTGTGTTAAAATAGCTGCTGAAAGCACAGAAGAAGGCTCAGCGGAGAGAGAGTCTATTGAAGCTTGAAGCAGAAAAGAAAAAGCTGCGTACAATACTTCAAGTCCAGTATGTGCTGCAGAACTTCACTCATGAGCATGTTCAGAAAGATTTCAAAGGTGGTGTGAATGGTGCAATATACTTGCCTTCTAAAGAACTAGACTACCTCATAAGATTTGCAAAACTGACATGTCCAGAAAGAAATGAGAACTTGAGGTAAGTTCAGGGGTTTTTGACTAATTAGCATGCTTCATTCTTTGTGATAAATGTCGTCTGTTTGCCACTGCCATGTCTTTAAATGCTATGTTTTGGAACAGTAATTAAAATTCAGGACACTTACTGTAGTCTGAGATTAGGAATGTAACAGATTTACCTCACTGGGTACACTAAAGGAAAGCTGCAGAAATTACACCCTTGGGTGCAGGTTACAGACAGAATTTGCCATCTTCTATCTCCCTTTGGAACTGAGGTGAGGTAGTCCAATATGATCCTGAGCAGCGAGGCTGGAGGTGTGCTGCTTCCCTGAGGTCTCACTGTTGGTGAAGTGAAAAAAGTGCAGTAAAATCAGAACTCTGTTCCATTTACATTGGTGATTCACATGTGCTTTATTCCAGAGGAATGAATGTAAGATGGTGCTCCTGAGGCACCCTTGCTGTTAACTTAAAAAAATTGCCTGAAGTTTTTGATACCTCTGCCCTAAATGTCATGCATGTCACCAGGTTGTCAGCAGAGGAAATGTCAATATCTCTGCTATTACCATGGCTCATGCTTAGCATGACAGCCTGTCTGGTAAGGCAGTGCAGTAAAAATTGTATTTCAATATGGAATAAGTAGTTATTAGGTGGTAGGTTGAAATGCTGTGGTTAAATCGTGTTTGAATATGGGCTAATTCTTTAAGTGCCTAAAAATTCCGATCACTTGTCGTACACTAGATTTGCCTAATCTTTGCTGCTAAGTTAATTTCTAAAGTAGCTCTTTATAAAAAGCTACACTACAGGAGCCTCTCATCACTTTGAAGTAACTTTGTTTCTAATTTACTCTAGTGGTATTACTTCTATAAGAAGCATAATCCTTTCCTTTGGGATACTGTGTTTCATCAATGGACAAATTACTTTGGAAGAGGTGGATTTTGGACCTATAACAAAATTTCTCAGTAGCTGCTAGTTATTGAAAGTGGCAGGAGCTGTTAGTTGCACCTGTATATGTTCTTACAGTAAATTGTGACCAGCTGATTAAACAGCAATTGTTGCCCTGTTTGGGAATCCTGGCTTGGAATGAAATTCACCCATATGATCTTGTGGGACAGGCTTAGGATCTCTATATTGACCAATAAAAGAATTTTGGTTTGCTAGGTAAAGTCCTGTGCAAAGACAGATGACTTGGTTCCAGTGATTTCAGGGCTTACTGTTTACTCTGTGTATGCAGCTTTGGTTTGGGAGGCTGGACATCAGTCAGTGTCCTAAAATGAGGGGTATTGGGATACTGCAGCACTTGATCTTGGCTGTGATTCTACCTGGTAAAATGGTCATTTGTTTTAGTGTTGAAGACCAGATGGAACAATCATCTCTCTACTTCTGGGACCTTCTGGAAGGAAGTGAGAAACCTGTGGTCGGAACAACATGTGAGTGTCTCATCTAGAGAAATAACTTAAAGATCTAAAATGTATGTGCTTGTTAAACATCTTAAGGCCAGTGAATACACATGGTAGGCTACCAAATTAAACACTTTCAGGTGCTGTGTGTATCTTGATTATCCAAGGATGGCAGGCTGTTCCTGCTTCAGTTAAGTACAGGTCGACCACAATGCCACATGCTTTCATTTTCTAGTCAAACTTTCTCTTCTACCAGTCTATGAGCATCTTTTTGAGGAATAATGATTGTAGTATTTCTAAACCTGATGCATGAATACCTTACAAAACAGTGGGAAGCTTTTTGTGTAGTTATGTGCAAATGGGCTAAACTTGGAACAGTTCCCAGCCATGAAATGCTTAGTTGAATATACTGATGTATTACAGAGCTCCATTGGCCCTGGGCTGAAGGTCCTACAGCATTGAAGAGTCTGCTTTCTTTGTAGGAATTCTAGATTCATGCCTGCTGTCTCTCTGCAGTGCAGGATACCACACTAGGGAAGGACAGTCATTAAAGGAACTTGCTGGGACTTCTCATCATGCACTGTGCAGTCTTTCTTTGATCTAACCAAGTGTCCTTTTCAGGCATACCAAAATCTGTGGGACTCTACAGATATTCTTCCATTTGTGGCATAGTTCCAAAATCCCTGGTTGTAAGCCAGCATACACATTGTGTTATTATTTACAACTTGCTTGTGAGGAAACTGTCCTTAATTGAGTTGTAGTGTCTTTCCTATTGGAAACAGCCCTTGCTTGTGTTCATGCCAACCTTGTAGGCAGGAAGCTTTTATTTGTCACTGATGACAATGCTGAAACTGTTAGACCCAGAGCATTAGTGGGCCCTGTTTAGTTTTCACATACAGGTAGCTGAACTGACAACTAGGTGTTAAAACTTTCCGTGTAGTTCTGGACAAGCTGCAGGCTTGGATTGCTCCAAGCTGGTAACCTTAGCCTTCTATCTGTTGACATGAATAGATTGTTTATTAGTATCTCTGCTCCTTTAGTGTTGGTCTTGCATTCTTTTGTGTGCAAGCTAGACTTCAGATAAAGCTGTTAGGTTGTTTTATTAGCATTCATTGCCATGGAAGACAATTTTTTATGGCCATATTAAATTCTAGCTACAATTCTCGTTTGTGTGCTTGTCACTGCTAGGAGTGATCTTTCTTTCACTGAATGTTCTTCCTGTTCTCAAGACTGCCCTGTTTCCAGCTTCTCTGAAACCATTTCTAGCATCACTATTGCTTCTGAGGTCTTACTCTGCTCTAAGCTGCTCTGTCTTGTATGCTCAGCGGAGCAAACTGGACAGTGCTTCTCAGAGTGCACAGCTAAGCTTTTGTTCAACCATGTCAGCTTTGAATCTTTTCCAGCTTCAGAGGAGTAAGTTCAGTCTGGGAACAATCGCTTGCGTTTCCCCTGCTTGTTTCTACTTATGTTCTTAATTTTTCCCTCTGATACACCATCTTCTTACCAGCAAGAGGGTCTTGTAGGGCAGTTCCATTGTGGCTGTTTAGCTGTGCTCTGTTGCAATCTCACATGGTTTTAGTATCAATGGTATCAGTTTTAGTATCTAGCTTATACATGGGAAACAAAGCCCTCTCTAAGCATGTGGGAGAGCAGGGGGCTCAGGGTTTACCCTTGTGTGCATTTAAACACAAGCTGCGGTCTTGCCTTGGGGTTGCAAAGATGTTTTCAACTGCATTAAATTAAGTTGTCTAATAAATAATTTCCTTTAGTAAAGCATTTTATTGCCATAGCTTGGTAAGATGTGTGAACTTGGAGAAACTTTAATTCATATAACGTGAGGAAGCAATGAGTCAATCTGTAATCTGAATACCACTTAATTTCAGACTTTTTTATTTTAACTTCATGGACTTCTACTCTTTAGATAAACACATGAAGGACCTGTTATCCAAACTTCTAGACTCTGGCTACTTTGAAAGTATTCCGACTCCTCACACCACTGTGCCAGTAAAAGAATTGGAAGAAGAAGTAAATCGAAAATCTGAGAAAACAAGACAGATGTCAAAAGGAGAGTCTGTCAAAGAACCAGGTGGAATATTATAGGGTTCAATTTTTATAGCAGTGTTGGGAAGGGCTTGAACTGAGCACTGACTTTGTATAGCTTGGTGCTAAATCTAATGCTGTGCTGTAGCTTACTTGCAATGTAATAACTGGAATGGAACCTGCAGGGCTTGCAGCCCTATGCTAGCTAATAATGCAGAAAAAAAATTAATTCATAGTAATAGAATGCTTTTGCCTTCTGGGCAAGTCTCCATGTTGAAGATGTGGGAACTGTCTGGGGTGTGGGGAGTGTTACATATTATGATAACAATTTTGAATACTATAAAATGGTTATTGCTTAACTGTAAACTTCTGCAGCTGTAAAACCTAGTCAGAAAATAAAAGCTTGTCTACAAACACAATGTTGAATGGCAAGCGGAGCTTTCAGAATATCTGGTTTAGCAATTGGTATTACTATTTAAATAGATTTAAAGAGTTGCTACTGTTTGATCTACCTTTCTGCATTTGATCAGTTGAAATAAATTAACATCCTTTCTCTAGAATCCATTATGGAGCTTATGAAGTCTGAAATACAGCCACAGGAGGTAAGATACTCTACTGTTAATTGCTTGCCTTTAGTACTGTGATTTATCAGACACATAAATACTCTTCTGCAGCCCTTTTTTAAACTTAAAAAGGGAGCCTGAACAGCAGCCTAGGTGTTGCTTAATGTGGTAAGCACTAAAGACTTGGTTGCATTTCTATTTCTAACCCCAGATTTATGGCATTTGGGGTATTTTGGGATAAATGGAGCAGGATTACATGAAGCAATATAGCACTTTAATGCTCTGGCACTTTCCTGAATAAAACAAAGCATCAGCCTTTAGAGTGGAAGCACTGATCTTTTGTGTACTGTGGAATAGAGAAAATACACATCTACTAAAGGTGTCTATAAAGCTAAGCTTGTTGCACCAGGCTTGGTATTGGTGGGGTTGAGAATGATGTTGGTCTTCCTCTGTTTTGTCAGGAAAGTAGGAAACCCAAGACACACTTGAGTGCCCAGGGGTGTGTAGATCTATTTGAGCAGCTCTTCAGACTCCCATACTCTTCAGACTCCCATACTCAAGCTTTGACTGTCAGCAGCATAGAAATCATTAGACTTGGTTCAAAAGTTGGGGAAGGGTGTTTTTTCCAAATGGAAATACTGGTTCTTAAAATGCTGAATCCCTGTTCCCCAGGTATCCCACTAGAGGGTGTGCTCTAGGACAAGTTTTTGTAACTTCCTGGTAACACTGTTACCTGACTCTCATCTGGTGTCTAGTCAGAAAAAAGATCTCAGCCAGTGAGCCTTGTGCATTCTTCACTCCATGTATTTACTTTCTGGTCATGACAAAGTGGTAACTTAGAAAACCTTAGGATGCCATCATTGAACTCTCAGACTTACTGACACTAAAAACAGCCTGCAGTTGAAGTCCAGTGGTACTAAATCTGAGAATCTGGTTACTTTTTAGTATTAAAACTCCACTAAAAATGAGGGTTATACTTGGCTATTGAGTCTAATATTTTGGGGCGCTTAGCAGAATGTCTGCTAATCTAGTACCAGAGCTTTTTAGATGCTTAGAAAGAGAGCTACCTTTATAAAAATCACAATAGAACTTGATATTGTCGCAGCCTAGGAGCATCAGGAAGCACTGAGGATAAGGGCAGTAGATTCACTCAGCTGGGTTTTACTTGTGCTGTTCAGCACTGTTCCCTGTCTGTCTGTGGCATGCCAAGCCAAGCTAGTCTGCAGTGTTGTAGGATAAAGCCATGGCTGCCCACATAGTTTCTATGACTAGTGCTTAGACTGTCTAGGCTCCGCTTTTAGTCAGCAGTTTTCACTAGCTGGGTGACTTAATTTAATAGACCTGAACTGTAGTAGCAAAATGTGTTCTTGGGAGCCATTAAGTTTCTTTGGTCTATATAGTTTCTCAACAGGCGTTATTTGCCTGAAGCAGAATACTCTGTCAAGAAGAAGCCAGAAGAGCCCAAATCTTGGGAAGCCGAGTGTGCTAGAAAGCAGGATCCTCCAAAGTCCTGGGAGATGCTTGTTGATATTGAAGAGCAGGAACAGAAGCAGAAACAAGAGACCTTAAAGCCTTGGGAAGCTCGTGTTAGACAGCAAGAACTAAAAAGACCAGATTCTCCAAAGCCTTGGGAAGCTCGTGCTAAAGAGCAGGAACTGAAGCGTGAGTCTGCAAAGCCCTGGGAGAGTCGTGCGGAGGAGGAGCAGCAGAAGAAGGCAGAAGCTCCAAAGGCCTGGGTAGCACGTGTCCGAGAAGAGCAGGAGTCTCCCAAACCCTGGGTAGCAAAGGTTAGGGAAGAGCAGGAGCAGAAGAAACAGGAGTCACCTAAGCCATGGGTAACAAAAGTTAGGGAAGAGCAGGAGCAGAAAAAGCAGGAGTCCTCAAAACCTTGGGTAACAAAAGTTAAGGAAGAACCAGAAGAAAAGCAGGAATCTCCAAAACCATGGGTAACCCAAACTAGGGAGCAACCAGAAAAAAAGAAGCCAGACCCCGTGAAAACATGGGAAGTACCTGTTAGGGAAGAGCCAGAGCAAAAGAAGCAGGAGCCTGTGAAGGCTTGGGCTGCTCATGTTAGGGAGGAGCCAGAACAAAAGAAGCAGGAGACTCGAGAGGCTTGGGAAAAAGCTGACAGGCAGCAGCAAGTGTCATCACCGCAGCTGCAGAACCCTCCGAAGTCCTGGGCAGCTGCCAGTATGGGGCCAAAGGAACAGATGGGGCCAAAGAAGTTTGATATGGAACCCAAAGAAGTGAGTTGGCTTACGTAGTATTATCTGTCCTAAGCTTTTGACATTAGTGTATTGGAATAAAGCCACCTATTAGTGGAGGTGTATAAGGTGTCTTTTGTAGGCCAATATTTAGATGCCCATTTCATTCTTTCTTGGGGGAAATAATTCTGGTGGATAAAGTTTATATTTGAACAGCAAGATGGTCTGCTTTGCTTTTTCCATCAGCACAGCATTGCTGTGTTTGAACCTTGAATAACTGCTTTCTGCATAAGACAGAAGAATTAACTTGGTTCATCTGTAGCTGTTGGCTCTGCCCACTGCTAGCAGTACAAAGCAGGTATGACTCATGCAGGGATCAAATACTTTGTGGCTGCATGCAAATAACACTCCAGTAATTTTTAGGCTTTTGATTAAAATAGCTGCTGATTCAAGAGAGATCTAATGTCTAGATCAAGCAATACCAACTGTACAGGGGCTTAAATATGTATTTCCAGATGAATGCGTAAACCATACTGCTGTCCTGGGAGTCTAACAATAGCATAGTGTTAGAAATGTAAAATGAGAGCCATTGCATGGCTTACAGCTGAATGGGCTGCTACCCTTTGGTCATTACCTTCTGTCTCACCTGTGCTTGGGGTATTAACAATGCTGATGGCTGTAAAAACAGATAGCTGAGCTCTGCTGTGCCTGCCCCAGGTCACCAAGAGAAGTGTTAATCCAAAGGTAGACTTCAGGAAGAAAATATGGGGAATTGAGCATTTCTCAGTACACGGTGTTGCCAGCACTACTATCTTCCTGCAAGAAAGCAGGAATCGGTACATCCCATGTTATTCACGGCTAATGATGAAGCTTGTATCTTGTCAGTCAGCTTGGCATAACTGAAAAATGGATGTTCTTGTGCCTAGAGGCGAGACTGCAAACAGAAGGTTGAACACGAGCTCAAAAGAGTATGTAACATGCAGCACTGGGTAACAACACAAGATTAAGGTGTTTCAGCTTGATCCATCTTTACCCTCAAGCTGAGTAGACTCTTGTGTCCACTGGTGGTGGTGGTATGGATGGAAAACCTGCTTGCCTCACTGAGTAACTCTGAGCACAAATAGGTGTTGTGCACCTAACTATGCACGTCATTCCTGTAACTGAAACTATAGTCTCAAACACTTGTAAGGTGCCTTGGGGTTTCTGGTGTCAGATTACCTAAAAGCCTAAATGCAAGATGCTTCCTAATGAGGTGGGGCTCTTCTTTTTATATGGGATGGGTAGATAGATGGCTTTAGTGGTTGAGAAAACTTTGCTGCAGTGAGTAAAAACAAGGGTCTCCAGTCAGCTGGAGAAACTTGCAAAATGCTTTGAAATCTCCCTGGTAGTGTGTAGGTGTGCTCATATTGGCAAAATTAAACTAAATGCTGGAATGTGATGTCACTGAAGGGGGATTGCTGAGTTAAGTAAACAAAGCATATTTTGAAATATTTGGACTTGCATTTACATAGACCATAGGAAAGCATCAGCTGACTTTATTTTTGCTTAGTAGCTATTGAGAAATCCTAATACCAAAAGTATACTGAATGAGTAGAAAACAGTGTGCTCTCAAACATAACTAGTATCCATAACCAGTTTTAAAAAAAAACTGAGATATCTTTGACTTGAGGTGCATAAAAACTATTAAAATCATGTTAAGCCTTTCAAATTACAATTTCTCTTGCCCTTGCTTGTATAAAGAGGCAATGCAGTGCTGTAGCTGGATCTGTTTAACTCTCAGAGAACCTATAAAGGCTCTTGTGCAAGCATGTAGGCATGGCAAATAAAAGACCTGTGTCACTGCTGCTGCCCTCTGAGCTGAAACTCTTTGTTAGAGCTCTGAGGTACTAAAAAACCCCTATGTTTTAAGATATTAAAATATGCGTATTTAACTTAATGTACCTTAAGAAGCTGAGCCTAAACAGCGGGGTGAGCCGATGTGCAGACCTGTTTAACTGTTGTTCTAGTTCAATGTTTGTGCAACCTGTGCACCAGCACACTTGGTTGGAGCTGAATTCATGGCCTGCTGTGGGGAAGCAAAACAGTTTGGCTTGTGCTGTCATCCAGCGTGTCATTTAATTCATACCTGCTGTGAATGCTGCTCTGAGCAGAAAGCAGATTTTAATTGTGTAGCTACATGGCACAGCTGGCAATCACTGATTTCAGCTTAGCTATCACCATCCCACCTCATTTAGTAATCCATGACTAACAGACCTAAAGAGGAATTGAAATCCTGTATCATAGAATGGAGTTTTATTGGTACATGAGGTGGTTGAAGTGTATGTTCGTGTTGCATGGAAGTAGACCTTCAGTCTCTAAAAAATCCAGCTTTAACAGGAGTCCCTGGTATTGGCACTCTGACTAGCCAAATTCCAAAGTGCTCATTGGTTTATTTGCAGTGATTTAACAGGTCCTAGAACAGATTCTAGATCTTTCACCTCTACTTTCAGTCAGTTCTCTGGATGTAAGTCAAGACACTTTTTGCTAAATGTTTAAGTAGTATTGAAATGTTTCAGAAATGTTGTTATGACAAATTAGATCCTGAATTTTCCAGTTCTGCGTTTGACTTTAGTGGTTCAAGCAATGTTCAGGTTAATATTAAGTGATCCTAGCATATAGAGATTTGATTTGAGCCAGACTAAGAGGTCAGAAACTGCTGCCAGTTTTTAATGACTACCAGAAACAGTATCTAGTTGTAGGCTAGAGGGAAAACTTGGTTTAAAACGATCTTAACAATGTCGAGTACCTGCTCTTCTTCAAAGCATCTCTTTTTATAAAAGGCATAAAAACTGAAATACTTTAATTTCCTGTCTTTTCTGCTTCCATGCTCTTGGGGCTTTTTCAACTTTTTTTGTGTTTAATGTACAAGTCTCACTTATGTAGCTAGTGGACTATCTTAAGAGCTTTAGACCCTGCCAGACTGGACCTAGTTAGGTGCCTTAAAGGTGAGAGGGTTCTGTTACCCATTTTCTAACTTACAGAACCAGTTTGGTGGTGTCCTTGTGTCTTAGTAGAAATGGTAGTGAGGAGGAAGAGCGTAACAGAAGTGTGAATCAGTTTCACCCATAATGGATTTACTATGACAGCGAGTGCTGTAAAATCAAGACTGTTTGTAAGTGATGGACAGAAATTCATCAGAACAACAGAATTCAACAGAAATTCAGATTGCCAGTAACTTAATCTTTAACTTTGAGATTAACTTTATTCAACTGTATCTTTTGTCCTACACTTATATCCTTAAAAGCTTTAGTTATTGTTCATTACTGGAAACTATAGGAATATAAACTTGTATTTAAGTGGTAGTTAAAGCTAGTGCTTGTGCAGCAGAATTTCTGATTAAGGTAGAGCTCTTAGCTCCAGGATAAAGTAAAACTTCTCCCAGCTCAACAAGCAGCTATCTTGAGGGCCACACAGATATGAGAAACTGAGTCCTCCAGAGTTAATCATGTGCTGCAAGCTTCCTCCCTCTGTGTAGTATTGGAATTTCTGCGAAGGCCAGTGATTAGTTTCAGATAACTGTTGAAAAGGAAATGCAGGAGTGTTCTTAGGCTTGTCCTAAAAGTGGACGAAGAGCATTTCCTCAGTTTGTTGTGGATTTAGTGTGACAATTGTTGTAACACAAATACCCATCTGCCATGCAGCCTTCCAATGACTTCATGGAAACACTCAACAACTGCTGTACAATAGATTGGAATAGGAATCTCCTATTAGAAAGACAGGTGTTTGTCCTGTAGGAAAGTAAAGTCTTTCACAAGTTCCTGTGTACCTCAGCATTAGGGCCTTTTGAAGTAATGCAACTAAATGTCTTCAGATATGCCTCCCTCTAGCTGCACAGACAAACAAAAACAGCAAAACTTTAGAGAACCACAGAAAATTTTTGATTTAAAATACTTCTAATGAGCCTACCTCTTCTCAAAGCTGTTTTCAAAGGACATGTTAAACTATCTAGACAGTCTACTGTTATTCTCACCCTATAAGCAACAGGGCTTCTGCTATTTAAGGAGCTTACTATTATGGTTTTTCTGTTACCTTAGACTGATATTGTTCTCTGACAAAACATTTCCCTCTTTTCAAGTGCAGTGAGAACCAGCTGGGATGAACTCTTAAGGAACCATCTGAAATAATCAAGGAGTAATAAAGCTCTGCAAAAGTCCTTATTAGGCTACAAAGTTAGGGTCTTGTGTGGGAGCGCAGGCGCATTGATGCCAAACTTGGATGTAATACTTTCTGCAGGAGCTGGTGCATTGAGATTATTGGGCTTTTTAGTAGAAACACTTTGGTCTCACCCTAAGTTACTTGCTTGCAAAATATCTCTTAGGTGCAGGAAATGCCATTCTTATAAAAGATCTGTGCTTATTGGTGTGGGCTCTATTGGGAGGAAGTAAACCTTGAGTGATGCAGCTTTGATTTTCAAGTTTTTTCTGGCCTTCAACTTAAATATGTGAGTTTCCTTAGATGAAAGTGCCTAGTTTTGCACTAGATGCAGGCAAGTTACTTGTTTGCATTTGACTATAAGAAACGGAATGAAGTGAATTAATTTAGTGCAAGGTGTTCCTGCCCAAGGCAGGGGGGTTGGAACTAGATAATCTTTAAGCTCTCTTCCAACCCAAGCCATTCAATGAAATCTGTGGCTTAACTAGTTGTAGCAACAGGAGGTGGATTTTCTTTTCTAGTAAAGTGAAAGTTTGGTTCAGGAAATATCAATACCAGCACAGAATTCCTTGGCCCACAGTGTCTGACACCTCTAGGTTGCTCTGGAAGCATATTGGATAAGGCAGCTTGTCTTGCTTCCAGTATGAGATTTAATATAATTTCTCCTTATTAGGTGCCTAAACCTGTACATCAGCCAGCTGCAGAATTTTGCTCTACTTCAACTCTTCCAAAAGATCCAGTATTGAGAAGGGAAAAACTTCAGGATCTGATGACTCAGATACAAGGGACTTACAACTTCATGCAAGTATGTTTTTCTCTGCTGTCATAGCACAAAGCTCCAGGTCCTACTGGGTTAGGGAAAACAGTGCTGACAATGTGTGTTGGCACTGAATGAATGAATTTAGCTCTAATTAGCTAACAGCAGCTTGTCAAGTGAGAATGTTTCATTTGTATCTAGAGTTTAATTTTTTTTCTACCCACTGGTGATCTTTTTTTGAAAGGAGTCCATTCTGGATTTTGATAAAGCTTCACCAAGTGCCATTGGTTCATCCCAACCTCCTTCAGTTACTCCAGCAAGTAGTCCTGTAGGTAGGTGATACTATCAGTGTAAATGGTATGTAAAGTTTTGCAAGCACTAACAGGGTTTGCTTGGGCTGTAGATCAGTAGGCCTGGTGAAGACAGCTTGTTTAATTATAAGGAACAGACCATGCTAAAAGACTGGGTTGGATCTTGGGCTGTAAAACTCAATTACCCAGTTTATTAATTTTTTTCTTAATCTGAAAAGTGGGTATCTCTTCTGTAGTAAAAATATTTTTTTATCATTGAATACCTGTCCTCTTTTACCAAAAACCTGAAGTTTTCAACTGGGTGTAGTTTTCTGCTGCTAGGTTTAAATATTTGCAGTCCACATGCTAAAAATAGTTTGCTTCTTCAGATACCAATTTTTTATTAAATAAATAGGACTGCACATTGAAACTATATGTAGTGTTTGAATTTAAAAGTAAGTGTTGCTTAATGCATTCTATTTTTACAGCTTCAAAAGAGCAGAAACTGCCAAGTCAAAGTGATTTTCTTCAACAGCCCCTTCAAGTAAGTTGAAGTTAGGACTGCCCTGAGGAGGCAGACAGAGGTTATTTACTAGAATAGACTTATTACTTGAGTTGTTTTTCTTGTCAGTAGTTTTGTAGCAGATTTCATACAATGTAGTAATTTGCAAGTCTAAGATCACTCAAATGCTGACAAAGCTGGCTGCTCTTCTGGTTGAAAAGCAGCAATAAATGCTTGCAATTTCTTGAAGTTAAGGTGGTGAAATAGTTTGGGTATTTAACCTATAGATTCAGGTCATGGGTATTTAACCTATAGATTCAGGTCATGGCTAATAGTTGTGTGCAGAAGAATATTTTGTTTCTCTCCTAGATAAGTGCATGTTTTCATCTTTGAGATTGTCATGCCAGAGATTGTGTCTCAAGCTTTGGTAGCCATGGTTAAATGAGCCTTAAGTTCACTTACTGCGCTTGTATGCCTTGAGACTTCTGTTTTTAAATATGTCTCCTTATCCCTAACAAGAATTCCTAAAAAACTAACTGGTCACACCACCTCAGTCCCTGCCTTGTTCTTAGGTTTACTTGGGCACACTCAGAATGAGTTTTTTAGTGAAACCAAACATTTAAATTATTCAAAGTCTCGTGTTTTCTCTCCTTGCAAGGCTGCTGCTTCACCCATGGCACTGCATGGCTCAAACACTTCCCTGGCGTCTGCTGATCACGCTCTTTCTGGCTCTGAAGCTGACGACTTGGTGACACCACAGGTACTGTCCCTAGGGTTCCCTGGCCTTCAGATGGGTGTGACAGCCAGCCCCAACAGAAAGCTGGCCTGGGGCCCTCCTGATGGCTGTGCTTGAACAACATCCAGAGACACAATGCAGGACACAGTAATAGTATAGCCCATGATCTAAAGATGGCTGGAAAAGTCTTGTTAATACTGCATGAGTGCAAAGTGAACGCTCTGCTTCTTGACATGGGCAGGGTGTGGGATGAAAAATTCTCAGTAGAAAGTGTGGTGCACGTTCTTGTGGGAACATGTGAGCAGAATAAATACTGGCTTTGGTTGCGGTGTAGAATATTCCCTCTAATGATGACAAAGAGGTTGCATAAATTGGGATGGGTATTGTCATGAAATAGTAGAACCTGTGTGTAATCTAAAGACTGAGATCTCTCAAGCACTAACTGAAGAAATCCTGGGAGTCTGACTTCCTGATGTTCAGCCAAGACCTAAAACTTTGCTTTCTTAATTGTACTTATGGGCAGTTAAATCTTCATATAACATTCAAATAGCATTTAGAGCTGAAAAGTTTCAATTTATGCAGATCATTGTCTTAAAGATCTCTTGTGAATTGTGTTGCTGTGTTCAAGAATACAGCTAGCTCTTTCCTGTGGGACTCTATAATTCAGAGTATTTACATTATAATGGGAAATGTCCATGCTTTTTACAATTTTTTTGCTGATGAACGTGTTATCAGCACACTGTGCAGTAGTACTTATTCTATTTCTTAGTAGACTGTATAGCTGAATATAATGCCCTTGACAGGGTTATTAGTCTTGCTACCCCTTGAATCAGCAGTTTTGTCCCAATTCTTGACACCTTCTCTCACTTCTACAGTGCCATAAGACTCCTTCTGCTGACAAGAATTCAATAATTTTGCTGTTCAATATGCATCCAGAAGGCTTGTGCTGTGCCATAAAGTAGAACATCTGATTTAGTAGAATGTTTTGAGGTTTCTTGCAAACTTACTGTTTGGAATTTGGGTTGCTTGTGCCCAGCCTGTCTCAAGTCCCTTCAGCTCAAAGTCTAGTGTGTCTTTCTTTCCAGGCAGAGCAGTAGGGCAGTTTTGGTCCCAGCACAAGCAGGGAATGCACTCCATGGTGACAGTGCTCTCTCCTGGTGTGCAGGCACATGCCAGTGCTGTCTGAGGCACTGTGCTGTGCCCATGGTGAGCACAGGATTAGGAGGCTTTAGCTCGAGGCTCTGTATTTAAGTATTAAGCAACTCCTGAACTTAGCATTACAAGCGTGAGCTAACTATAGAACATGCAGGCTTTGCAAAGCCTTGTTCAACAGAGCTTTCTGGGAGCTAAACGTAAGACATATCTTCCTATTTAATTCAATGAGACAGGTGTGTGTTGCAGACTTCACTGTAAGTAAGTGCTTGAAGCAACTTACTGTTCTTAAAATGATCTGACTTTGCAGGGCCAGTTGTACAGCCAGTTGTGTAAGAAGAGTAATCTAAATCTGCATGTCTAAAGCTAATTACTTGAAGCTTTGGTTAAGATGACTGTTTAGTACTTTGGCTTTTTAATGTTTGTCCCGGTCTTTCAAAATCCATTTGTTTCAACTTTTGCTCTGCTGTTTCATAGCTTTACCAGAACTCTGTAGTACTACTTTTAACAGCAGCTGCATTATGCCTTCTTATAGGCATCAACATCACTTTCTCAAGAGAATGAGAAATACACTTCCCAGCCTCTGTATCAGACAAGTTCACATATTTCTGAGCCACTGATACCTAAAAAGATTGAAATTGCCCAGGTGAGCTATCACAAGTAAGGTAAATATTTCAGTTGCTGAAATGGTAAGGCTCTGGACATGTTCCTTTTAACTCCTAATTCCTATAAATATTGGTGTTCTAAATCAACACTTCATTTTGCTATCTGCATAGTTGAGACCTAATGCTGGTTAATACTTTGTCTGGGCAACTCAGCATTGTTTCTAATCTGAAACATAATTAAGTTGGGAAGGGAAAAAAAAATCTGACCCCCTATATTGCATAAGTTCCTCCAAAAAAGGGAAGTAATTTTTAACATCAGCCAAAGAATCTTCTTTTAATAAATGGAACAGAAAGCATTCTCTGTGTACTTTGCGGTAGGAAAAATACCTAATGTCTCTTTATTGGGATATTATTCCAAAGAATGGTATGTATAGTAGCTCATAGGCACATTTCACTTAATCAGCAGAGACTGCAATAGAAGTACTGTTTGCTGAGGATGCACAGCAAGATTTGAAATTGTAAGCAAAAGCTATTTTGTGGCTCTACTATGTCCAAATGTCATCCTGTAGAAACTGCTGACTTCTGTCAGTCTAGGCTTTAGAACAAATTAACTGCTTCTGTTACTGCCTGATAATTATCAAGTGACCTTTCATTACATTTGTTCTTCCCCCAGGCAACTATTCCCCTCCCAAGTGAGCCACAGTCACCATTGCCTACTTCAAGCACCCCCATGCCATCAGTGCCACCAGCGCAGAGCTTTCAGTCTCCTCCAGCAAGCAGCAGCTCTGTCACAATAACAGCAGCTCCCTTCCAGGCTATGCAGACTGTAAGTGTGCAGCACACAGGAAGGATTGACAATGATGTTGGTAGTTTAGGACTAACACTGAGGAGCTGGCTCCTCTTGGAATAGTGCAGATGGTTTTAACAAGAAAACCTAGATTATTGTATTATTTTCTCATTCTCTAATGCCTTCCGAACTTAAAAGGAGTCATCTAAGAGCAAAGTTCCTGGTTTTGCTCTGTGTAGTCCCAAAAAACTAATACTAGGATATCCTAGCAGCCTCAGGGAACTAAGAGGGAGAAGTCAGGCCTGAAATAACAGATTTTTATAGCTGTGCCCCAAGGTAAGGTAGGCTGTCCTTAAGCAGATCTTAAGAAAAGATTACAAATATATTTCAAATAATAGACTGAAGGAAATCCCTCTGAACTGTATAGCTGTTAAGACAAAAAGCTTTCAGAAGCTTGAGTTTGTCTTGCTGCTTTTTATGCTGTTTGCTTCAGTGGAGTAAAGCTCAGTCCACTGGAATCATGGAAAATGTGTTCCAATGGTAAGACTGGTGTAGCTCATGATTCTCTCTTGTTAACAGGTAGTCAATGTGTAGGCAATAGACCACACAGTCTGAGTGGTTCACTGCAAATATAGAACATTAATAATGGTGTATGGCCTGAAAAAATAGTATCTAACATTGCTACTTTCTGGTAATCTGCAGTGCAGACTTTGAGGGGTTCAGAGGAAGGGTCTCCAGTTAATGAACACTAAGTGCAGGGAAGACAATGTTATTTACTCCTTTGATACATTCTTCAGAAGATGATAGAAACCTTCATTTAAGATATTTGCTCAAAAGCAGCCTTAGGTCATTGAGAATCTCCTAAGGCATTCTCCAAATCAACAAAAGTCCCAGTGCAGTCT
This sequence comes from Origma solitaria, assembly GCA_013397895.1. Lineage (NCBI taxonomy): Eukaryota > Metazoa > Chordata > Aves > Passeriformes > Acanthizidae > Origma > Origma solitaria. Next base: position 358,979 of record VZRL01001773.1, read on the forward strand.
GCAACTTGCTGGACAATCTGAGTATTTAGGTATTGAGACATATGCGGTAGGATCTGGTGGAAGAAGGTAACTAATAGCCTTGCTAAGCACAGGAATTAAAGCTAAACCTTCTGGAGTAAAATCACTGCATTGAGTGGATAGTAGTGTTATATCAAGTCCCAAGACATGCCTAAAGACCCAGGTTCTTCCCAGATGGGAATATCTTATCTCAGTGTAGGCTGTCCTCATTTCAGGTTGAGCTGTAGGACAGACAGTCAATGAATTTAACTGTGGGTTTCCCACAGAAGGAAAATAGTTTGTTGTATCGTAATTGTTCTGCTGATAGAGTACAGTAGCTATGGTCAATCAGGCAGTTCCTTGGGAGGTAGCTACATAAACAGTAGTGTGTTCTGTAAATTTACTAAGGGAAAAGGTTGATGTAAAATATTTTTGATTATTTCTAAGAAGCAGCTGGTGTTCCAGAAACATAGGCTAAAAAGCATATGGATTTTAACCACAGTGTAGCAGGGTGGTGGCATTAGGCAGAGACTTTAGCTGGTGGTGTTAAGCACTTGTTTTCAAATATGTTGTAGGTATTTAAAGTGAATGCACCACTGCCTCCACGTAAAGACCAGGAAATTAAAGAGGATTCTTCGTTTTCAGCGGGATATAACCAGAGTTTCTCCACAGCAAGTACACAGACTCCTCCTCAATGCCAGTTGCAATCTTCTCATGTTGCAGAACAAACCTCTCTTTCACAAGAATCTCTGTCTTCAGGTGAGAACTGCACTTGGATCTGTACTTCAAGTAGTCTTTAAGTATCTTCAGTTTATAATAGTATTTTAATTCATTATCATGTGCTGCGAGTTTTTCTAACTCAGTGAAGTTCTTAGCAGGTGCTCCCTAAATGTCTAACATTAAGCATACATCAGCTCTAATGTAGTTCATGGTATGTAAACCTAATTTCAAAACTGCTAGGAGGATGAAAGGCTGGTTCAAACTTGTTTCTATATTAGATGAACAGACCATGTCACTTAGGATGCCTGAATTTCCCAGCAGGTGAGAAATTCAAGTATGCAGTGATACTTGTCAGTCAAACAATCTTTTTGCTTAGAATTGCAGCTGTGATGAAATATTCTTATTTGGAACCATTAATTTGGTCTCTGGTAATAGTGCTGTTAGTGATGGGAGGTGCTGAATGCTAAGTAAGAAAGTTGGGATAAGTTTTCCATCTGACCTGAGGAATATTGAGCCTCCAGTCTTGACTGTTGTATTCAACACAGACCCAACCTGCTTGGCATTCAGGTAGTGCTCCAGGTGGATGTGTATAGCCAGCACTAAATTTGAAATTAAACTGGCCCCTAAATGCCTTGGGGTTTTAGGATGAAAGGAAGTGACAGCTAGGGATCTGTATTCATAAGGCCATCTAATGAAATGGCTCAAGGGTATTTAAAGCTGTTGTTTTACTGCCAGAGTGATTTTCACAGGACTTAGACTAGAAACAGGCTGATAGTGCATGAAGTCAATGAGACATTAAGAGCTCAAAAGAACAGTGTAAGTATAGCAGTCAGGAAAGCATGTTTAGCTTCAGTGCTCCTTCTCATCACTGAGACTGCAGGTGATAAGCCCTCTGTACTTTTATGGAAAAATCATAATTTTTTTTATTGGCCTTGTGCAGTGGCTCTGCACAGACTTCACATAGGGGTTTATACTGTTCTTCTGGATCAGTTTTCAACTTTTTGGATTGAAATAAAGCATGGCCCTGTGGAAGTACATTCATGGTTGCAAGGTTTATGTTTAAAGGTAACCACTCAACCACTCCTGTGATTGAAAAGCATATGTTGCTTGCAGTTGAACTGCCTAATATGTGGTAGGAATATCTGCTTTCCATAATTATCTTATTGCTATCTAGGCGTGATGAAGTTTGTCTCACTGTTTCAAGGGGTGACCTAGTTTATCAGTGACAATTCTTAATCAAATGTTACTTGATTTTAACCTAGATTGGGTTTTTTTTCATGCTGCTGGCAAGTTTATTCTCACCTATGCAACTGACCCTTGTGGAATGCATTGGGGCTTTCACCGAGAGCCTGAGCTGTCTAGTGTAGACTTTAACAAGCATTGCACTCTACAAAACAAAGGGAAGGATCCCAAACACTTCAATTAAGTAATGAAGGGACAGAAGAAAAGAATATTCAGAGCAGCTTGATTGGTCTCTGAATGTCCTAATGCTGCCCTTGCTTCTATGCATGGTAACTTACTCCAGTTATAAAAAGCTTTGAATTTATCTGTGCCTTCTGTTTTGAGCAGTGAACTATCAACCTGATGGAGCTGTTCCTGTTAGCAATGGTAGCCTTGCCTTTTATCCAGCACAGGCTAATGTTATTCCCAGACCCCCTCAGCCTTACCTCAACAGTCGTGGGTCTGTCAGAGGATCTGCTAGAGGTGGAAGGTCACTGCCTAACTCATATCGCTCCCCTGGTGGGTACAAAGGTATGTCTGTATTTACTATCAGCTTAAAGAAATCTTATGTACTAGCACTAGAAAGTGATTTAACACAACATGGCATTAAATTCATGTTCTATATGTGAAACTTCTCCGAACAAGACTTTAAGGGCAATGTGCAGAGAATGGAGCCCTCTGTTGTAGAATTTAAGGAAGTTCATTCTGACTTTGATTTGTAGTCCCTCTATTTGTGATGTCAGGCCACGTGGCAGAGCAATTTCATAGCATTCCTAAATATGAAGACAGAGACTTTCACTAATAGGTTATTAGATTACTCATATAGACTATTCTGTTGGCAATTTCATTTGCTGTTCTGAACTTTGTACCTACTCAATTCTTCCTCTTGGCATCCTGCTGACAATCTAGGCAGGCATTTTCTCTTCAGATATCACTTGCAGTGTGATAAAATAAAATAAGGTATTTTTTTGCTTAGCACTGCTCTCTTTAATATTACCAGCAGCAACCAGGATGGGGGAGAGGCTCCCAATAGTTTAAGAGCCCTCCTAGATGAATAACAAACTGAAGAGTTTTAAGAGGAGGCTTATTTGCTCTCTGCAGACCAGTTATTCTTTTGCTGCTAGCTGAAGTACTGTAGAGAGTTTCAGCTGACTTTAAACAGACACTAAATTCAGGCTGTTGGTGGCTCCCAGCTGCAGGTTGTGGCCTATTCCCCTTTGAAGTGGAAGGGCGTTTAGTCTGTGGTAGTTTCAGTCGTCGGGCTGAGCCTGCTCAGTGCCTTGTAGGAACATGTACCTGAGGGTGAGTTTTATGGTTCTCGCTTAACAGCAGCCCAGGGTTTGGCAGTGTCTGGTGTGAAATTGCTGGCAGCTCGTCTTTGGTAGCTAAATAATAGCTTAAGTTAGTAAGTTAATAGCTAAAGAGGAAAAATATTATAGTAGCACCTAAATGTGTAACAGTAATAGCTCAGGGTATGTAACAGCACAACAAAGTGTTTCTTAATTCTACATTAAATCCATTTCTGGAAATTCAACATTAAATCCCATTTCTAGATTTAGCAAGCTTTCCAGCTGCTCTATGACATCTCATCAGTATCACAGGCAATGGAGAGGGTCTGATGTTAATGTTTTTAAACATGCAATTTTGATACAGCCACAGTGTGTAAGTTATGAGTAGCTAATGAAATGCATTTGTTATAGGAGTAGTGAGACTCCTATTCAATTCCAAATTTAAGAATAGCTGCGCTACTGCATAACTTAATGTATGTAATTGCAAAAAAAAAGCTGTAGTTGTATTCTGGACTTGTACGGTAAATCAAACAATGAATGATATTGAATAATCAACTTTATTTGAACAGGTTTTGATGCTTACAGAGGTTCGCCTTCACTAACTAATGGCAACTATGGCCAGCTACAGTTTCCTGGTAGAGATTATGCTGGGATGCCATATTCTCAGAGGGTAAGTACTGACCTTATTTCCAGTAGCTTTCCACTGTACAGGAGCCAAATCTTCTAGCATGGTAGTTTTTCATTATCTTAACAGGTGAATTATTACTTACAAGTTAGAAGTTAGTTTTGTTTCATAGACAAAACCCTTTTGTGGAATGGTAGACAGCAGCTGACATAAGTCAGTTCAGACAGATAGCATCTCTGTATGACAGGTTGATTTTAGTCTGAAAGGAATCTTTGAAATGCAAACAGATGGTAAATAACATATTGTGTGAGTCTGGTTTGTTATTTTAAAAGTTGGTTCACTACAATGCCTCATTGTAAAATAATGAACTCCTAAATAGACTGGCTGAGAACATGGTTAGGCCAAAAAAAACCCTCAAAATAAGAAAAAAAACCAAAGGTTCCTGGTGGGAAGAGGGTCTGTGTCTTCTTTACAGGCTCATGGACTTTGAAAAGACTTGAGATTTAAGGGCAGTGCTTATTAAACTCCACTGAGTCCATATTTGAGGAGCTAACTTGCTACAACAGGCATCAAAATAGATCCTTAATTTTATACAAGCTATTATAATAAATAAATGCTCTACATGTTGTTTCTGAGCTCTGTCACTGTCTATTCTAGAGACTGAATTCCTTATGCAAATGTGCGTTTGCCTCCCTTGATTTCAGATTTGCTTAAAGCCCTCTTCCTATACTTCTGTTTCAGGATGTTAATTACCAGCAGTGTTATAAACGAGGTGGGATAAGTAGTGGTCCTCGAGCAAATTCAAGAGGTAAGGCCAATATCAGGTCCCCAGTGGTCCTTACAAACGCTTGGGCATTGCAGCTGGGGTGTTCCTGGGAACAGTGTGAAAAGCAGAAATAAATAAAGCTAGTTGTGTGAGTCCAAGCATGAATAGCATGTGTTTTGAAGAGTTGGAAACAAGATGATTTATTCCTACTGTATGTGCTGGAAAAAGCTGAACTTCCAGTGCTGCAGGTGAGAGGTGAGATGAAGAGTAGCTGTAGATCACTACTTTAGAGACTAAAGGGAAATTATGGCATATTGTGGAAGCTGGTTTAGGATATAGCAGGTCATGTCCTAGTTTGAGGGACGATTCATAGAATGTATTTCAGAAGAGAACTAAATATGAGATTGTGGTGAATTAACAGCTGGTGGAAGGAGTCATTAGCATTAAGATCTCACAGCATCTTTGCTTATCTTCTTGTCAGTCTTAAGGTGTTGTTTTCCAGTGGAAATAACAATGGTTTGCAACTTGAGTGTGACTGCTTTAAATTTCTCAGATCTACTAAAGTTTTCATTCTAGAGCCTTTTAACTTGGATATTTGAAAAGATTAACAGCTTTATTTTGGGGAGTGAGGTGCAGAAAACTTAAAAGTATCTCCAGTTTGTCAGACTTAATTTATGATCCTAGAATATTTTAAGGTCTACTAGAAATGCAGCTACAGAAGAACAGTGTTGGGTAACATGAAAATTCAGATCTTGAAGGTGACTTGGCTCTAACTTTGTCTGTCTTTTCAGCAATTACATTTTATTTCTCCTCAGAAGTTAGCATATGCTTTTTAAGCTGACGTGACATACCAAAGCTAAAACTATTGTAACCTACTGCCCTCTCCTACTTAGAAGTATAAGAATAATTGCTCGTAGCTCAGTTATGTCCCATTGTGCTCAGTGCAGATGTGATGCATGTAAGGCAGAATGTTCTCTCTGGGCTCCTTTGACAACTGTGGCTGAAAGAGAAACCTGCTGCAAAGCCTGTGCACTTGCTGCTTAAGATTCTGCCCGCAGGCTTAAAGATATCCTCCTGTTCTAACACTGATCACTGCTAATGGTTCTTAACAGCAGGGTGGAGTGACTCCTCTCAGGTGAGCAGCCCAGAACGAGACAATGAAACCTTCAACAGTGGGGACTCTGGGCAGGGAGACTCGCGCAGCATCACCCCTGTGGACATGCCAGTGACCAGCCAGGCTGCCACCATCCTCCCCGTGCACGTCTACCCGCTCCCACAGCAGATGAGGGTGGCCTTCTCTGCAGCTCGAACATCCAACCTGGCCCCTGGAACTCTGGACCAGCCCATTGTGTTTGACCTGCTGCTGAACAACCTTGGGGAAACTTTTGATATCCAGCTCGGTAGGTTCAACTGTCCGGTGAACGGTACCTATGTCTTCATCTTCCACATGCTGAAACTGGCTGTGAACGTCCCGCTGTACGTGAATCTCATGAAGAACGAAGAGGTCCTCGTGTCAGCATATGCGAACGATGGGGCTCCTGACCATGAAACAGCCAGCAACCATGCCGTGCTGCAGCTGTTCCAGGGAGATCAGATCTGGCTACGGCTGCATCGGGGAGCCATCTATGGAAGTAGCTGGAAATACTCCACCTTTTCGGGATACCTCCTTTATCAGGACTAAAATCCAGTGCGATGTTTACAAAGAGCTGCTCCAAACACCTTGGTGAGGGGGGTGGGACTAGCTTTGCACTTACTACTGACTTTATAGAGGATATGTGGTTCCATTATTGGGGGGAAATGGTGGTCCTGTTTTGCAAGGTGAAATCATGGAGTTGGGGTACTGAATCAGCACTAATTTGGCACTTTATCAGTTGTGATGTAGCCTTGCTAATAAAGCTGTGAATGTATATTGTTTGCACTTACCCTAAACTGTATTAATGTCCAGCTTACTACTCTATTGATTGCCTCAAGTATGGGCTATTCACAATGCCTTGTTGTGCCTCAATAAAAGAAGTTAATATGCATTTTAGTATTAATCTTGCCCGTGGTTTTAATTTTAAGACGTGTCACTGACCTTTTTCCTGATGTGGTGTGTACATGAATATTACACAGAACTGGTCTCCAAGTTTTAATCATTTAGGGTAATTTGTATTTAATTGGTACTATTTGTTTAAGTTCTTGCTTAATGCCATTCTAAAGTGTCTTACCTTGATCAAAATGAATATGAGATTTAGTTACCTTCTTTCTTTTTAATGGAAAGGTCAAGAAATTACAAGTGCAATGCTACATACTTCATTAGGACTACTTCCTTCAAATACATACCCTGTCAGAATCTAGCATGGTCATAGCATGCAGTAGTGACGTAGCTGAAATTCTTAAATGTGAAAACAGTCACTGAAGGGGCTGCCTTACACTGTTTTTCAGTTACAATATATTTTAAAGCTAAAATTTACTTTTATGAAGCATAAATGTGAATGGCTTCCGTCCTGCAGGAGACTTAAATTAGATTTTAATGCAGGTTATCTCCTCATTTAGGAGAACTGCTGAGGAACTCTGTGTTCGTAGTTGAAACCTGAATACAAATGCTAGAAAGCATTTCTGCAATCCTTTTATTCCAGCTCCTGGGCTGTTTGACCAGCCTTCAGCACTCCTGCGGCCTGAGAACTGAACAGCCATGGTGTCTGTCCTTGTCTAAGCTGCAGTGTCAAATACTATAAATAGTTTCAATGTTTAAAATGGTAATATGAACCAGTACAAAGGTAGGTCACTGGCTCTCTCCTTTCAAAAGCTGCAGTAGATTGTTTTAGCAGTTGAAAGCATTTTATCTGAGGGTACTCAAGTAGCCAGTGCACAAACCTGGCTGCTGTATCTAAGGCTGAACCAGAACTAGGCCAAGTGAAAGCAGCTGAGGTATCTGCTTATTAAAACAAAAGTAAAAACCTAAATTGAATAAAATTCAGACTTGGTAAAAAGTGGTTTCACAGCTTCCAACTTCAAACAGTTTGCCCTTGCTACCATGCAGGTGCCAAAACAAGTCTGGCATGACTTCATGAATTTACTGGCATCAAGATCTTGATTTTGTTCCAAGCTCAACTTTCTTTTTCATACAGGTTTTTAGAGGGTGACCATACTTCAAGTCTTGATTTAATTCCTTTGGCAAATGTTGAGAGGAGAAGTTGAGGTAGGACAAGCTTTAGAGAACTTAGTTTTTACCACTACAAAAATGTCAAGCTTTAACTATTGTACACTAAGCCTGTATTTTGTGTTTTTAAACGTGCTAGTTCTGACTTTAGCCAGCAAAGAGGCTTATTTCTAGAACACTCAATACAGAATAAGTGTCAGTTTAACTAGGTATGAGGTAAACATTTCAATTTCAGAATTGTCTAAGATGGATTTTTAAATTCCTAGCTAAGAAGAGTACACAGTTACAGCCAGAGTTGTGCAGGTAAGACGAAATATGAAATCTAATCATTATACTATTTCTTGGTAGTAAACTTGACTGTAAATCATGAAATGGATTTTAAAAAAAAAATAAGGTTTTTAGGATTTATCTGCCTTTTTTCCATACCTATAGCTGGCCAACATCCACTGGTACAAAAATTGCTATTTTGATCTCCAAAATACCTAAAAATGTTATGTCATATGATTTTTCCATGATGATAAACACTAGGGTAGGGATACCTCATTATACTTTCAGACTAATACTTGTTTTTGAAAATTTCCCAAAGTACTTCAGAATATTTCTGAATATTTTTTCAGTGCATTTTTTACTGACACAGTTTTAATGTAGTCAGTATGTCCAGACTAATAACCTAGTTCTTTATTCTGCTTCTAGGCAAAGCATTTAACAGGTGAGTTTCACAACCTGAAAATATTTCCCTGTGTAGTTTTCATGTAAGTACTGTCTGACAGTGTAAGTTGTATTTACCCTTCTTTTTCCTCAGTAATTTTTAAATGAAGTTGATGGAATGGTTGCATGAGGAAAAATGCCTTACCTATACAAGGATTATAATTGGGTCTAATTAAAACATACAAAGGGGCATCATAGTTCTGCTAAATTTCCTATTGCTGTTTTTGCTGTGCAAATTGGATATCACCTAAATTCTCTCTGGTTTACTTCTCTTGTGCAGCCTGCAAAAGAGAAACTTTAAGAGTAAGAAACACTATGTTTGTGTTGAGAGTGAGTAAATTTTCATGTTTCCTCCTCTTTACATCAGTGAAATACTGGAACTACCTTGCAATGGGAGGGTGTGATGGTTTGGCTGGGAGAGTGTTAATTTTAATCAGAGTAACTGCTATGGGGCTGGATGTTGGATTTGTGGCCAACACAGTGTTGATAACTCAGGGATGTTTTGGTTATTGCTGAGCAGAGTTTGCACAGAGTCGAGGCCATTTCTGCCTCTCACACAGCCCCACCGGTGAGGGGGCTGGGGAGCACGAGGATTTGGGAGGGGTTAAAGGCAGGACAGCTGATCCCAACCGTCCCAAGGGATACCCCAGCCCCGATCATGTTGTGCTCAGCCATACAAGTGGGGGGAAGGAGCAGGCGAGGGGAACATTTGAGTTATGGTGTCTAACATCCACAGTCAGCACTACGTGTGCTGGAGCCCTTTTCCTGGAAAAGGCTGAACCCCTGCCTGCCCCTAGGAAGTGGTAAATGAGTTCCTTGCATGGCTTTGAGTTTCTGCTTTACCTGTTCAGCTGTCTTTATGTGAACCCACGGCCTTTCTCGCTTTTGCCTTTCCAGTTCTATTCCCTTCTCACTGGAGAGGAGTGAGCGAGTGGCTGTGCGGCTCTGTCAGCTCAGGGAGTTCCACTGTAACAAAGTATTTCCTGAAGTTTTCAAAATTCTCATGGACTTGTGACTTTTGTGGGGCTTTTTCCAGATCATGGAAGTGAGGGGAGACAACGAATAATCTCCCAGCACTGCCATGGCTGACTTCCTGCAGCCAAGGAGAGCTCCATTCTGCAGGCTGCAGTGGCAGTGAACAGAATGTCGCCGCTCTCTCCTGTGGTGCAGGATTGGTACCTTTTCCTCCCTCCTTCGTTATCGACAGCTGCTCCAGCAAAACAGTCAGTGGGGGAGATGGCTTTGGAATTTTAACTCTGATCAAGTGCCTGTGTCTGGAGGATTGGAATACATTTATCTGCTGCAGGTCATCCTTGCTAGCTCTTTATCAAATCTCTATGTGTCTTGTGAAGGATATGAAAAGTCTATTGTGTATTATAGTTGGAGAAATGCAGTACCATAATCAGGTAAAAATGAATTAAGCCCAGTTACACACTTGCTTACAATCAATTTAATTTTCTCCCAACTATAAACAAATCTGTTAAGAATGAAAAAACTTTATTTGTATTTGTGGATTGAATGTCTCCTGGCAGTGTTGCACTTGAAAAAATAATATTGTGAAGTACTAATCTGGCTGGAAAGTATTAGTTCATATAGCTTTTGGATTTGAGATGTGCTTGGTATGGAATGAAGAGTTTATGCTAAGTACAGATCCTTAATTGTTAAATGCAGCTGAGACTCCACCAGAGTGCATTTCAAAGCCACCAAAAGCCAGAGCACTAATCCCAAGTAAGCTGCAAAACGTAAGGCTTTTCTAGTTTTTCTCCACCTCAAAGTTCTTAAACTTTAATAAGTTCTTGAACTTCAATAGAGTCATCTTAATGGTAATTCTGTAAGGAACCTGGCCTGGCTTTTGTTCAGGTCAAACTGGTTACTTTGAAAACCCTTGATTTAATTTTTTGGTTTTGTTTCTTAGTATCTCACTTGTCCCTTCGCATTGGATCTTCTGTCACCAGCAGTTAGAGAGCTGACAAGAAAAATCTCTGAATTTTACCTCAGATTCTTTATTTTCAGAGTAGCAGAACTCATTTAAAAAAACAAACCATTCATTCTAAGCAGATGAAGCCAAGATATTAACAGCCTCTAACAAAAGAGCATATGAGTTCTTGCTTATAAGTAGTTACTTGCATCCTGACGTTTTTGAAGTCACATAAAATTACTTTACTTAATGACTAAACTTGTTTTTAGGGTAACATAGTCACTGGTATCTATGAAGTTTCACGTTGTACAGAAAGAAGTATCACGCTTCCAACAAGCCCAGCACACAGGTAGAGTACAATGCTTAAAAGCACCATTTAAATGCAAGTGGTAAATGCAATAAAATTCTGAAGAACATTTTAGGAAAATGTTAAAACGTCCTTTAAGTATATTTTGTTCTTTATTGATATGTTTTACATCACTAGCTCCGTAAGACTAAAGTCTTTCAATGAATAAATTTATTAACTTTTGAGTTCACCTGCCACAGATGAATACACAGAAATGGAATGAAACATAACTGCTCTTAAACTGTCCATAACATGCTAATTTGGGAAAAGGGAGTAGAGATAGACCCCTATAAATCCTTCAAAGTAATTTGAGTTTAGTACGACATGGAATCCAAGATTTTTAAAATGGGCAGTTTTCCCTGGACACTTTATTACCTTAACCAGAATGGGAAAGCAACAAAGAATCACCATCGTTAATAACATGTAAGTTTTACATTAACATTGTTTTTAGTTGTATTTTATGATTACTTAGCATACTCTCAACTGCTTTTAACAAGAAATGGAAAGGTGAATGAAAGTGCCTACAATTTCTTGCTAGATGCTGTAGAGAGCTGCATTACAGGAGAAAGGAAAGATAATGATCAGGTGTTCTGCAACACTTCAAAAGATGATGAAAACCACAAGAGAGCGCACGATCTCCAAGTGCCAGGTAGGTGCAATTTATTGTGACAGCTAGATTCCTTTTTAATTAGAAGAAAGTTACTAAAGGACACTTATTTTATTATTATTAAATCATTATAGTGCCAGCTGCTTTAGCATTTTGGTTTATACTGTAATTACAAGGAACAAATGACATATTGTCCAACTGTGTTCTTCAGGCACCTCTATAATAGGATGATTTTTTAATTACCCTTGTGTTTGACTCCTCCTAAGCACAGCAAATAGTCTTTCTGTTTTTTCTACCAGTTAATTGCACATCTCTGGTTTGTAAATATTATGTAAAACATCACCTGCAGCAGCAACCAAAGGATTTGGCTCACCAAAACCGTAAGTCATGAGGTTTTTCTGGTCTGTTAACCTGAGAATTACACCTTTGACAGACATCCTTCTTACTCCTGCACGATGCTTAAACATTACTTTGGTTCACTTGCATGTTCTAGGATAAAAGTGGGGGAAACATTAGCACAGAGGTGGAGAATAATCAGGGAGAGGCAAGTGTTTTGAGTTTTGAAGTGTTACAGGTGGTGTTTGTACAGGCAAGCATCTCCCACCCCCTTTCACACACAAAGAGCATTAAGACAAACAAACCCTTTTCAGGTTCTGCTGCTCTACATAATGATGAGGACAAGTATCACATGGAAACCTGCTCAGAAGCAGAGTAGGAATGATGTGTGACCCAACTGTGCATTTTAGGAAGCTCCTTCTAGCAGATTTCTGTCTTTCCTGTATGTTGTCAGTCATTCTTGTGCAGCACACATCCCTGAGGCACCTGGAAACTGAACAGTGTCAGTTCTCCACCTCACCTGGATAAGTGTGAACAATGTCAGTGTTTCACCTCACCTGGAAACTGCAAACAATGTCAGCTCTCCACCTCACCTGGATAACTGTGAGCAATGTCAGCGTTCCACCTCACCTGCATAACTGTGAGCAATGTCAGCGTTCCACCTCACCTGGATAAATGTGAGCAATGTCAGCGTTCCACCTCACCTGGATAACTGTGAGCAATGTCAGCTCTCCACCTCACCTGGATAACTGTGAGCAATGTCAGCTCTCCACCTCACCTGGATAAATGTGAACAGTGTCAGTTCTCCACCTCACCTGCAAACTGTGGACAATGTCAGCTCTCCACCTCCTACCGCCTCATCCACTCCCCGCGTTCTCACTTTTAATTTTGTGCGAACGACTCACGCGGTAACAAGCACAGAACACTCAAGCCGAGCACGAAAGCTGGAAACCCCCCTCGAAAACCAGAATAAACTATTAAGAAAGAAAACCGGGATTTTAAAACCCTAATTTAGAAATAATCCCCCGGCGGGAGCTCCCGCGGCGTTCCGTACAGCGACATGGCCGCGCCCATGCGCCCCGGCCTGCCAGCCCCGCCCCCGCGGGCCCTCCCGGCCGGCTCCTCTCCGTACAGCAAGATGGCGGCCCCCTCTCGCCGACCCCTGCCCCGAGCCAGAAGGCGGCGCCGCGGCCGTAAAGCAGCGCCCGTTTCCCGATGCACGGCTGTCGCAAACCGGTGAATGGCTGTCGAGAGGGGCCGGGGGGGGTGGGGGACGCGGGCCCGCGCTT